>JASVER010000021.1:6301193-6650869 GCA_030449065.1 Oceanodroma leucorhoa
TGAGATACTTGCTTTCACGTTTCATTTATTGATGCAAGTCCCTGGGATGATTTTCATAAGGAAGTATTTGGTCTGTAGCTTGAGAGTATCTACAGTGCAAAGTCTGAACTAGAACTTATATGGTATTTTTTTGAGGAAATATTTCCTTTACTGGAAAAYGTGGATTTACTGAAACCAACACTGTTTTTGAAACAGGATTAACTTYAAGCTTATTGAGAGCTTAGTACACGTACATGACTTAGACCCCATCTTCTAAGTTTCAGACACACAGATAAGGATGTGTTGAAACTTCAGGCTATAATGTTTTGTCTTTTATCTTGCTCTAAATGTGCATGTAAGGTAAAGACCTCAATTTKCTGTCCTGCATGTCTTGGAGTAACTTGCAAGCTACATAGTGRTATGTAAGTAAACGCAGGCTCAAGTCTAATTGGAATTAAAATAGAAATTATGTTATGGAAAGAAAAGTTCTTTGCATCTTTTTTCCTTTTTTCTTTTTCTTTTGAGGAATGGATGTTGTTTAAATGTCTGGCTTTCTGGGTGGTACTGAAACTCAACAGATGTCTTTGATCAATCATGACTCCCAGTCGATTAGACCTCACCTAGGCGAACAGAGATTGATACTATCTTGTGTTTGCAGTGTAGCACTAGTCTCTTAAATGCTTACTSTTTAAATGAATGCTTAATCACTTCTAGCTGTTATACAAGTTGTAGGTACTTTTTGTAGTGCATGAAAAAACTCAACTTTTTCTGAAAGATTTTTTATATTTRTTTGTAGTTCAGTATTTTCTTACTTCTGTTGCCTTTCTCATAGTCTGGTTGACGAAAGGACAGAAAAATGTTATGTATAGCAACTAAATAAATTAACAAAAAGATTATATGGTTTCACTTTTGTGCAGACAGAAATAGGTTTAAACTTTTATGACATTGCTTAATGCATCTGACTTTTATCTACTTGCTTTAATTTTATACTTTTGAGATATTGATTCTTAATCAGCCTTTGGTGCTGAGAAATGCATAGAGAAGAGTTTACAACTTGCACTAGAACCTCTTCCCATTGTGCATWGATTTCAAGTTTGATGGGTTTGCCAACAGCGCCAAGGTTATGGGTTGCGTTCTCTGTCATGAGTCTTTAGGTCTGTCTTGTGTGTATGAGTGAAGAACTGGGTCTAGTTGAAAGCAGACTCCAGGGTGAAGACAAGGATAATAAACTATCAATGTCTTGTGTTTTTAACCAGTCTCCGGCTTGGAATTGCGTACTGTGTGAGGTGCTTGTTAACTTAACGCATTCCCTCTTTGATACAGGTTTCAGACTTTCCAAAGGAGGTGGAAATACGAGCATTGATTGAAGGGCAGTTCATGGCCAAGAAGATTCATGCTGAAAAGCTGGGATATAAAGTCAGTAAGTATGACGAAAAAGCTGCAGAACTAATGGCACTAGAGATCAAAGATAGGAGTCCCAACAAGAACGTCAGTATTGTGATTCTTGTCCTGCCTGAGGGATACAGAAACTGGTATGAATTCTAAATTAGCCTCCTGGAAAAATTTTTGATGGTGTGTTGGGGGCAAGTTTTTGCATATATTAACTTTAGAAGGACCAATGGTTTAACTTTAAGATGACTTCTTTTTCAAGTATTCTTGCTGTTTCATTGTTACTGAGCTGCATTGTCAATTTTTAAATAGCTTCGATAGCTTGTTCAGTGAAAAGAAGACCAGCCTTCTGCCTAAAGCACAGAAAATCTGAAATCTATGTTCAGTTCATGGATCTGCCATAACCTGGTCACTTACCTCTTTACCTCAGTTTTCTGTTAATAAAGCTGAAGCCCTTTCTCTGTCTTGTGATTTAGAAAGCAAGAGATCCTGCTCCCTAGAATTTATAATATGAATAGTTTTTAGCACATTGGAACAACAAAATCAGCCAGTATTTTACCTACGGAAGGGGGATCAGATCATTAATAGCTGTGCAATTCTACRAAAAGAATGCAGGCAAGTTGGTAAAATGTTTTATTGGCATTTTCTGTCAGTATATCAGCCAGTGGCATCTTAAAAAATACTGAATTAACTCGTCTTGAGGGTTTGTAACCAATGTTTTATTTTTTAAAATCATATTATATTTCTCTACATCCTGATTCCTTCTTTACAAGCCAATGCTGACCTCCTCCTTTACAAGCCATTGCTTCACTCCTACCTCCAGGCTTTTATCCATAATCATGAGGGATAGAATTATTTTTTTTTTTTAAGAGAGAACTCCAGGAGCTGAAAGTTGAGGAAATATAGAGATACTGGAACAAATCACAAGGCTTGGCAACACCACCTCATAAATTTACGCTGTAAAGGTTTTCCTGTTATATATTTTCTTGTATACTTGAAGCCGTATTTATTTGAGGAGGTTATTTATGGAGACAGGCAGAGGTCCACATAGATCGTGTTTAAAATACCTGTTTATCCTTCATTCTTAGATTCTGCTGCACCAAAAGCTTGGCTTAAATAGCCTAGAAAGCTCATGACTGAAGAGGATGCTTTTGCACTCTGTAAATGTCAGGGGTTAGACAAACAGCAGAGTGCGAGAAGAACTATTTAAGATATCAGACAACTCTGACACAGAAACAAACAGGTGGAAATTATCTGTAAATACATTTAGGCTAAGTAGGACAGCCAAAAACCTAACTAGTTTTAGGATGTGTCTTAATAAGCTTTAAAAATTCTTTTTTTTTTTTTTTTTTTTAAAATGCTGTAGATGTCTACAGTAAAAAGGAGATGGGTGTGATTGCATTGTGTTCCTGTAGATTCGTTGGAACCTTGTATGCCTTTGTTTTGTTGCATCCCAAGGGTCTTTTTGCTGTTTGGTAACTAACAGATGAGTTGCTTTAAAAAAGAACTGCTGTACGTAGTGTAGGCTGTATGCATCTCCCACTTTTCCTTAGTGGTATTATTTAAATGTCATATTCTGTTATTTGTGTAGTGATGGCAGGCTTGCATCTGCATTTGTTGTGTGACAGCTCTGAAAACAGGGTGTGTTCTGAATGTGTTTCAGGATATGGATGAGCATTGTGGGAATTACTCTGGTACTGCCAGACTTTCTCTTGTTTAATAGCTGCTGTTTTTCAGGCTGCTTTTTCGTTTTTAATGTGACTTAAAAGCTTATTTATCTTTTGGATGGAATATACAGTCGGGACCCTTGTGTTTATTCAACTCCTTTCAGGCCTTGTCTACATGGGGAACTTACTTTGATTTTTCCAGGAATCAAGCTGATTTACATTCAGAAATATAATCACAGCAGTGTAAATCTTGGGTTTTTTTTTTTTGTTGTTGTTGTTTACACCAATGGGAGAATACAGTAATAACTGCTCACAAGATCCAGAAAGTTCTATGATGACACCTATTCAGTTGATCTGTAACAGAAATGGAAGTGACACGATCAGTCACAACAAATGCTTTGCTGTGATGTCCTGAGGTTTGTGTGGTGCCATCTCAGTGGTGCAAATGAGTCAGAAACCTGGCTAAGAATTTCCCTATCTCTGGCACCAAGGTGCTGGAAAATCGTTTTGGCAGAGTCCTGAACCTGCCTGTCTATTCTTGGGCCAAATGCAGTTTGGATGACTGTAATCTGAAAAGCAGCAGCGTATGCAGAAGAGAATTTTGTGAAAATAAGTAAACAAAAATCTGTCATATAAAATTCTTGGTTTTGCACTGTGAACATGACAAACATTAGATAATCCCTTAGAATTTGCTTTCAGTTAATGAATATATTATCTTCCTAGGAGCAGTATTTTGAATCCTCAGTCTAGCTAGCACTGCAGGAAGAAGTGCAATGATGCTGAAAGTGTGTTTTATAATCTGAGGTTTTGTTCCCAGTTTGATGTGTCTGGTACATTATAGATCTTACATAAATTACAAATAATAGTTTAAAAAAACCCTTAAAACAGCTTTTCAGGTGCTGTTTGTGCTTGCCTGTGGGCATGTGCACAGGTTTCAGTGCGGCTCGTGTGCCGGTAGAGGGCAGGGGATTCTGTGTCATGATTTTTTTCTGTGAGGCTGGGATGTGTGTCAGCCTTGTTTTGAAAACGGCACAGAGTCACCAGATGATCCTTAGGAGAAAAGTTAAACCTTACATTAATCGTGATTTAAGGGTTTTAAAAGTGTGTGTCACWCTGTTCTAATTGCTCTAATCTTTCTCAATCAGATTTCAGGGGAAATCATTCAGTAACACCCTGTATCCTGTTTTGCTTATGTGCTTGAGGGGTGGATAGAGCGTTGTGATCTAGAAACAAACAAGTGAAGTTTGGTCTGTCCCTGTTGTTTACATCCTCCGATTCAGAGATTCATGTAGATAAGGTGAAGGTTTGCTGTTCTGCCTTTATTTTCCTGTATTTTGATTGTATCATAAACACCTTCTGTTTTGTCACTTCCTTTTTCTGCTTGCAGCCATCCCCTTTTGAAAGCTAAACTCACAACTGGAGTTCAGAGGCTAGTCATACAGACATGCTTGCTGCGTGGTTTGAGGACTCTCTGAAGTCAAACCCATGGCAACYGTATAGAGAAATGACAGTGTCTGCAGCTCAGTGACACAGGTGATCACAGCAGCTATAAAGCTGTCAGTGGTTCAGACTGATCTGCCATTATATACTTTAATAATCTTGATGATCACTTCAGAGTTGCTTCTATTCCTGACCAAGCAATCCTAAAATTCATGTTGACATTGACTGGAGAATGTGGCAGTGGTGCTTGCTTGGATCTAGTGAAGCTGTCCTGGTGAAGATCCACAAAACTGATTATTCTTGGGAGCAAAATCTACCCCCTCGCCCACTGATGGGTGAAGTAAATATCGCCATGATGTATTTTATGTATGCTGAAGGAAAACAGCACACAGGTAGGGGGTTTGGTGTTGATCACACATGTAGTCAATAGATGTTTAAATGATGTGCTGGTCTATGGTGTAGAAACCTTCATGTCAATGGTAATTAGTACTGGGTCAGGTGTGTGCTAGAGTTG
This sequence comes from Oceanodroma leucorhoa, assembly GCA_030449065.1. NCBI lineage: Eukaryota > Metazoa > Chordata > Aves > Procellariiformes > Oceanodroma > Oceanodroma leucorhoa. The sequence continues at coordinate 6,306,183 of JASVER010000021.1, forward strand.
TGTTAAAAAAGCTTTTGTGGGACTGCAGCAGCAATTAATAAATCCTGCCTCGTAGGTAGGCTGATTATGTGGGGTGGGGTCTGTGTTGAAGCTGTTAGCTYTGGACAGGGCTTTCTGCCTTCACGTTGTTGTGCCTATCAGTGTGTTCATAGTACTCCAGTTGCCCGATGTGCTGTTCGTGTCACATTCATACCTTCAGGAATCTGATTCTGCCACCTAACTGTCAACAGCAGGGAGAGATGGATAGAAGGTGCCAAATTTTACAAGCGCAAACTTTGTCCATAAAATCCTGCGTCTGTGTTTATTATGTAATTTACAGTTTCTTACGTACATAAATCCATCGCTTGCAAATAATGCTGGTGCCCTGAATTCTACTGACTGTACTCGCTGCTTAAGTACTGGCTGGGGTGACACAGACATGCCCGTGGCTTTGCACTGGTGTAGGAATGAGCCAATTTTTTTCCTTAAGTGCTACATGTTACCGGTGTTTCAAATGTGTGAAAGTACATCTTTCTGATTGGATATACAACGGGATGCATCCTTGAACAAAACAGCAGTCCTGCAGTGCTAGGGAAATAAAGGGAAATGTCAGAGCATGCTGGGCCTGACTTCTCAGTGGTTAGAGTGGGCACTTACATCTGCTGAAGAACTCAGTCKAAGATTACACGAGGGCAAACTCCAAGGTGCCAAATTTCCTTTTTCCTTTAGGTGGTGTTTTCTTCTGATGCTCTTTTCAGCAAGTTGAAGGTAGTAATGATGTGTGGTTCTTTGTCCGCAGGGAAGGTAGTCTGATGGAGCGAGGGGAGCTCAGAAAATATCGATTAGTATAACATGGAGCGATTGTGTTTCATCGTTCCTGTTGCCGTGTGGAGGCACAGAAACCCGAAGGCGAGGTGTGAGGCTGTCACTCCGCAGCAAAGTGTGGGTCCGTTGGAGGATGAAGTGGCTCTCCGGTTTRGCAAGGCTAAATGTCACTGGTCCTCGGGATGCTCCAGGGATGGCTTTCTGTCAGGCTAGGAGACAGGATTTTCTGCTGGTGGTTGTCTTTGACCAACTGGCTTCTGTGATTGTAGTCTCCAAAACTCTACAGATTATCAGGAACGCTGGGGTACTTGTTCCGTCAGTCACCTTTGCCTTCACCGCCAAGTGTGTTTCTACTCCAGTTGTAGCAGTGTTTTGGCTGAAATTAGGAACGCTGTGAGTGAGGCCATTTTGTAGTTGCATACGGATTAAATTGATGTTTATGCCCTGCAGGATTTAAATTTCTTAGAGAAATCAATACTAAAATGTTGTGTTGGCTTCGTGCTTGTCTCTTGCTGTTTGCTGCTAAGAGGGCTGATGGTGTTTCAGCAGCACAAGGGTGACGGCTTTGTTAGAGGCCTCGTGCTTCAGCAAGTGAGTGAAAACAGTTTAAAAATAATTAGAAGACAGTGCCCGTGACAGGAGGTTGAAGTCCTCTGTTTAAAATAATAGTGAATAGCAGTAACGGTCAGATTGGAACATAGATGAATAGGGATGGGGCAGAGCCTACCACTCRGTATGCGGTACAAACAGACCATAAATACCACCCTTGCCATTAGATCTTAAGCCTGTATTTTTGAGGGAGGAGTGTTGGCTCAAGAAGTACTTTCAAATTCATCAAAGGCAGGATCTTCTTCCCAGATAAGCCAGTGATTCTGCTGCAGAGGATATTTGTGTTTTCTGATGAAACTTTTGGCTGATAAGAGTGCCAGTGTGAGACAGGCAACACCTTGCCAAGGACTTGGCTGTGTCCCCTCTTATTTCACACAGAGCATCAGACTTTTATCACGTAGCAGAGCCTTCTAGGCATGATCAGGCAAGGCTTGGTTTTAAGCCAGTGATCTGGAGTGAAAGGTTGGTTAGCTCATTACCAATTCCCCAACCAAGTATTTTACAAAAAAGGCTTTTTATTATTACTTGGCTCAGGAGAGTACAATATTAGTTTAACTAATTTTTAAAAGGGTTAGATAAAATTGTCTCTGAAGGAAATGACCTAATGCGCTATAAGGAAGCTGCTTACGTGCTCTAGAATTTTTCATGCAGTGGCTATTGTCTTGCTTTTATTTTGTTTTATTATTGTTACACATATACAGGAAACGCAATGAAGACAGAAAATCTGAAGAGTTAATAAAAAGATTGGAAGGAGTACTATCTGTCTTTCTTCCCTGACACAATGATAAAATGTTGTCATTGTTTGAACAACCGCTTTTAATGTTTGGTCAGCAAAAGACCAAGTATGTAAATGGTTCAATTCCTGTGCCCTGATGTTAGGAGACATTGTTTATGACTGTTTCAGTGGATGTACTGTTCAAGCAGTATTCACGAAAAGAGTCAAGCTGTCAGCTGCTGGTTTTGTTAGAGGTTCATGGATCTCTAGAAGCTGGGGACTTGGAGATCAGTTGGGTTATCTAATAAATCTCCTTTTATCACTTGTTTTTTGAGACTGATCTATAGTTTAAATCCATTTAGATTAGCAAGGGAATTACATGATTGCAGTCTATAAGTACCTTCTTGGGGAAAGGAAACTTGATAGTATAGGGCTTTTGAGCCTTACGGACAGAAACATTATGGTTCAATAACTGGAAGTTGAAAGTGGGCAAACCTCAAATGTCAAGCAAGGTGCAGATTTTTAACAGAAACTGAAATCAAACAGTGCAGCAATTGACAGTGGTGTAGTGAATTTTTTAGCACTGGCAGCTTTAAGAACAAAATGTATTTTTTTTTATAAACAGGGGTCTGGTCCAAAAACATCATGTATGTCATAGAAGGGTGAGTTCAAAGGATCAGCGTGGTCCATTCTGTCTCAGACACGTGGGAATCTGTGAGAGATGCCATTGCTAGGAAGCTCATCTGATTCACAGCTATTTATACATTGCTTTGTATTAATCGTTTATACCAATAGCAGCTGCTGGTATCACTGTAAATGATGCCCTGTTTTGATGATCATTCTACTTGTAAAATACTACATTTACCTTAGTTGACACTTAGTGAAATGCTACATATTTATTATTTTAAATATTTCTTCTTGTGTCTTTCTGTGTTTTCATTTTTGTTGCTCAAATGTGAGAGGTCTGTTAGTGAACTCTAATCAGCTCTCCCAAGATTCCCTAGTCTCTCCAGCTGTCTGTCCTTTTTTCTGGTTTAAGGTGATTCAGCTTCTCTTACACGTCTCATGTTACGCATCAGTTCTGAGCACTAAGTGTCTCAATGCTTTCAGCTGCATCAACCCACACGTGAGGTTTTTCAGGGGTTCTACTAGATAAGTCATTCTTTCCCTACCTACTCTATCTGCCTGCATGTACAGTGATTTTTAGCTGTGATCGCGTTTGTTGCATGAGATTAAGCAAGAGAGTTTTGCCTTACTTTAAAAGAGATTATTGCCTAAGCTTTTAAAACAATTTTAAATATCTAAAGCTTTGCTTCCATCTGGACTTTGATTTCCAGAGGACAGCTACTCAGTGTGTACTACTGAGTGCTTACTCAGATTATCTCAAGAAAAAAATAACCAACCACCCCCCACATTTCTTGTTTAAGTAAAAACCAAGTAAAAGTTCACATGTCTGTGGACAAGGGGAATTTTGCAGTCTACTTGTATAACTTCAATTCTCTTCAGACATGAAAGAATTAATTTGGGCAGCTTTTTTTCTTTATTTCTGGCCCATGATTTTCAAGAATGCACAAGAAGGGTATTCTTCTTTCCGCCTTTAAACTAGAATGTTATTTAGCCTGTGTGTGGTGTGTCTAACTCATGCACTAGCAAAGGTGTGCATGCTGCATGTAAAATGACAGGTCTTAGCCCCAAGACTTCCACAATGTCAGTTTAGTCCAAGTGTAAAGGGTGGCAAAGGACGGGAAGTTAACAAAAAATAAGCTTCAACCGCACTATGGACTTCTGAAGTTCTCTCTTTGACGTGAGTAAGAACAAAAATTTTTTAGCTTTGCACTTGGAGGCTGGAATTTGGGATCAGTGGCAGGACTGACCCGAAGAAGAAAAATCGGATGTGTGGAAGAGTGAGATTAGAGCATCCACAGAATTAAGTCCCTTAATGATATGGTAGGTGACATGAAATTCCTGATCCCAGCTTCTGGACAGTGATATCATTTTTCTCTTTGATGTTCAAAAGGCTGGACTTGACAGTCTCTTACAGTGGCCTTCAGCTCATCAATGCTATACTTTTCCTAGTTGGAAAATCTAAAGAATGGATGAAAGAACACAAAGAAAAAGTTTGCTTGAATCTGAAATTGTCTTTTTCCGACTGCGCTTACAGTGATTGTACAGCATCAGACAGACTTAAAGTAAAACTAAACTCAGGAGTACCTGCTGAGCATTGTACATCAATTACTACTCAAGTAGAGAGTGAGTTTAAAAACAGCCACTTCTCTACCACTTCTSTTGGTTTTAAAGTATTTGTCTTCCATTTGACAATATTTGAAGCTTAATAAGGAATTTCTGAAAGCTGGAAATTTGAAATTAAAAATAGAAGTATGTATATACATACAAGCAAAGGGTGGGTTTGTGATGGTTTTATTTTTGATAGTGTCTCAAAGTGAAATAGTTCTTTAGAGGATACCTCTACTGCAGATAACTGCCCTTGTCAATCTTTATCTGAAATGTTACTGAAGTGTGGCTTAAATTCATGTTTCACCTCTGGGTGTGCCTATCTCGGTTGATTCTTCTGAAATGCACAGTTATTAGACGTTTTCATAAGTTCTAGTGGATGAAAGTTCAGTTAGCCCCTGTTTGTAGAAATCAGCTAGCATCTTTCTAAGATATAAATCTGTGTGCTTTTGYATTTCCACTTTTACAGTAACACTAAGTGAAAGGAACGGCTGCATAGGAGTTTGAATGAGCTGAATGCTCTGAAAAACTCCACTAGAAGGTGTTTGGTGTGCACAAACACGTAATATTGAATTCTTTCTTTTTACAAAGCAACAATATTACCAAAGGTAACAATACTAAACAATTCGTTATAGAAGTAGTATCAAATGCCAGTATTATTTTGGACAACAAACATTCAATTTCCTTAGCCTAAAGTTGGTAGCCGAAGTTTCAGTGTACTTACCTATCTAGTCCATGTACTCCATCATTGATAGCAGCTTTCTTCAGGGTGTTCTGATGTCTTGTTTTCAACAGGTTAAGATCACTTTTGTTACATTTCAAATATGGACTTTGTTGGTAGAGGGCTTTGGATCCATGTGCTGAAGGAAGGCTTCTGGGGGCTCTATTCCAGCACTTCCTTGGCTGCCTCCTCTGTGTTTCCAGGATTGGGTCACTCAGTTCCTTCTCCCTCTGTTGCTGGTATCTATTACCGAACAGGTAAATGTCAATATTTATCTGTACATAACAATTTCCATGTATGGCATCTCAAGAAGTAATTATGGAAAGCTGCAGGGCGCTCAGCATTGTTACAAATCAGCAAAGTATTTCAGTCCTCTCAGTAGCCATCTTAAAACATACAAGTAACAGCAGAAAATAATGTCATATATATATTAGCCTGTGTAGCAGCAGCCCTGTGAGTAGCACTGGAATGAAGGTGGTCACTGGTCACAGAGCTGGAGGGATTTTAAAGGATGTTTTCAAAAGCATTCACCCTCTTCACACAAGGTGCTCTTGATCTTTTTCCTCTGTGTTTACTCTGGTCAAAAATGAACTTTTTGTTGTTTTGAAGTAGTTCTAATTATAATGGTAATACAAATGTACAAGTGGAGAGCTGCTTGAGTAATCTCTTCAAATTAAGTGCACTTCTGGTTAAATGGCTTAAGTTTACCTGCAAGTGAACACTTGTGCTGCAGAGAAAGTGACACAAAGCTTCATCTTTCATACCTAATTTTGTCTGTGAACATAAAAGCCTGATGCCCACTGAAATGCAGGTGAACATCTGAAGCCATTGTTTTTAAGTATGACACATTAGAATAAAAAATTGCTGGAATATCTATTTGAAAACGTGGAATTGTGTTTTTAAGTAAATTGCAAGTACTCAGGAGCTGGTGGCTTCTTATGTATTTTTCTGTTTTAAATTCCCTTTTTTTATTCATTACTTAAAGGTATTAATAAATTCTTTCAACTACAGTAGCTGCTATGATCTGTGATACAGGTCAGTGCAAATTTTAAATGTTATCTAGGCTGTTACTTGCAAGCATAATCACTGCAAGGGCATTCCTGTTGATTTCAGTGTTGCCATTTGCATGAATAAGGGTTAATCATGAGAACCWGGAGAGTGCAGGACTATAATTTCCAACCCTTTTTATATGCTTGAAAATGAGCTAGATAGCTCCTCAGAGGCCTGACCATTTGACTGTTTTTCACTTTACCAAGGCACTAGACTAATAGAGTGAGCAGTTCCAGTTTAGAGAGGCCTTAGTTTGACTTCTTGCATCTACCTCCTCCGTACATCCTTTCTGGCTGGCCTGATGGCATGTCCAACACCCCAAAATCAGTTGCAAATGCCAGGAGACTGCAAAAGCAAAAATATATTGAGGACTGAGGTAGGATGTGTTGTATTCTACTGCTTAAAACAAGAAAGTTTTGTATATATGTTTCTATTTATACACAGGCACACTATACATATCTATAGAGGGAGTAATGCCTGTATCATACAAATAACTTTTCAGTATCATTTAGAGGATGGGAGGTGAGACTGGAGATTTACAGGAACCTTTTGCTTATTATAACTGACCTATTTCTGAAATGAATTATTTTCTCTGAGTAGTCACTCATGTGCAAGGGACTGCTACATGTGGAGATGCAGAAAATGTCTTGTAAAACTGTTGTGGCTTGGGTAACTCATGTGCGTCTGATGCTTAGGAGCAATACCACAAATGTCTGGGAAGTGTGATCTAATGGATAGTGTATACCTAAAAGTTCCACATAAAAGGCTCAAAGAACAATTATCTAAGTTGAATGCAGTGTTTTAAAAACAGCTTCATCCATTTTCCTGCCATTTTTTCTGCTTTTCCTCTAAATAACTCTAATGTATATTAATTAATTGCTTGAAATAATACCAATAAATCTAACAAGGTTTGTCTAAAGCTTGACTGCGCAGAGGAAACTTCATGTTTGTTTCAGTGGTGAGAGAAAAAATCATTTACTGAAAATATTAAGAAAGCTAATATTAATTTAGATGGAACTTAATGAAATCTTTAATGGCTTTTTAAAATTGTTTTATTTTCCTTAGAGTTTAATTTGAATTAAATCATTACTATTGTTAAATTAGTTAAACACTAAATTAAGAAATGCAAATGAAGTGAGCCCAAAATCCAATGTGGTTATTGTTTTTATTGATATATGTAGGCTAGTGGTGTGGAACAAATTCCAATTATATCTGATCTGTTATTTGCAGTACAAGTTCCTGACTCTTCATTAAGTGTAATACATTAGATTAAATGCTTTGCTCAATAAGAGCTCGGAAAATACCAGTATAACAATAAACCTCTTTGCTTTTGCSTCTTTTTTTGGGCTGTTAGCACTGCGTATAATGCAGGCTCCAAGGCTTGCTAGGTTAAAGTTTTGAAATCCTGCCCAGCTGTGATCATCAGAGAAAGATAAATGTAAACTTYAGGTAGCGTAGTCACAGGAGGCCCAGGAGTGAGGGAGAGTTGCTAAAGGCAACTCCATTACATACATGAGTTCACCTGAATAAATGTTGAGTGGCTTCTGCTATGCTAACTTTAAATACTAGTAGCTAGCGAGGAAAATGCTAGTTTCACATGATATATCTCCCTATATGATTAACACATCCAAAATAAATGAAGTGTGTCTTCAGGTATCAGAACTAGATTATTCCAAGTTGTTCTTTATCCTTTGGTTTATATTTTCATAAAACGCTGTATCCTAAACTGACTGAAATCAGTAGAAATCTAGGTAGGAAAGAGGAAAATGTATATGCCATTTTTGTGCTTGTTTGCTTTGTGCACAGTGAAGGTACTTCTCTGTGTAAAAGCTCCTTTTTCATTTTTAAGCTGTTGTTTTCCTCGGAAGCTATTCAGGAAGCCGAAATCAAGCAAACAAGCTGCCAAAGTTGCCCATGGCTACCCTGTGACAGTCCCAAGTGGAGGGAGGACACCGTAACCAAGCCTTGCTGCAGGACTGGCCCAGTGCAGCTCTGGGCAAGCCAGGCACGGGTGGTGGTACCCAGTTCCCGAGCCGTGGCTGGTTTGTGCCTGTGCCGTTGCACCCGTCCTGGTGCTGCATGGCTCTGGGTAAGGTGGTAGGTGTCCTCCAGAGCTGCTGTTTGAGCTGCTAGAGGAATTGCATTATCATATAGTGTGGAAGACCTTGCCTGTCCTGTTGAGTCCCCATGCAGAAGTGTTCTTAGCTTGCCAGTACAGTAGTATAAAGTACTTTCAGCTCAGCATGCTCCTCACTACAATTTATTTTAGCAGTGTCAAGGCACGTGTCCAGCACAAGTGGATTAGCTGCCTCTGCTTCTGGCTGCACTGCATTTACAGCAGGGTGTAGAGAGAAAACATGAGACCTCATCACTGTTTTACAACCTTCTGGAAGGCACTGTTGGACTTTGATGCGGAATCTGTGCAAGTGGGAGGCTGACAGAGGAGTGGCGACAGCTAATGTTTACAGCAGTTGCTCTGGTTTCACTGTATGTACGTAGTTTTTTTTTTTCTCCCAGGGTATGAGGTAAGCAGTGCTAGTAGCTTCATAATCATCCATGTGAGTAAAACTGATTCGGTTTCAGTCAATGATTAACCTTTTCCTGGCAGGATAACTGTTGGAGTTGATGTGATGGAGGCTTGTGAGGTAGTTACTGTTCTGTTTTACCCTAATGTGGTGAGCATAGCTAGTGTATCCAAAGCGCTAATTGGCTTTGGGAGATAGGATTCCAGTGCTGGGGTTAAGTCATTTGCGATGTCTATGTCTACGGGGGSGGACATGTGGCAGAGGTAGGACATTGAGCACTGAGCATGAATATCAGCCTTCTCACACTGTGTCCAGAGAAACTTCTGCCCATTCTACTTCAAATATTGGAAACCAGTCCTTTTCCCCTACTCCCTCTCTGTCCTTGTCCTCCTCCTCTTTCAGTTTCTCTGGGTTCTGGATCAACCTGCATCTAGAGTCACTGAAAACGGTTCTGTGAAGGCAYTGAAAGAGACGGTAATGTTTTGTTACTGGAATGAATGAAAAGAACCCTCTTTTCTGCATCGTGATGAGGACCTCATGGTATTTGCCATGTTGCTTTGTTTCATGCATTTGACTGCTCAGTAATTGCTACCATACAGTTAGCAAAATGCTTCTTCCCTCTCCTGATGCTTTCCTCCCATGCCCATCATTGCACAAATCCTTGGAGTGTGGCTCCAGAATGTCCCCCTGAAASACTTTTGTCTGTCAGTGTAGTCTATTTGTGCTACTCCATTCCMATGGTCATCAGAATCCCTATTCTGTGCCTGGACTAAAAATGAGACCATTCGAGCTCAAAAACCTCCTGTGTGTTGTGCTGGGTTTGTTGGTAAGGGTGATGCCAGCTATCGAGTGCCTCCTTACAGTGATGGCATGTAGATGAGGAGTTTCTGGGTTGCAAACAGAGATCTTTACCTTGCAGGAGACRTCTTGTGGTTTTGAGGCTGACATTGCTTGGGCTTCTCTTCTGGAAGRTTTTTGAAAATGCTTTTACATAGATGTTTTCAGGTGCTGCTTCTTCCAAACTTATGGGTCTTTTTGCCACACTCTGATCAGAGGATAACTAGACTTCCAGAGTGATCCTCTGGCCATCTAGCACCATGTTGCAATGCCATCATCTTGCACTTGCTTAACTGAATTGAATGGTGTGGCACTGCAGCAATCTGCAAAGAATGAGGATCTCCGCAWCCAGGAAGAGCAAACAGTGGGTTGTTCTCAATGCATAGTAGTTAAATGGGAATCAGTTACGGGTAAGTCCTGGAAGCACTGSCATGGAGGAAAGGTGGGTTGGTATTGAACTTTCAGGTTTGACCATGCTGCACAATAGGAGCTTGTATTGCTTCCTTCTGCAAAACAGGCCAGTTTCAGGTGGCTAAAGTGGTTTGCAGGCTATGACTCAGCCCAGGCAATCAAACCCCGTATCAATGAGTAGTGAGGATAAGTACTGCTAGATTAGTATATAAATCTTAATCAGGATTAAGCCACAGCAAGTATGTACCTGTGGAGCAGAACGTGCTGTATGAATAGGAAACAAGCTAAATAGATTCCATATTTTCAGAGACAGCTCTGCTTCAGTCTGTAAGTGGTCGTGCCCTTTTACACTCCAAGGACAATCCTTATTGCACTGAAGATGAAGCTTTTCTTTGAAATCAAATTTGTTCATTGGYGCACGACTGAGGAAAAACTTGCTGCAGGATTTGTGCAGGATTCACTCACCCCATCTGAAATTCTGTGAGGGCTGAAATGAAATGTGAGCAAGAGGAAGAACCATGTAGTGGTACAGGCTCATTTGTTTTCACATGAATACATTAGAGCAAAATCTCACTTTCATGAATCAGCATCTCCTTTGTCAATAACTTTTAATATTAAACAGTAAGGTGACACCAGGATTAYATAGGAGGAAAAGTAAATTAAACTGCAACAAAAGATTCTTGAGGGTAAATTGACACCTCAGGTCTTGATTCATCGTTCAGCTAAGGAACAGGATGGGAATAACTGTTTCCTTCCCACCACGTTTAAAATTGTTTTGTAACTGAGAGATAAAAAGGACATTTCCAGATCCTTAGAGGATGCCAGTTCACCCAAATCCCACACTATATTGAGAAATGATTCCCTTATTCCCTACCATATTTTCTGAAAATTGTAATGCTCAATCAGTTTGCCAAGATATGGAGCATATAGTTGTGTACTTCCCTTGTTGCCTAGAAAGAAAATAACTGATGTTTTAGTATCCTCATGTGCTAAAATGTCATATTCTTCAGCTGAACAGCAATGTTTCCTCCTCTTCCTTCTTGCCAAATCCATTTTGTGTTTCCACACATTAACCTATTCCTGACCTAGTGCCACTCATGCATGAAAAGCCCAAGTGCTTCTAGGTTGCAGGCATAGCAGTTGTCTAATATGTTAGTCTTGATAAGGATTCAAAGGGAAATACACAAGTTTATGAATGTTATTAATAATGTTAATAAATAATCCTGGGGAAGTTATTTTGGAACGCTTATTTTAGTGAAAAGGCTGTCTAAGGCTTCTGAAACTGGTGTTTAAATTACATAGGTGTCCTGCTATTCTGATCTTAGTSGCAGAAATTACTTTACCTTGAGACACAGTTGGTTCATATCCATAAGTATCTGTGGGTTTACATAAATACAAATACATGCACTTCCTTGACTTGTCAGTTTAGTGGTACCTCCTCCCTCAAACTTATTTGTGTAAAAGTCTTCTAGACTCTTTAAAAAAAAAAAAGGAAAAGTTTCCTGTATTCTTTCACTTGGCATTACCGTTTCAGACAACCAGTCCTGAAATGCTTCTGTCTGCTTTAAAAGTTCACAGGGTATTTAGAAGGCAAACAAAAACCAAGAGAAAACAGGATCAACAGTGGTGGAAATTGCAATTCCTTCTTTAGTTGCAGAACGGGTTCTGCACAGACAGCAGCAGTGAAAGCTTCCCCACCCATCAATCCCAGCTCTGACTAAAGCAGCACTTTTAGAAGAAAATGGTTTTTTATATAAATGGTCTTTATCTCTAGTCTGGCCAAATTTTTGTGTCTAGATTTAAATACAGACATTGTCATCTCATTGACTTGTTGATGCTACTTGTGTTTGAGCATGCTCTGAAGTGGTTTCCTAAGTTCCTAGCTTTAATTTTTCAYCTCCTGCTGAGAGCCAGCAAGAAAACTGAGTCATGTCATTTGTGACCTAGTGCATGCTTAGCAATTCCTGGCAGAAATCCCTTAAACAGGGACATGTGGCTTGGGCCAAGTTTCTCAGAACTTAGCAGAGAGACTTCCAGTGTGTTAGTCACTGTGAATATAAACATTAAGAAAGGTCTTACAATATAATGAGAAAAGGCCGAAGAGGTGAGCCGTGCATCATACTACTTCATCCAATGTACACCTAATCCTGTGTTACACATTCATCTCTATCTCCAGGCTTAGCCTCTGATATGATGATGAGAAGCTCATGCTTGTGACTTGAATAAATCATGGAAGTTGCATGTTAAACAGAGGAATGGTCTGTTGGGAACCTCATCAAATTCAACAAGGAAAGATGTCAAGTCTTGCACCTGGGGCACATAAACTGCCTGCATTGATAAGAATCTAGGGGGAAGCTCTGCTGAGAAGGACGTGGGAGGTCTAGCTAAAAATGAGCCAGCAATGTGTCCTTGTAGCAAGGAAGGCTGACGGCATAGAGGCTGTATCAACAGGAGCACAGCCAGGCAACTRGGGGAAGTGAATTACGGTCCTTTATTCAGCAGTCATTAGATCGCATCTGGAGTACTGCGCCTGGTTTGGGGCCCCTTAGTGCAAGAAATGCATTCATAAACTGGRCCAAGTGCGGTGGAGGGCCACCAAGAGGTGGCCCTTGGGGGCTGGAGGACCTGCCCTGAGCAGGGAGGCTGGGGGTGCTGGGCTTGTTCAGCCTGGAGAAGAGGAGGCTTCAGGGGGACCTCATGGCAGCCTGCTGAGGTGCTCTTTGCTGAAGTGCATGGCAGAAGAATGTGAGACAATGTCCATAAATCGATAGATGAGAGTTTCTAATGGGATATACAAAAGAAAATTTTCACAGGAAGGAGTATAAATATAGCGCATTTTATTAGTGGGCTCTTGGTAACTGAAGATCTTGAAACCTTGTCTCAGAAATGTACCAAGTCAAGGCTAATTTTATGTTGTGCTTCTTCTGAATAAAGTTGGTATATTGACCTAGTTCTGTCACTCTGCAGCCATAAACCAGTTGGATCCCTCAGCTGCTACTCCTCTCATTTTGCATTGTTTGGACAGATAGACCTAATTACAGGAGGTACTGTATCCAAATTTTTACAGATTAATTTACGGCATGATGAACAGAGTCAGTGATGGAGATGCAACCAAGGAAGTGAGGGATGCTCTGACCTTGTCACTCAGATGGATGTGGAGACATACTGCTCTTTTCCCAGATGGCTCTTGAGTTTTACAGAAAGTCAGTGACATGTTTAATTGCTTCTGACAAATGGAGAATGCTTTCTCTTTTAGCTGTATTGTGTTATGCCCTTCATGACAGTGGAAAAAGGCAAAGCAGCGTCTTGACCAGCCACCCTTTGAGTAGGATATTATGGACTGAAAATCTCGGGGTTGAAGCACAGGCTTTCAGCTCCCATTAACTCTTGATGCTGTCAGGATTAGAAATGCCCGAATGATGCAAGAAAGTGCTTAGGTACCTGTGAGGTCAATGAAACTTAAATGCATACCTAAATAATGTTCTGCAAAGAGATGTTTTCTCAGCAATTAAGACGTAGTTTACATGCTATGTGGCATTTGATAACTCTTGTTAAACAGAGAAGATTAACTTGAAATTGCATTAGGATGTGGAAAAAAAGGTCAAGATTGTTGCAATCTCCAGAATTATGATAAATGTAATTAAGGTTGTAAGACTTTTGTCTTCTCATAACTTTTAAAACAAACACATTCAGGGGGAAAATGGCTATACTTGGAAATTTAGAGCTRGTACAGTCAAATGTCTGTTTGCAAGATTTGAAGCTGCCTTATTTGTTGGCTTGATGGCAGATTTCTTTAAACACTCCATGTAAAATGCTTTCATGTATTTTGTGATGGGGAAAGGAAAAATGTGCAAGGTGTGTCTTCCCCACTGAGAATTCTTTTAGACCACCTCTGGTTTGACCTGATTTGCAGGCTTTCATTCAAAAGTGGCAGAGAATTAAGGGGAGGTTCTTTCAAGGGTGCTCAAGGCTGAAGTAGTTTTGCTGCTGGTGGTGAAGGTTAAGAATGGCTATCCTGAGTCAGACCGAAGGGCCAGCAAGGCTAGAGTCTTCCTCTGACAGTGGCTGGTCTCTAACACGCAAGCAAGGCTTGAACAACTATTATATCCTCCCAGCTTCCACCAGTCTGCAGTTTAGCAGCTTCCTGAGCCTGAGGTTTTTTTATTTAACAGTTGTTGATGGACTTTTTCCCATGAAATTCTCTAATCACTTTTAAAAGCATGTAGGTTTTTGGCACCCATGGTATCCTGTAGCACTGAGTACTTCAGCTGAGCTGCGCATTGTGTGAGAAGTCCCTATTTTTTGTTTGTGTAGAACATGTCACCTGATAATTTCATTTGCTCCTCGGTAAGTTTTCTACTATGAGAAACGGTGAATAGTTTTTCTGTATTTATCATCTCCTTGACTSCCTGTGCTCTGCTGGCCTCCCTCTGGTATCCGCTTAGCCATTTCTTTTCTTGGCTGAAGAATTGTAATCAAGACTTACTCATGTCTCGTTGGAAGCGGTCCCACACCTTTGATCAGCCTTGTTGTGCCTCTCTATATTGTTTCCATTTTTATTATGTTCTTTTTGAGATGTAGGCCCAGCACTGCACTGAGTATTCAAACAGAGACTAATCTTTYATTTAAAAGGTGGCATAATACTGTTCCTGGTTTTATTGCTTTTATAAAAAATTTAATGTACTTGCTTTTTCAATTTTTGAGTATTGATCTGATATTTTAATGGAATTATTAAAATTTACCATACTTTACTCAAAGATAATACTTCAGAGCCTGTTGGGTGTGCAAATTTARGTCTGTTTTTTCCACATACATTGTTTTGTACTAATCAACGCTGAATTTCATCTGCCATTTCATCTGCCGTTTCCTATTCCGTCTCTATCATGAGAAAATTGCGTAACTTCTCGGGGGTTGGCTTTGTTGTCTCATTCTCTGCCCTTTCGCACATTATTTGTGATCACCTTTCACTAGCAACTGTGAAAACCGATCACTTACTCCTACTGTTTGTTTCATGTCTTTTTTAAAAATGATCATTAATTCRTAAGACCGCTTCCATTCTTGTCCTGTGGCAGCCTTCTTTCTGCAAGAAACTTTGGCGAAGTTCCTTGTCAAAAAAACTGTTGGAAATCGATGTTTATGCTTGTGTAAAGCAATAGAGTCAGAGACTTCTTTTGAGATCTGTTTGGCATGACTTTCCCTTACAAAAGGCACCAAGTCTTCCCCATTAAATCACATTTGTCAAAGTATCTAATGAATCTGTTTCTGCGGTGCTTCCTGCCAGTTGGCTGAGCATGGATCTCAGTTACTGAAAGCTCCCCATGTCCAACTGGGAGCCCATTTTGATAACTGGCATCACATGTCACCAACATGCCTCTGATACTAAGGCGGTTTTAAGCAAGAGGTTATATCTTCCCTTATATATAAATATATTATATTTATATATATATATAAAAATATATTTTCCCTTATATATAAATAATATATATTTATTTTTAAGCAAGAGGTTTAAGAAATTGGCACTTGATTCATACACAACTTTTGCATGGATAACATATGATCTTATGTATTTCTTCTCATTTATTGAACTGAKTTGTTCTTAAACATCTCTTGTTGACACCTCAGTCTGGGACAAGTCCTCCAATACACCCCAAATGAAGACCTTCTTCATACATTGTCCTTGAACGGTCTCAGTGTTAGTTAAGGGCATTTTAGGCTTTTGGCTGCTGCCTTTAATTTCTTTTTAATGTGCTTTCTCCTCTTTATATTATTTTACTTCATTGAAATTACATATTTCTGCTGTGGATTGATTATTTATTTTGATTGATTGGCTCTTCATGGACCATTGTATCTAAGTACTTGATGGCAATTGTTATGAAGCGGTTCTTCAGTAGTAACTTTCTGAACCCACRTGTTTTCCGCGTGAGGTAAGACTGGTCAGGAATTGCTTCCTTTCTTCTAGGTTTCTTGAGTAGTCGTAGCGTAAAGCATATGAGAGTTTGATGTTTACCCTAAGCTATGTAGGGATAACTGTAGTATCTCATTGTTACTGTATTGTCTGTCCAGACAGTCTCTCCGATCTCTTTGTATGTGTTCTAGTCATTGTTGCCATTCTGGGCAAGTGGTCTTGTTGTATGGTCCCAATATTGATGTGGTATTCAAACCATATGGATTATGTTACCAGTTGGTACAATTAACTTGCTTGTCTGCTCTGACTTCAGGTTTTCATTAATGTATAGCAACACTCACTGCTGTGGTTTTCCTATATCTTTGTAATATAATTTGTTCTTTTATTTTACAGCATGTAATGATTGTCTGCCTTTCACCAGTATGCTGCTTCTGTCAATAGCCTCATTGAAAACTAGGCATTTTAAGGTTTTCTATCTTATTTTTTAGATTTCTAGTGTCAGTATAGCAGCACTTCTACGCTTGGCTCAGTAGCTTATTTTTTGTGCTATGATTAAAATGGAATTATTTCTTCTTTGTGGTTTCTTGTTCAGATTTATTAATGTCTGCCCTATCTTTTATTTATAGATACAAAGTTTTAATGATTTCAGCCCTAGAAAATGTGTCAAGTCCATTTGTGCCAGCTTTAGTGCACCTCTTAGTTTAAAGATTCTCCTGTAACATTATTAATTGTAGATGCCAGTAGTCTGGTACCAGCTTGATTTAGATGAAAACCATCTTTCCTGTATAAGCGACCTTTCTTCCAAAAGCTTCTGCAGTTCCTACTGAATCAAAATTTAATAGTAAAAGCTCACATTTGTGAGAACAGTTACGGCAGTGTAGAATTTTTTTGAAAATCATAACCAAAATATTTAATAGACTTTATTGGTGGAAAGAGATTTGTTAGAATACATAAAATGTTTCATTTACAGTAAATCTGTGGATACTGAAAATGCAGAGTGGTAGTTGCCAAAGCAATAGGCATTCAGGTATTGGCTGTGACTTTGGAAGGACTAAGCTATAAAAGATCATTTTGTTCTACTGTTGACTTGGCACAAGACATTCAGAATCCTCAGCAGAGGGGAGAATCAGGCTAATCAAGGTGGATGCATGGTGTACGGGCAGGATTTGGTTGTAGGAATTTGAAAGTTGAAGACAGTAAGCTAAGCAGCTTAACATCTTCAGAATAAGAGGGAGTGAAGCTTATAAGTGCGTCAAGCTGTTTGCTTAGATCTAGACTAAGGAGCTTAAGTAGCTTATAACACCACACGCTCACTAGCTCCGGAGGAAGGGACTTACAAGCTGTGCAACAGCTACACTTCAAAGGCCTTACAAGTACCGCTGATGAAGCCTGCAGGGCTTCTAGAGAGCATGTCAAGTAAATCTGTCCGTCTGTCTGTTCCTCTGCAGTATCTGAATGCCTCCTTTTGCTTCTTTCTTACAAAGTTACGGGCAACTCTCCTCCCTGGAGTTATCACAATGTTAAATACCAGGCACTTGAAAATCAGGAAGCTCTCAAAATTAATTTAGTCATTTCTTTGATACGTATTCTGTCCTTCTTTTCCTCACTGAAAAAACATCCTATTGTGCATGCTAGGATGTACCATTTTTTTCTGATGAATTGTTGTGTGAGGAACTTGAAAAGGATGAAGAGTCCCCTGCCTTTATAGTGGGGGATAGAAAATGATCTCAATTGTATAGTTGCTAATTAGCTGTCTTTGGGGTCTTCAGCTTTAAATGTGTTTGTTTCTTGTTGAAGTCTTTAGGACTAGATCATCACGAGTTGCAAAGCTGCACCGTAGTGCTATGGTCCCGTCCAATTCCCACTGAAATCATTTGGCTTACTTGGGGTCAAAGGCTCCTGCAAAGCAGAGATGGCTACATTTACAGACTCTTGCTCTGCAAAATAACTGTCATGTCCTCAAGAGTTTCATTACTTACCTTCATAAAAAATTACCTTCATAATGGTACTTTCCTGAGTAATTTTGTCATCTTGAGCTTGTTCTGTCCTGACTTCATTAAGTCTGCTGAAGATGCACTTTAAATTACAGGCATATGACCAGTTTTCTGTATTGCTCTGACTACTTCCTCCCTAGGTATTTAGTTTCTATATTTCAAAGTAGATTCTTACATGCGGTTTAGTATTTTTGTCTGTACAGACAGGAACATATGATGATGAAAAATGGATCTTTGTAAATTAATATCTCACACAGTTTAGGCTGATTTTGCAAAGTAGTCTTTCAGTGTATTTCACACTGTTTACAATTACATGTAGTAAGTTATACTAAGAGTAGTTAAAATCACAGTATGGATGAGGGTGGAAAGGACGTCTGAAGATCGTCTAGTCAGAGCAGGGCCAGCCGGAGGAGGTGGCCCAGGACTGTATCCAGTTGGGTTTTGAATATCTCCAAGGGTGGAGGTTCCACAACCTCCCTGGGAAACCTGCTGCAGTGTTTGATCACCTGTACAGTTAAAAAAAAAAAAAAGTTTATGTTTAAAAGGAATTTTTTGTATTTCAGTTTGTGCCCTTTGCCTCTTGTTCTGTCACTGGACAGGCACTGAGAAGAATCTGGCTTTGTTGTCTTACCCTCCCTCATCAAGTATTTATGCACATTGATAAGATCCCCGGTGAGCCTTCTCTTCTCCAGGATGAACAATCCCAGTTCTCTCGGCCTTTCCTCATATGTCAGGTGTTCCAGTCGCTTAATCATCTTCATGGTCCTTCACTGGACTTGCTCCAGTATGTGCATGTCTCTCCTGTACTCTTGCCCAGAGCTGGACCAGCACTCCAGGTAGGTCTCATCTGTGCTGAGCAGTGCGCTCTTGACCTGCTGGTAACACTCTTTTTAATGTAGCTGAGGATGCTGTTGGCCTTCTTTGCTGCAAGGACTCATATCTGGATCATGTTTACTTTGCTGTACACCAGGATCCTCAGGTCTTTTTCTGCAAAGCTGCTTTCCAGCTGATGGCCTCCAGCCAGTCAGACCTCAGCCTGCAGTGGTGCATGGGGTGTTTCGTCCCCACGTGCAGGACTTTGCATTTCCATTTGTTGAACTCCAGGAGGTTCCTGTCGGCCCATTCCTCCAGCCTCTTGAGGTCCTGCTGATGGCAGCACAACCCTCTTGTGTATCAACACTCCTCTCAGTTTTGTATCATCTGCAAACTTGCTGAGGAGGCACTCTGTCCCATCATCTACGTCGTTAATGTTGAACAGTATTGACCCCGGGGTACACCACTAGGGAGTTGCTCCCAGCTGGACTTTGGGAAGCTGATCACAACCTTTGAGTCCAGCAGTTCAGCCAATTTTCAGTCCACCTCACTGTCCACGTATCTAATCTGTACTTCATCAGTTTGTCAGTGAGGATATTGTGGGAGATAGTGTCAAAAGCCTTGCTAAAGTTGAGATAAACAACATCTACTGTTTTCCCCTCATCCACCAAAACAGTCATCTCATCTTAGAAGGCCGAGCTGACTAATGCCAATCACCTTTCTATCCTTTATATGTTTGGAAATGGTTTCCAGGACATTTTGCTCCATCTTCCCAAGGATCAAGGTGAGCTGGCTGTCCTGTAGTTCCTGGTATCCTTCTCCTTGCCCTTGTTGAAGACCAGAGTGACATTTGCTTTCTTCCAGTCCTCAGGAGCCTTCCCCCAGTTGTCATGACCTTTCACGGATAATCAAGAGTGGTCTCGCAATGATACCAGGCAACTCCCTCAGCACTCATGAGTGCATCCCATGAGGTCCCATGAACTTCTGTACATCCAATTCGTATAAATGTTCCTTAACCTGATCTGTTCCATTGTCTTCCCTTCTCTGGACTTTCCCCCTGGCCTCAGGGACCTGGCATTCCTGAAAGTGAATCTTAGTAGTAAAGACTGAGGCAAAGGTGACATCGAGAACTTTGGTCCTTTATCACCAGGTCCCATTAGTTTGCGGTCATATGCTATAGACCTTGATCTGTGTGTGTGTGTGTAAGTGTGTTTACGTGTGGGCTCATTTCCAAACAAACAAGCCTGAGGTTTGTGCTGATTTCCCAGACAAGCTCTTCCTGTTCATGGCTCAGGATGTCAGCCAGCTGCCCCCGTGAGCCAGCGATTCAACTGCAGGGGAAGTTCAGCTTGGGTGAAAACAAAGACAGCGGTACACATTTTTCTTTTGGTTTTTAATTGCTTCCGTCTCTGTATCTGAAGCATTTTCTTAAAATTACTTCACTTTGCAGGTGTAGCCTCACGGACTTTCTCTCATTATAGCTTTTCTTATCGTTTGTAGCCATTAGAGAGTTCAAAATACTTTTGGCAGGGGAGTTAACACAGGTGCCCTGGAGCAACTCCCATTGGGATAATTGCATTCTTTTTACTTAAAATCCCCGTTTTGTCAGCCGTTATCGCAGGGTTCATTTCATGTCATGAATTGTTGTGTTGTGCTGTGCTGTCTGCCAGAGAGGGTTGTATGTCACTGCGGACTTTTGTGGGGCTGAAACTTTTGTATGCAAAGTAATTTTTTGTTGATACTGGAAGGACAATCCAATAAATCATTTTCTTCTTATTGGAAATTGAAATAATGTTGCTTTTTTTTGGATGAAAAGAAATGTACAGGCTGGATTTTGATGTCTCATTGATTTTAAAGCAAAGCCTTGGCTGTAGTTCACGATGAAAAGGTGATGYGATTTAGGTGCTGCTTTGACACTCAGGAGACTTGGCCTGCAGTCCTAGTTCATGTAGATGAGTATCTTCACTGTATCTTTTTCTCACATCTGAAATCAGGATGATGATAATTCCTATCTGTTAAGGGTGTTCTGAGGGTGAATTGACTATTATTAGACTGGGATATAAACTCACTCAGTCATTATATGGGAAATGAGATTCAGGCCCAGAGATTTCTTTTTTTGTGGTTAATTCTCAAATGAAAGATCTGCTAAGGACCCTATACACCAACACGTACACCAACACGCCTAGACCAGGGTCACGGAAGTTTTCAGGTTCACAGTGGTTTATTTGCACCTTGGATKAGATGCTTGTATACAAGTAGAGGAGAATAAACCAGTCTGACACTCAATTCTGGAGAGCCGCAATCGTTGCTTCTGCTGAAAACTTTTGTAGCATATGGTTTGGATTTCTGTGCGGTAGGAAAATGGAAGATGTGGGGTAGGGCTCCCATTGTTTCTTCTGGGAATTCATGGAAGGAAATAGTAGCTGATAGGCCATGTAGCCTTTGCATGGTGAGCATGATGTCTGCGATATATCAGATCTCTGACACATGTAGTGCACAGGAGGCCAGGGACATATGGTAAATCTTGATGCATTTGGTATTCCTCTCTTTTCAGCCAGTCAAAATTTGAGCTCAAAAAAGAAAACATGAAAGCAGAAATCTGAACATATGGCAACCCTAATTAAGGGGGTGATGTTATTTTTTTCACCTTCAAACTCATTGCAGTCACACTGACCTTAGTGCTCCTTCCTTTCCTATGGTGCATTTGGCTATTCCCATGAAAAGTTTGCTTTCCTGAGCAGGGAGACTGAGTAAGCATGTGCAATCAAATACCTGTATTTTTGTTTCATAAGAAATGATGTGCTTTCAAAATTTCTTTTCAAACTGTCTCATAATTAAAGTCACATTTCAGGGGACTTTTGTGAAGAAACATGAAGGATGCATCTCCTTTTGGAGACTGAGACTGAGATCACTTTTCTGACTGATAACAGAAATGAGTCTTGAACCTAGATTTGACATAAATCAAGCCAGTGTCTTTGCTATTGGGTTTAGAGTCAGTCTGTCTTCTGCTTGGGGCTATTCTGCTTCTTATGAAATATTCACCGGTCCAGAGAGACAGTGTGACTTTGTATAACTTGATGGTGAAGGAAAATTTGTGGGATAAAGCAGACCCCGGTTCAGGTTTTGTCCCTGCTCTAAATCAGGTGATTTACATCTTAAGTGAGTCCATAGGCAGCAAGGTGATAGTGTTTATCGGCTCTCTTTCTGATCTTTCTTCTGTTGCACATTTTCTGTCGTGGCCCTGAAAAACTCTTTGATTAGCTGTCGTGGTCCAGCAAAAAATATCTTGCAGAAAAATTCTTGACCAGCTCTCTCAGAATTACTTAGTAAGTTATGAATTATAGAACAAGGGTGCCAATATGTTCTAGTTAATAGTACATAGGGTTTCCCATTTTATTTAATCAGTCTTTGCTAAAGTCAGCATCTCTGTTTAGATCTTTGGCTTGTTTGCAGCTGCTATATTCCTACTTGCATATGACAATATAAGAAGAAGGTCTAAGACTGTCTTTCTTATGACCAGAGCTTTGTTTTTCCCTTTTCGTGTGATTCTCCATAATTTAGATAGCTTGACAGTGTGTCTTAGTGGATTTTTAATTTTGCAGAACTTGAGTCGATTTGCTTTTGAAAAATTAACCAGTCCGTGCCCTTGAAAAGTCATTGCATCTGTTATTACCTCCACATGTGATAAGTTTAAGAAAATGATTAGCAAAGGTGTCACTCATTTCTGCATGCTGTATATCAGATCGGACTTGCTGTGAAGTAGTGAACCATGTTAAAGCTGTGAAATCAGCCCTGCTCTACAGGGACTACAACCAGCTGCACCAGTTTTACTACTTTTTTCCCTTGCAGATTCAGGAATGATTGGAATGGAGTTTGACAGTTTATTTACAGATTTGCTGTGACTGACAGGATGCCAGAGGGGAAATGTTTGTACTCCCTGAAGATAGTTTTTGGTAACTAAGGCTAAATATCTGACAGGACTTCTGTTACAAAACAGAGTGTGATCAACAGTTGTGTTACTGCAGAATTCAGTGCATCTTTTCATTTAAAATACAGCTAAAAATACAGAACTAAAGCCAGCATTTGCCTTGATGTAARGTGTCCGTACAGAAGAGATGATGTGCGGCACTGGTGAATTCAAGCCTCCCAGTCCAATCCTGATCTCTCATCCCTATAAGAAATTAGGGAAAGGAGGATGAAAACCACTTACATGCTGCCTTCTTTCCTCTTGGTCACTGATTTTCAAACTTAAAATTTGTAGGTTCCATAARTTTTTCAATGTGGGACTGGACCTCTTACGTGGTAAATTCAAGTCTCCTTGACAACCAACCTGCTTCTCTTATGGGCTGCCAAGAGTTCACAGACCATGCATGGAAAACTTAAGTTCATGTGTGTTATGTTAAGGTTCCTTGCAGTTTAACCTTGAAATGAATACAATAAAATTAATCTTGTTTTCTTCTTACATTCATCCCTTGGCTTTGAAACTAGGGCAAATGGGCTTTTTCTTTTTCGTGATCATGTCATTCTGTTTCTGATTGTCAGCATAAACTGCAGTAACCTGACTAAAGTATCCTCATGGTGTCTAAAAATCAGTCTTATACAATGATACTTTGAAAACAGAAGCCTTTTGGAAGAAGATGCACGAGCTATATACTATATTATATACAATATATGGGTAGTAATATTATACTTTGTATTCCCAGAAATAGTATTAAACATTTGATCAGGAAAGTATTTTTTGTTCATTAGTAGCTCTTTGTTCATTTAAGAGGCACAGAAGCTTTTGTACCTTGGAAAGGTTAATTATACTCAGAGTAAAGGTACTTGAATAAATTGTGTGTTTTATGGGTGGCAGAGGTTGAAGGTGGGCAGATTTGTCTAGCACAGAGAAAAAATGTATTTTTATTAGATTGCTAGGTGTTAAGAAGTGCTGCCAACTAGCCAAATGTAATCTCAGTATTCATGAGCAAGAGATACTGATATATTACAGGGGACAGAAAATATGCACCTGAGTGCCTGTGTCCTTACTTGCATTTAAGCCAGTCCTACTGGTTATGTCTAGTATCACAGATTTTAGTAGGGTTAATTTTTTTCTTGGTTTTTTTTGTTGTTGTTGTTGTTCTGGCTGGATTGGTAATCTACTGTGGACTGGATTCTTTGCTGTATATTTTTGTTATAATAAGGCTATGCATCAAGAAAGAGATATAGAGCACAATCAGCAAAGAATAAATGAGAGGAGGCAAAATGAACCTTTCTCAGTTGTGGTCTTCTAGTGAAGTATGTCCCTTTTTAATACTTATATGCCAGGTGTCACTTACAGAAAGACCCAAATGCAGTGTGTTGTACCACAACTCTTAAGGAAGATTTCTCTGACTCTCTGGCTATTAGATCATCAGGCTGAGCCCTYCTCCCCAGTGATGGGCTTCTTCCGACGCAGTCTTTACTGTGGATACAACAAGGTTGACAGCTGAACCCTTATTTGTATTTTTTAATTGTCAGGAATAGAAGACATACTTCTGGGAATAGAGGCTGGCATCCACCTCAGCCCTTTCCCAAGTAAATTCTCTTCTCATCAGACTATATGGCCATGGTTATTCTGGAGCTGTTGCTGTGGCAGTCCTGGCTGCACGGTAACTTTTCTATAAGGGAAGAGTGGTGGTTGTCTGTGTTCACACTGTTGTTATCCATGCAGTCAGGCAGCTCCTCTGGGAATGGGAGTGGTGGTTAACCTATTCCTATGTCTTGCTATCTTGACTATTAAAAAGCTTTTCTTACAACAAATCTAACTTTGGCATGTCACAGCTTAATACTGTCAGGCTTTGTTCTGACCGTCCTGGCTATGGAGAAGAGAGTTTATTTCCTTTCTCCTTGTGGATGCTTTTTTATCGTGTTTTCACTAGGTTTAATGTTAACACTGCCTGTTTTTATAAAAGTAGAAGCTCTACCCTTACAGGTGAAGGAAGGTTGCCCAAGGTAATGCAAGAAATCATTGATGGTGTAAGGCAGAAATACAATCCAAGTGCCCTGAATCCTGCTTTCCAGCTGTAATTCCAGTCTAATGCCTTTTAACAGATAGAAGACAAAAGTAGGTATAATGTACTTTTGTAATCCTGAATGTGCATCATAAAATCCTTAGCTTCCAGGTTCTCCCTGTTCCTGTGAGAAGTTGCTAACAACAAGGTGTCCACCGAGCTGCCATATTCCTGGCTGATGGCATCATTCCTGCCTTGATTAGTACATCACACTGCAGTTACTGCGGCTCGTGCCCGTGTGCAGGTTGTGACTCTGTGAGCTCTATTAAAAGATACTCTCATGCTTTTTAAGACCCAAGAAAAGTGACCAAAATAGTTAAAGAACAGTCAGTGACCAGGGTGYCTAATATTATAGTTGAAGTTCTTCAGTAGTTGGATTATCTTATTAAAAAAAGCTTAGATGATATGGAGTGCTTTGAGATCAGCAACAGAGTTGTGAACTGGAATTACGAGTATTACTGAGACTGTCATCCAGTGCCTAAAGACAAAAGCATAATTACCACAAGAAGGTCATTTTTCTAAGCGAAGGACAGTTGTMAACTGCCTTTACCAGGAAAAAATCAGTATTTGTTGCATTGCATCATTGAATTATTCATCAAGATCAGACACTTTCTTGTTCAATTTACTTTGTCATTTTCTTCYAGCTTATTCTCAGCAGTTTGGATGAAAATATAACACAGTAGCACCTGCTCACAAGAGACATTCAATTCACTAGATGTCTTGATTGGAAAGACATTTGCTTTGGTCCAAGCTAAAATCAAATGCTCTTTGTTTTAATGGGATATTCATGTTTTACGGACAAATAACTCGAATTGGTGTTATGATATCTTTCTGTTAACCTGTTCTTATTATTTTAGTGAGTTATTTCAGGCCCTTAATTTAGAATAAACAAGGTTTACTCATGGATCAGATCCTGCATCTTCTGTTCTATACAGCCTCTGTTGAAACAAGTAAGTGTTTTCCCAGCAGTAAGATTTGATTGTCTAGAAAGGTGTAAACATTCCTTTTTCTGAAATTGCTTCATGTATATAGGTGAAAATAACACTCTCTTAGGAAATTCTAGGCATGGTTAGATTGTTTCAAGACCCTTGTCAGAGTACTGAAATGAGTAAATAATAATTTCTCTGTCACTTCACCACCTTTTTTTCTTATACACAAGTATATAGAGAAACTCAGGTACACAAGAAGATCRGAATCTGCCCCCGTATGTTCCTCTCACCATGATCCCTTTTTTTCTCTTTTGTTGCTTTCCCCCATAATTTACTTCGTTTGCATATTTTAGTGTTTCATACCATGGTGCCTGAGTCAATTTTCTTCTGAATAATTAAACAGGTACATGCCCTTGGAAAGTCATTGCACCCTTTATTGCCACTTAATGTGTTAACTGTGAGGAATTGGGAAAAGATGTTGTGCATTTTTGTTGACTGCTGTTTTATGCAAGGATTGGATRTAATGTAGTGAATGGGACTCAGAGAATATGCCGTATTTTGGTGTATGTGGTGAACCGCATCTTGSGTACCCAGAGGATGTACCCAGACTGGAAAACCTTGTCCTTTTGCTATTTCAAAGGAAGATGTGAGCAGCCTCTTACTTAAAAAAAAATAAATAAAAAAATGAAATAAAATTCATTGTTAGAGTCAGTGGCTGTATTCAGTGATGTCCCATACTTAGATGGGGCTGGGTTTTAGGTAGTGGAAGGTTTTGGCCTCTGCAGAAGAAAACTTAAAGAAAAAGAATTGATTGAGTCCTCTGTGCTGTGGGTTTGGGAGAAGGGGAGGAGAGAGAGGACAGACAGGAGGAGTTTTGCAGCTTTTTAATAAAGGTAGCTGAGACTTCTCTGGGGGTTGGCAGAGTCAGATGGGGGACTGGGGTGGGTAACGCGCTCCGGGCTGCTCTGGGGGTGGCTGGGTTAACAGGGAAGTTTCCGTAAGCAGTGGAGAGCTCCAGGTTCTCGTTAGAATCCCGAGCCAGGTGAGCTTGAATGTAGCTGTACTACAGATGCAGCTCTAGCRGTGATATTATAGGGATTTGTTAAAATTGTGCTGGCTTGGATAACTGAGTCACTGTTTCCATCGTGGGGACAATGAGCGTGCACCAGGGTAGGCCAATGACAAAACATGCTTTGCTAAGTTGTGTTTTATTTTACTATTGTCTGGTAGTCATGCTTTGCTTTCCCCCATCCTTTTCCTAGTGAATACTCTTAATTGTAAACATATTTCAGTGTCTTTGGTCACTCTAAATGACATTAAAATGTCGGTTTGCCTTCATTGCTCATTCAAGCCCTACTCTTTGCAATTAGGATGCYACTAGAAATTTATATTGATTTCTAGGTGGGTGTTTTTCTTAGGATAGGACATAGCTCTGCTTAAATGTTACAAAATGAACCAAGGCAGTTTGTGTTCTTTAATGCCAACAAATAGGTTGTTGGGATTATTTGACTCGTTACTCAGCGTGCAGCGAGTGCCGGGGAGAGATCCTGGCTGATCCATGTGGTCAGGGCAGCTGCCTGACTCCAGCTCCGTGGCAGAGAGGTGAAATCTCTGCTCCAACYGTCGAAGGCAGAGAATTCCTTTAAAAAGCAAAACTTATGCTTGGTCAAGCTTGAGAAGAAAGTGCAGACTGCAGCTTATGCTTTTGATGTGTGAGTTGATTAATAAATGTAGAAATAGAAGGAAAAGGTTATGACAGGGTGGTTTTGRATTCAGTGCAATCGATAGTGATTTATTCAGAGAAAAGGGACTCCACCCATCGATATGGTTCTCTTCTCTTGGCCTTTGGAAGAGCTTACCATGGAATTGCCCAGCTGTGATTAAAATTTCCCTGTGGCAGTGTGGCTGATGCGTTTAGCCAAATGCTAAATGAAATGCGTCCAGTTTKGGGGTTTGTCAGTGGGCGAAAACATGGGGAGTATGACAGCGGTTTATAAAAGAGCAGCCTCTAGAATTGAAGAGATTAACATCTCAGGGAAGGCTGCAGGCGCAAAGCATACCTAAATAATGATCATTGGTTAAAAGGCATCAGTGGTTTGGAGATAAAGAACTGTTATAGATTGTAAAAGAGATTATCAAAATCTTTCAAACCAGACAGTCTTAATGATGCAGATCATGAAATGTGTGGTGACTGAGATTTAAATGTGTGTTTTGATATGGATTGTATGATCGTTCATCAAAAGCTTCAGACCTGTTGTTTTTTAAAGAGTGTTTTCTTTACTATCTGAATCAAATATGTCAGCTCTGCAATCTGTGGCAGGTTAATTGAAATGCAGCGAGAGTGCAAAATCTGAATCAAGCATGAGGTTGGCAAACTTTGTTCATCCTTTTATTTATGCAGATCTCTAAAAGTAACCGCTTAGCTTGAGAACTGTTGATGAAATTGGTGTGATTTTCCATCCTTCSTTAGATAGGAATTATTTGGGCTGTATGGAGTCTAAAGGAACAATTTCAAAGATGTCATGTTTAACTGSATTGGGTGAATGTATAACAGGAGCTTGAGGAACATCTTATTATAGTAGTATTGTAGTTACTTTTCAGTGTCCAGTGATGGACTTCATCTCACTTGAGTGAAATTCTGCTAGTGGAATGCCGAAAATACCCCAAGGTAGTTTTTGCTGTCTCCCTTTTCCTCATAAACTGTTGTTTAATTGTATGTGATTRAATTTGGTGACATTTAGTGCACATTAAAGGGAGGAATTTATAATGCTGGCTAAAGGAAAGGGTATTTCAGGTTCGTTCTTTGTGAGCTGTTCTTGCTGTTCTGCCAAATCCATGTGCACCTCTGCGTGTTAGAAACCTGTGCCACACCATGCCAGAGCTTCTAATTGGGCTTCTGCCTTAAATTCAAATGGTATCTTCAGAGACTGCCAGTAGGAGGAAAAAAAACCCACCAAACATGAATTTGTAAAAGCCTTTGAACTACTGTGTGCGGGGTTCTTTCCTTCTCCTTAGCTGGACCTTTGGTTCCCATTGCAGTGGTCTCTTGGCGGCTTTAACTTCTATTGATTGGATGGGAACATGATGGCAACTAAGGATGGTTCAGGTACTAGGATGACCCACCAGGTCCATRTACCCACACCCCAGCTGGGGGAGATTGTGATAAGGGCAGGCACTAAAAAAAACCCCTTTGCCATCAGAAAATCTCCCCACTTTCCAGTGACATGAAGTTATTAGGGTGTTTGGGAGTGGGTGTTTGTACTAAGGGGTTATATTGTTCAGTACCCATCAGTGTATCTTTCCTAGGTCTAATATTTCATTTAAAAGCAATTTGCCTGAATAAAATAAAATATGCATGATGGGTGAACACAGATGAGCTCTGTTAATGTATTCTAATTAACTTGCTAAAAATATTTTAAAATCTTAATAAGCTTAAAGAGAATTTCTGATGATCAGATGCAATGTTAATGAGCATGGTATAAAAACATAAGAAGGTAAAGTAGATAGCTGATTGGCAGTTGCAGTGCTGTCTGTRTAGCTAACATTTTTCTTGTGCGAAAGAAAGATCTTTGGATTAAATTTTAGCTTTTGTCTTGGTAGCTATCTCAAGATCTATTTCTAGAAAGCTTAATGAACAAAACATTGAAAAAAGAAAAGAATTTACCTGTTTGATTTGGGGTGGAGTGGGGATTTTATTGCTTAATTATGCCTTAGAAAAACACGCTAAGGACATTTATAATAAAGTATCTGTGTTCTTTGTGTGTGGGAGAATGACTCTTTTGCTTTTATATATGCCATAAATCTCAGATTGTAGTTCTTTTTCTCTCCAGGCTATTAGGTTTCTGCAGACTGTATTTCATTCCTTAGCACCTATAGTTGCTTGGCAACAGCATCCGATTTACATGAACCCAGCCCCGTGAATGAATAGTTACCTGGAACCCTTCTGTGCAGAAACCCTGAGAAACGTAGCGGTTCTCCCATTCAGTGTGACAATTATTAGGAATTATTAATTGCTTTTCTCTTTTCATCTTTCTGTAGCTTTTATTTTTCAGTTACAGGGGAAAAAACTGTATTCTCTGTTTAGTTCTAGCCTGCCAGAGGTCACAAAATTCATTTATAAATAATCCACTTGGAAGACAGGAGGTTTATTAATAACCAAACACTTTAGTAGTGCTTAGAACCTCAACTGGTACAAGCGGTCCCCAGCGCTGTATTCTGTAGGTACAGAAAGAAAGACGTTCAGGAATGAAGTAACCCACCACAGTCACATATAGAAGGTCAGTGTGGTTTTTTCTGCTAGTAAGTTTGGTATAGTTTTTAGCTAGAAAAAGGAGCAAATGTTTCCTACTCAATGTATTTGTTTCCCTTCTTGGCATCTGAAACTTTGTTAAACAAAGTTGAACAAACAAAATAAACAGATTTTCTGCTCTCTCAGCCTAGTGTTTTGCAAGCAGGTAGACCCTCCTATCAATTCATTTTATTCTTGCGAAGTACTTTACAACCTGTAGGTTATTTCTGTTGAGAGGACTAGGAGGTATTAAAAAGAAATATCAAGAAGAAAAATTCTTCACCAGCACCAAACACAAGTCTTACAGGACTAGGAGAAGAAGAGCTACAGGCAATATCTGTGGATGCCAAAATAGTTGTAATAATTCTTTTGAAAAATCTTGTAAAGAAAACACCCAAATTGCTTTGTTTTGTAAGTTCTTTTCTGTTTTTCAGCTAGCTTATCCTTTGCAAAAATAAAATGATACTTGGGCCTTGACTCTTTTCTGTTGCATTTCTAGAGGCCTTTGTTGTTGTTGTTGATAAGATGCAAAGACCGGTGCTGAGGGAAGCAGAGTAGTCCTGAGACCTGGTAAGAAATCTGGTTTGCAAATCTAGATCCCAAACTGATTTTTCCCCAAGTTTGTGGTGGTTTCGTTTTCTCTAAAATCAAAATACCTGGTAGAATGTTCTTTACCTTCTTCACTCAAGTGGCATTCAAGGTCAGGTCATYGTATCCTGTACCTTTTAATTATATCCTGTGGCTTTAGGTAACGCTGAACTTGCAGCTGATTATTATTATATTTTTCTCCTGTGGACATGTCTTGATACTGATGCACAGACTCTGCAGATTAACTAATGCAGAATAGAATGCATTTGTGATCTAAGTAATGAAGAGGCCTTTGTTCTATTCTTGGTTGTTCTACTGATTTTGTGCGACCTTGGGCGGCTCATTTATCTCCTTTCTTGCTTTTCTCATTTTAACCTTCAGTGGATGGTGTCATATGTTGATTTGCCAGTGTAATTTTCTATTTCCCTTAGAAGATTTTGCAGAGCTGAATATTGCTGTATATGAGGACAAATAGTTTTTAAAATTGAAACAATGATGGTTTTTGTGTTTCTACATAACTCAATAGCAAGCATTATTTACTGATGCGTGATCTGTAAAGCCACATGTGGTAATTATATACATCAGAGTTGTGATAGGCATGGGAGGGTGTATATTTTGCTGACTTTCAAGCACAAATTTCTCATGTGTCAGAATATTTTGAGGAAATACTGAGCTGTGCCRCAATGCTAGCAACAGAGCGCATAAGAAAAAAATTGTCGTTTTTAGTCAGTGGAAAATGCCTAAGGTAGCAGTGACCTTTTTTTTTTTTAAAAAAGCAATTTCTGGGTACACTTTGGGTGAATGTCTCACCTCCAGTCCTGGGAACTGAGCAGCAGGAATTGTAAGTTTGGATTTCCAGGGTTCCCAGAGGCACTGATGCGTAGGTCAGCGCAGAGCCCTCCTGAACTCTGGGGCTTTCTGCAACAGGGACCGTAGGACACCTGACCTCCTGCCACAGGACTGCGCAGAGCATGTGTCTGTTGGAGCTACAGACCTTCAAAGCCAGAACATTCTCCCAAGAAGCCAGGCAGTTTTCTAGCACAAGGTTCTCTGTGATTTGTCAGGAGTTTTTATAAGCTGGCATTTTCCTCCTAAATATTTGGATAGGCAAACTGACAACATGCAGCGTCAGTTCTAGGGTAGACATTTTTAATGCTGTTACCAACTCTGCTCTTTTTTGATAGTGGTTTCAGTGGTGAAGACATTTCTGCTAGGCATTGGTAGTATACCAGCAGCACTAAGCATCAGTGGTTTGTGGTCTTGAAATTATGCCTTTTAATGAGTACCAGAACTTAATATCCTTAGCTTATCAAAAAGAAAGACAAGATGCAATTTAATTGTGGTCTGTAAGTGCCAACATGTGAAGGGGAAACCCAATTCTATAGTAATGTTTTGACTGGAAGGCTGAAGCCACAAAGATCAAGTGACTAGAAGTTTAAAGAATAAAAATCTAAATTATGGGAAAAGTGCAAATATTTAACTTTAAAGGTATTAAACATGAAAACAGCCAGTAGACATAGTAAATTCTCTGTCACTTTGAGTCCTTCAGCTGAGGTTCTGTGTCGTCTTCAGATTACTGTAGTTGAGTGAATGCAGAGCTGGGCTGGATGGTGGGATCACTGTGTGAAAGTTGTGTGATCTCGTTTAAGCAGATGGTCCACTCTGACCTTTTACATTTTTGGAGCTCTCTGTAGGTAGGTTATTAAATAGCTGGATGCGATGGCTAGATTTCAAATGCCCAGTTTGGATCTCCTCTAGGTTTTGTTTTCAGACTGGTACCACCTGCTTCAGAATATTTTTTGAGAATCAGTTAATTTCTCACATTGGTTCCAAATTTCACGTTTATTTGCTGAACGACAGGAATTCTGAAGTGGAAGGTGAAGGTAGAGGTCAAGAGTCTATGAATAATTGTGGAAGCATGGGGTAAATCAAAGCAGGTTGCGCTTYGTTATGTTAAGCCTTTAATTGGAGCCCTGGCTACTTTATGGATGTTTGGACAACTGCTGAACAGTTTTTGTGGTGATTAGTATTTTCCCCCAACACACACTATTTTTAAGTTTCACAGTTCTTGCCATATCCAAACTTTGGGTAACAAAAGACGAAAACTTTGAGTAGCCAAAAAATAAAAAATTAAACCTGATGTAAGCCAGTTCCATTGGTACATGAACCCATTTTACCTTACTAATTCATGAAATATATTACTTATTTTTTCTTTAAGGAATTAATTTAGAACCAAGAATTTACACAATTTAGAGACAGCAAGGGTTTATTAAATTACTTCTAGTAATAATGTCTTCAGGAGAGGACTKCTCCCCAAATACATTTTCAGTCTTGACCAAACAGATTTTAAGTGGTCCTTCTAATTTGTCTTCCATCTTTTTCCTTACAAGCTTTCACAGAAATATTTTTCCAAAATATTCAGCCTATATCTACAAAAACTTTTGGTCTGAATCTGCTGCTTTTTTTTCCCCCTTGCTGTAAACTCTAGTGCTGAGTTGGGGATTTTTTTTTTCTGTATTACCATTGGAATTTATCCCAGGCTTCATCAAAATATTCTGTCAAATAGAGATCTGCCTCTGGAAAAAAAAATCACAGTGAATTGATAAGCAATTGCAGCTCTGCAGTATTTCTACAAGAAGTGCAAATATTTCAGAGGTCTTGTTGCGAGCATGTCAATGTGTATGTTATAACAGTGTTATGACTATTGATCTCCTTGTTCCCAAATAGGTCTTTACTATTCATGTACCAAAGTCTTCCTAGCTGTGTAACTCCGCTGAAGTCAATGAAGTTGAATTGTCAGTGGGGTTGTATCTTGAGAAGGTTTTGTTTCCTATAAGTACGTCTTAGGCTGTGTGTATTTTTTGGGTGATCTGCAATAATTTAAGGTGCTGTTAAGAGAGAGTTTATGTACATGTTTTTTATGTTTATTTTTTCTGAAATCCAGCAGAAAGGGGAAGGCTTTGAGTCAACGTTAAATTTTAAATTCATATCTGAAGTGAGCTAGACTGAGAGGATTTTCAGTTAGGTGATTTGGTGTCTTTAAGCTTCACGTTGTGAAATACAAAGTTTTGTCTTTATTGAAGCAAGGTCTTAGGAAAGCCAAATTTGGCATCCTTATGAAGAACAATTTCTGCTGTTAGAAGTTGCGTGAGAACATAAGGTGACCTAGACTATCARTAGCATACGAGTTTTGACTACGGATACCATTCCTACTCTGTTTTACTTAGGTGTGTGCGCATCTACTCATTTTAGTGGTATTGTTCTTCCCTTACAGCAGTGTGAGCAAGAAGAATCATGCCTGTTCTTCCCTACATCAGTGTAGAGACTTTATCTATGTAAGTAGCATAAATGTCAAGGATATTAGCCATATTTGTCATTGCTGCTGAGAAAATCAAGGCTTTTTTCCCCTGTTGAATTACAGCTGGTATGATAGTAGCTGTAGCCTTAGARGCTGATGATCAATTCTATCCTTAAAAGTTGTTTTTCTTCCCCAGGCACTGCATTTAAAAAATAAGAATAAATTCTATGTCTGGAAAATTTCTGAGATATATTTGAGCAATTGAAACCCTCAGTGAAATTAAAGCACGTTACGAAGTATGAAAACTTCTTTGCTTATAAGTAAGAAAACAGCCAACCTATATGGCAAATATGGCTTGCTTTTCTCTGTAATAAATTAGCTGATGCTTCAAAGTGAAAGTGAGAAGCACTTCTAAGAATAGTTTTTGAATAGCTTTTGTGAATTACTGTATCGTTTTTAGAATTGTAAAGGTGGCTGAATTTGTTTGAATATTTGGCTTCAAGCTTGTAATTCACTCGGGCAGTTGTATTGGTCTAAATGAAAAAAAAAAAGGAAAAAAAAAAAAGAGCGTGTTCCAGTTTACATTACTTTTGCCTCAGTCAGGTAGATATTGTCTAATATGTTGATGGCTGGTTTGTGGCAGTCTTTTTTTCTCTGTTATGAAATACTTGGGAGGTGTCTGAAGTGATGCAGTACAACGAGGTAGAGAAGCAAGTGCCTTTGGACCCAGTCCTAGAACTCACAGGGACATAAAGGGTGCTCAGTACCTTGTACATTTTCATATTTAAAAGGGTATAGGCAAGAGAAACCTTTTACCATAGCAGGAGTTTAATTTCAGTCTTCATATGAATAAGAAAGATTAGCATGAATTTTGGAAGAGTTAATATGCAAGGAGGATGATTTTGGAACATTTGTTTTATAAATGGGACAAAATAGTCATATATTTTTGTTTTGTTTTTCTTGTATGAAAATCTAGAAAATACTTTTTTTGAAATTATAGTGTTTGGAGTTAATCAGAGAAATAAAGGAGGGGCTGGTACTTTTCTTGTTGCTTGCAAATTGTAAATTGCAGTTATTCGCAATCATGCTTGTAGCTGGCGTGGGTTCATGTGCATAATCAGCTGCTTTTTGAATGCATCTTCTATTGTTCTGTTTTATTTATGGATTCAGTTGTGATGAGAAAGGCGTTATGAAGTTGTTTGGATGAAGCCTTGGAAATGTCTTTTAGGAGTTTTGAAAGTCAGTGAGTGCCTGGAGTTTGGGGTACAAGCCGGGGCTGTAGCATTGGAAATTTAGATGAAAAAGTTGAAGAGTTTCAGCCTCAAAACGGAAGGTCAAATTCTGCTTTTGGACTTTGCGGCACATGAGCCAGCAAAATTCTGGACTGACACAGGCACATTGTTACCGTCCAGTTGAAGTATAGGCAGATCCAAAAGCCCTGAGGTCAGGAGTCATCCCATCGATTTCAGCATCCGCACCCGTTARCAGTCTGATCTGACCCCACTCCTGGTGGAACAGGAGGCTGAATTTCTACCTTCAGTCTCCTTGTGCAAATGATGTGGCAGCAGGCTTTTGGTGCTAATTATCAGCACTAACCTTCTGATTAATGTGAGTTTGCTTATGTGATTATTTTTCTCAATAGCTTTGGTTATGTGCCAAGACCAGTAGAGGGGATGCCGGACGGCTTGGGAGAGACTCGCCCTGAGTTACTGGTTCCACTGTCTCACTTGCTGAATCCACTTGGGCAATGCTCTTTGAGTCTGCACTTTCTAAAATCTTTGTTTTTCTCTCCACTTTTTGTCTTCATCTGCTTAAACTGCTTGCTTTTCTGGGAAGGCATCAGTTCTGTGTTTGTAAATATACAGCGATGCAGGACTTCAGTCTTTTTGGGACCACTGACAACGGCTGAACACAAATAACAGTAATTTCTCTCTCTTTACAGTGACAGATTTTTTTTTTCCCCCATGTGCCTTTCAATGAAAGCAATATTTTGGCTGAAAACAAGAGGCAGGAGATGAACTTTAACATCACTCAATTCTTGCTGGATCTCTGTGAAAGGCAGAATGGGGGTTGTTGTGTGAGTAGTAGCGTACATAGAGTGGGCTGATTTCTCAGCCTTGTGTTGGAAAGTGTCTTATGCTCAGTCTTCCCGCATAAGTGAACTCCTTACTCGGGTCTTCCCCCTTCCTCCTGTCCAGTGGGAATTATTATTTTAACTGAATTTCATTAGATCAGTTGTCACGTTCCACAGCAGGTAATAGATCTGTAGAAGATGTGCATATTGCAGGATGACACCGTGCCATGTGCGGCTGCAAACACTTTCTAGATAGGGTTAAAATTCTGTATCAGCTCTCTAAAAAATCATTAATTTTTAAATAGGAAGGAAATAAACTGGTTGGTTAGGTACTATGCAGGGAGCTTTTAATTAAAAGATGTTTAAATCTGATTCTTTCAACTGTCAAAGAATTGAATTAATGAATTATGTTTGCTACAGTGGTTGTGTTTTTTTTTTTAGTAACACTGTATTTAAGTTCTTTCTGTGCACTGCCGTAGGGGGTAGATGGTAGCTCCTGATAGATTCAAACACAGCTGGCTGAGAACACTGCTAGTGATGGATGAACAATGTCTTTGTTAATGCCCCTGTATACATAAATGATGGGCTTTCTTTCTTTATTTATAAGATGCATCCAATTACACATCTCAGAGCAAATGTCCACCGTTCAGTAAAGCACACAATATTGGCATTAAAAAGACAATCCCTGAAATCAGTGATCAATGCATTTTCCTCACTCTCCGGAGAGACATTGAAATCAGAGGTAAACATAAAATTCAGCAAATTCAAGTAAGTTCTTCTGGGACCTACTCCTCATCTGTAAGAAGTGACTGCAACTCAACCGGAGAAGCTGTTGTCTCTGCTCTGGCCGTACGCAGAGCTGCCTCTGGGAATGCAGCGCACTGGGTTCACCTAAGATCACTCTTCCACATAGCCTGGATGGATCAGTGCCACCAGTACAGCGGGTCACGTTCTGCTGTCAGACAGTGATGGCTAAGGTTCACTGGGCTGCTACCTACCGGGATATGTTTTGGTGAAGCGAGCCATCCTAATTATTTGAAGTGGAGGAGAATGAATGGGTTTGCCCTTCAGGGTTCTGGGTTTTTTTTACTGTGTATCTGTGTGTGTTTGTACTCATGAGCTGATCCAATTTAGAACTTGAGATGTCCAGCCAACATTAGAAACTTCACAGTGTAAATTAAGKTAGTTTCTTTTATCAAGTAGGTTAGCTATATACTGAAATAATTCTTCCTATTTTGCTACGAAAGAATTAGTCGGGATTAAGATGGGTGTGCAGATAATCAGGGTGTTAAACACTTTTAGGCTTGAGATCTGTTTGCCCTCTTGGTAGATATCTAACTCAACTAATAGTAGGGTAAATGCATACTCATGAGTGGTTTGTGTCGAATAGCTAATGCACTGTAAATTCCCCCCTACTTTTCTTATGGTGACTTATTTATATAGAAGTATCCTGAATTACATTTATGGCATAAACTGRTAATGAAGCCAAAACCTGAATCTTCTGACCTAGCGAGGAGTAAGTGTCCTGTCCAGTCCTCAGTTCCTAATGCAAAAATGTTGTCTGTTACAGGGGCACTGGAGTCAGCTAGAAGGCACAAATCAGCCTACCTGGCCTATCAGTTACGGTGCCAGTGAAAGCAGACAGCAATATATACTGAGAGAGCTCTGAAACATTTGGAAAGTTGTGGAGCAGAAGCCCCTTGAGACAGAGAGCTGGCATGCAGATGGAAGTGCAAGAAGCAGTTGAGCTAAGATATGTTTGCAGTTTGCACAGGAGTGGTTGCTGTTTGGCTTTACCACTTTCATATTGTCCACCATTCTTTCCTGATGGTGATAGCCCAGCAGTTTATTAAGCCCCTTTCCAGAGGCAGTGGAGAGCAAGCATGCCTTATTCTTTGGTTTTAGCTGCTGTRAAGTGTAGCAAACATGTTTGTTTCTCATTTTGTCCTGCTGGCTGTCTCTGAAATGTGGTGTTTTCATGYTGGATATGGTAGTTCTGCAAGAATTTATATTCGCAACAAGGTTTAGCAAGACAGAATTGCGACTACTAGGCAAATCATTTAGAGTTCAGTTTGGTTTCTAGGAACAGAGGCTCACTAGTTATTTTTCATTGGTTTCTGTGCTATTATGTTGTTGTGATAATCTTGGCAGGGATCTGTCACTCTGTGTTGGTATAATTGAAACTTGTTTTCCCTGAGGAATCACTCTGCTGTTTGTTTTATTTGTTTACTGACATTGACAGAGATCCTAATGGCTTTTAAAACCCAATTTGTGCATCACTGAATATCCTCCAAAGAGGAAAATAAAATTAAATTTATCAGTAAAATAGGGTCCYCCATGCAATACTTTGTCTGGGTCTTAGACTCCACCTGAGCACCTAGCTGTGGGTCTAGAAATGGCATGGTGAGCTGCATCTTCTCTTTATTTGTAGTTCTGTCTTCAGGGCTTTTGTCATTAAGATACTTGAAAGGATAAATGACAATAAGTTATTTAGGGCATCAGTATAAGTTGACCAGCTTTGCCTTGTGAGAAATAAATTATCTTTAGCTTTTATTAAAAAGGAGGTTAAGATAACAAAATAATAACCACAGTAAAATTCTCCTTTTGRGAGGGTATACATGATGGTATCACTTATTATTGTCATAAATCAGGGTAATTAAGTGTTTAGATTTTTGAAATATACGATATCAAAGTATTTATACATTTATTCTGTTTTAAGCCTTTGAAGAATTTCAGTAAGATCTTTTGGACTACTCCCGTTCATAATACCTTGCTGAATTGTGGTTAT
This sequence comes from Oceanodroma leucorhoa, assembly GCA_030449065.1. Classification (NCBI taxonomy): domain Eukaryota; kingdom Metazoa; phylum Chordata; class Aves; order Procellariiformes; genus Oceanodroma; species Oceanodroma leucorhoa. The sequence continues at coordinate 6,344,796 of JASVER010000021.1, forward strand.
GGATAGATGTATGGCTTGTTGCATGCCGTGCTCCAGGGGAGCATGCACACAAATAAATGATGAGGCACAGGACAGACATTCAGGAATGTGAGAAGGAAGGATGGGTTCTTTAAGGACTAAAGAATGCAGGATAATTTTTTTAACACCCTGGAAGCTGTGTGTTTGCATTGGATGAGGATTCAGATATTTTTTTATTTTATTGAAGTGACTTAGACCATCTCTAATTACCTTTTGACACACTTCCTTGTCATTCAAGCATATAGGGATTGCCCAGGTTTCAGTGAACTCTGACTGTGAACATCACAAGGAGATAAGTTTGGAAAATACTGCTGATTTTAAAGGTTATCTGTCAGTTCGTATATATACAGCTGTGAGCCAAACCAATCTGACCTCAAACCAGAGCTGTAGCATAATAACACTCTGCCTTTCTTATTGTGTATCTCTTTTGCAAATCTCCCTGACTTTGRTAGCACTATAATAATAATAGATCTGCAATATTTGTGTTGCCTCTTCTAAGGAAGTGTTCTAATGTGCCTTGGAAAGSTGAGTAATTAGTCTTACCTCCTTTTTTACAGAAGGTAAATTAGAGGTACAGAGAGAGAGCCCAGACCATCTGACTCCCACCTCCTTGTTCTCATTGCTTGGTTCAGTAGTGCAAATCTTGACAATATGTACTTTTAGTCTGATCTGTGTTATATTGCATTGCAGTGCCCAGAACAAGGATTTTGGCTACCGGTGGTGCATCCCACAATAAAAAGATCTTACAGGTAAGTAGAAAATTAAATCCTTTGAACTGAACTTGTAGTTACATCTGCRTTTTTATTTTGATGTACTGAATCCAAATCACTACAGCTACACAGGAAGGTGTGGATATGGGATTGTGAATCTGTTGCAGGTCTTTGGGGCTTTTCTTCAGGTTTAGTGTGGAAACCGTTAGCCCAATGCTAATTTGTATTGAACTTCAAAGGTTTTTTTACACTCCATTAGTTTTATGAATGTGTATCTGAAGCACTGGTGATTTCCAGGTCTCATCACTTACATCAAATCAATCAGCAAAGCAATCAATAAGAGACTTGATACGATACCTGAGATTTTGTAGTTTTTGTCATTCAGATGAAAGTTGGACCATGGATTTAAGCTAGAGGGGGATTTTGCTGGGCTGAACACTCGAAAAAACCCACCTCAAACAACAAAAAACTCCAAACAAGCCCCCAAATCCTGCCCTTGTTGTTCTGAGTATCTGTTACTTATTAGCATTGTGTCACATACTGCGGGGAGGCTATGCTTCTGTATAGTCTGTCCTCCCTCTTCCCACTTTCCTCTTCTGCTGCTGGTGCTGCACATCCAGCCCTGGTTAAGATCTTTCGTCTGTCTTCTTGAGAACAGAGTACTGCATGCTCTCTGTTTGCCCATAGAGATACGGCAAAGCCTTGCTCACGAATGGTGAGAGGCCTCTCACCTGGCTTTTGCTATCACAGAACTAGACATCTGGGTTGGGATTCATCTTGCCTGAATCCAGTCATCTGTGATGTGATGTCTGTATACAATCTGTCAATCCTGTAATAGTCAGGGGAGATGCCGTCAGTTACGGTGCAAAGGAAACCGGATGGTGTTTTAACTTATCAAATGTAGATGCCTCCCTCCGGGTGAGCCAAAGAGCTTTCTGTACTCCGCTGACTGCCTTGACAAGCTCCCCTTTGACTAGAGGTGCAGATACTGAGCCTGGAGGTAGATGTTTACACCAAAAAGCASCTGTCTTAATCTTGGGCTAAGTCCTGGCACTGAAGTTAGTCAACACAGGGTGAGTTGTTTTCTGGAGATGCCAATCCCTTTCCATCAGCTAGAGAGAGTCTAGAGGCCAGCCTCAACTATGCACCATACTCTTTGACAATTGCAATCATATRAAAGGAAGCTCGTCTGCTCTGTGAAACCTGAGCTGGAATAAATGGAGGTTGAAGAGCAAAGAGCTCTCTCTCTCCTAAGGCGTCTAAAACACGTTTGTATAACCGTTGGTTGTACAGCTGATTGGGACACAGCAAAGTTGGCATGTTTTGCTTGTAGATGTCACTTCTCTTCATCTGCTTTGGTTATTTTGCTTAGGAACTTGATGTTGGAAAATTAACTGATAGGTTAATTGCTTAAAACTTTGGTCCCTACTGGAGTAATTCTACTAAGAATACATCAGGAAAGAGATTGGATTAATAGATGAGTTTGTTTTTAAAGCTGTATTTCCAATTTGGGTGCCAGGAGGATTTCCTTGCTGTGGAATGGAGGCAGAGAACTGAATGTTCTTACGACGTGTAATTCTGCAACGTASACAGCTGAAAAATTGTGGGGATGGGAGAGTGGTGGCTGTGGTGCTTGCTCTTCATGTGTAACAATACAGCTGCTTTTAAAACTCATCAGAAGTGTCTTAAAATAATATGATCAATAGAGTGTCATCCACTTAATTCAATCACTGGTTAATTGGATCCTCCTTTTTAATTTAATCAAAACCTCAGAAACCATATCAGTTGCATGAAGAGTAACAGCTTCCACCCTTATCATGGTCAATTTTGCATAATTTGTTCCAGGGCTGCAGAARACTATCATTTAATTAATCAACATTCAGTAACTCCTATATTTTACACCGCAAAGGAGGCAACTTAGGAAGATCTATTAAAAAAAATATAGTAAGGCAGCTTTCTCCATGGTTCTGGGAAGCTTTTTATAACATACGTGGTGCTTGATTAATGACCACATGAAACATAGTGAAATATTTTTAACAGTAAAACCTCTAACAGTTTCTTTTAAAATTATTCATGAGAAAGACCACAGTTTCAAATTACTTACTAAATATTTGAACTTTGAATAATTTTAATTTTATAATCATGTGGCACAAAAGGTAGTTATTATTTGTAGTATTACAGCGCTTTTTAGCATCAGTATAGAGTAGAGCTGCATTGTATAAGGCTCTGCAGAGATGAAAAAAAAAAAGACCCTCTGTTGTCCGAAGGAATGTAGAATTCAAGCTTAAGACAAGAAATACCTACTAGGGATGAGATGAAGAAGCAGGTGGGGAATGTGCTGAAACAATACGGTAGTATTGGCTGGCAGGATGGGCAGTGGAACCAGCACTCTGTGACCTTATCATTTCCAGAGGGCTTTTTAATAGATACCGTGATTAATTTTCCATTTGTCCTCTGGCATTGAAGATTGTGTATTGCTCAATGCTTGCTTGCAAGCGAAGTTAGGCAATACTGACTTGGCTATCTTACCAGAAGAGAGTATAAATGTATAAGCTCAAGCTTTCATTGGATTCTAGTTAGCAACCAGCCACTTTTGTTTAAAGTTATGAAAAYTGGTGATTTTCAAAGGGTTTGATTTGCAGATTCCTCACAAACTTTCAGAGAAAGAGACAAAATCCTTTAGAAAYGTCACATACTTTTTTTTTCTATAGCATATACGGGTTGAATTTTTTAGTCATCTTTTATGAAGCCCTGGGGCCCATGATCAGTAGGGCTGTAAATTCCTGGGTCGGGGTTGCAGATCACTAATCCAAATGGTCTGGATTCCTGGACACTGTGGCCTTATTTTAGACTCGATTGTATGGATGTAAATTGGGTGATACACTGTTCCCTTTGGCAAAAGTAATAAAACCAGCACAAGTTAAATCTGATTGCTACCTGCTTCTTGCGTTGCTCAGCCTGAGGGATACCTACAATCCTAGAGGTGATGAAATCAAAATGGAAAGAGTTTGTGGACAATGTTTTTGGAAAAGAGTTGTTGAACCTCCCGTGTCCCTATCCAAATATGTCTTCATTTTTCCTCTTCTGTATCTGTTTTCCTAAACCTACACGGTGGGGAAGAGCACATGTATTCTGTGAATGCAAGATGCCTGGTGTTGATTTCAATGCAGAACGACATGTGGTCGAAYAGCTTTAGTATCTGTTGGATGCTGTAACAAATTATTTGCCTGTAAAATTTTCTTTGTATTGCTCAAGCCAAGTGGAGAAGTGTCTTAGTATATCTTCATAGCTAAGGATCCCTCGAATACAGGAAAATTCCTGGTAGATGTAGAGACTGTATAACCAGCTCCTGTGTCATTCTTCCTGCTAACCCTAGTATGATGGGAATGGTGGAGGTGAAGACGACAGTCTTAGCAGGCCTTCATACTGCTGGAGCTTTTATTTTATCAAAGTTGAGAACTGAGGAGCCATGACTGGTTCCTCTTTCTTTCCTTTCCACTTGGCTCAGCCATAAAYGCAATGGAAGACAACAGGCACCAGTTGCGGGTTCCTGAGGAGATCTCCTTGGCTTGATGTAAGCCTTTGGCTGATTGTGTGGGCTTATGAGGGAGACGATGCTTGAACCCAGACTCCTCTGAAATTGTAATAAAGAGATCTGGAGAGAAATGGGACTTTGTTTCCTGGTGGCAGTTGCATCTCTAGCTCAGATTTGCCAATACCCTGTTGTGTGACAAGTTTAGGACTCATTGTTGCCTGCAGTGCTTCTTTCCGTGGGTACCCAAATGCTTGGCTGGGGTGTACGGTGGTTATTTGTTGTCCTAAGCAGTGATAGGGGGTTGCTTATCCCTTGTCTTTCATGGACATGCGTAACCGATGCTTTGATACTTCTCAGGTCCTGTCTGATGTGTTCAACGCGCCRGTGTACACTATCGATACCGCCAACTCTGCTTGTTTAGGAAGTGCTTACAGAGCAATTCACGGTAAGACTGTAAGGAGATACTTCTGAGAGGTCTGGGCATTTAATTTCAGTTGGTTAATACTTGGGATTAACATTACTGAAAATGAGGGGAGAATAAAGCTGTGTGGATCTGACTGGAAGGTCACTCAGGTCAAAGAGGGTTTTTTGCTCTTAGTACGCTTGGATCAGGCCCAAGAACAACATTTACATTATAATTCAAGTCTGGGGGCTGCTTCTCAACCAAGGGACAAGGCCTGGGAACTGTTGACACTGACAGAGGAAGGTCTAGGACTTTAGTGTGTTCAGTTGCTACCTCTGTGTGCTGCTCTTGGAAGAATACAGCCAATTGAAGGTGTTGGTGTAGCCTGCTGCCCCGGTTTGTGGAGCAGGCTATAAACTGGATTGCTGAAATGGTCAAACCAAAGATCAATCCTAGCAAAGAAGATCAAAGAGGGCAGGGACGACAGGACCAGTAATACTGCTAGCCAAATAAATGTTATTAAACCTATATGTATCTTCCAGCTTTTAAACATCATGATGAAGGATATGTAAGGTGTTCTGGGCTCCATGCTCGAGTATGCACTTTCTCTTGTAAAAGCGTAAATCTTGGGATACTCGGGTTGACCAGACATTTTGCTGGCTGTACTACATCACTCACTGTAATGCAACAGTCCAAGTCCCAGATTTAAAGTGTTAATTAGCTTATATCTATTAATGCATGCAGGTGTATCTTAAGGGTGGGCCATCAGCCATTTAAGAGTTGAATCCCAGGCAGGAAATTTTATTCACATATCTTAAAACAGTTTCTAATATCTTACAGCTAAACAAATAAAGGAATGCGTATCAAATTCTGAAGTCCTTATTTAGGCYAACTTTTGTTAGCCTCAGTTTTTCTGATTAGAAGCTTTAGGATTTGGACCTTAAGACATGGAGAGCTTCTGTACAAATTCATGTAAAACCATGGGATTGCAACAAGCATGGAAAGGATAACATCATCCATCAGAAGAAATCAGCCAAGTTTTAATTTTAGAAGCAAATTCTGCTGTCACATTATAGCATCTGAAGACTACATGCTCTCTTGCATTTGAAAACGGCACAGARAATTGCACAGCCAAAACCTGAGTCAATGTGTTTAATGCACACAGCATGGTCTCCTCTTGATTTCCAGAAAAGAGACAAAGGTTCTGTCAGGCAAAGTATGCTTTTGCAGGACAGCGGAAGCAGTAATGTTAGATTATCAGTATGTTTGAAGCCACAATGGGACCATGCACCTTGAATACTGTGTTCAGTTTTGGGCCCCTCATTACAAGAAGGACATTGAGGTGCTGGAGYGTGTCCAGAGAAGGGCAACGAAGCTGGTGAAGGGTCTGGAGMACAAGTCTGATGAGGAGCGGCTGAGGGAGCTGGGGTTGTTTAGCCCGGAGAAGAGGAGGCTGAGAGGAGACCTTATCGCTCTCTACAACTACCTGAAAGGAGGTTGTAGCAAGGTGGGTGTTGGTCTCTTCTCCCAAGTAACTAGCGATAGGACGAGAGGAAATGGCCTCAAGTTGCACCAGGGGAGGTTTAGATTGGACATTAGGAAAAATTTCTTCACCGAAAGGATTGTCAAGCATTGGAACAGGCTGTCCAGGGAAGTGGTGGAGTCACCATCCCTGGAAGAGTTCAAAAAACTTGTAGATGTGGCACCTCGGGACATGGTTTAGTGGGCATGGTGATGTTGGGTTGATGGTTGGACTTGATGATCTTAGAGGTCTTTTCCAACCTTAATGATTCTATGATTCTATGATTTTTCCACCTTGGGGGCCAAGTTTCCAAACTGTTTTTCTCTGTACTCAAACTTTGCCTACTGCTTCAGAAGCCACTAGAAGCTTCCCAGCACCTAATGCTGCAGGCAAATTCCTTGTCTGTGAATGCATGTGAAATGTGGAGCCGTCATTAAAGTTTGTGCAGTTATTTCATATGTATGGAAGATGTGAATTCCCCTCTGCCAGTTTGGCATATGAAATCTCGAGGCTTGGTTGACAGAGCGTTTGAGTGAAGATTTTAGATGCCGTGCTGATGGAGGGACTCCTTAGCTCAGGTACTCTGCCAGCCAAGCCCCAGGGGCTTGCTGTGTGTGTTTCTAAATGGCGTTTTTGATTGATGTCTTCAGCTGACTCACTCTTGGCCAGGAAAAGGAATTGACTAAAAGTGAAGACTTGCTAATATAAATGAAATATTGATAGCAAGGCCTCCTTAATAATATTACAGCGTACATCTACAAATAGGGGGTTCTGCAGTTAGCCTGGGGTTCTTAGCAGGTATAACAAGGAGCTCCTGGAATGCTGCGATTCACTTGCAAAGCAAAGTGCTGTAGCAGCAGAACTCCCCTATTATTCTGCTTCCTTATATATAAATATATTTAATAATTTGTAGCATATTTTCTTGACAGTGTTTTCATTTCTCTTCCTTTTTTGTTTAGTCACATTTTGTCCTTCAATCCCTTGCTTCCACATATTTTCACTGCTGTTTACTGTATTGTTGTAACCATAAATAATTACTGATTTTGTTGAGTAGCATTTCTGCTGCTTATCTATTCTCCAGGGTGCGAATTGAGTGATTGGCAAAAACTCAATCACAGACTCCCCACTTCCCGGGCTAGCGTGTTGGAATGTAAGATCTTCTGCCATTTATCCTTCAATCCTGAATGCTGACCTGACCAGGGAAGATCAATATAATGTATTAATTTKCTAGAGAGTCAAGGCACATCCCTCATCGTGCTTTTTGCATTGATCAGGATTGTGATTCTCATTGCAGGGCTTGTAGCTGAAACGAATGTGTCCTTGGCTGATGTCGTGAAATTAGCACCGGAGCCTAGATTGGCTGTTACACCAACCGCTGGGGCTGAGGAGGTGAGCAAGCTTGGGAATACCGTTTTTCTTTTCATTTCATGTCCGCTTCAAAATGTAGTGGTTTACTAATTCTTCTAGTAAAATATATCAATTTAAGAAACATTTGGTTACACAATTCTATTCGTTGTTGTAAAGATAGGTTTGATTTTGGGAGATCTTTAGTGTTGTAATGATGCAATAATCTGATCGCTCCATCCAGGTCCGTGAGAGCGATTTTTCCTCAACTGGGTGTGATCAGAGAGCAAAATCTGTTCCTTAAGGGATGGAAAAAGTTATAAAATAGGTTGAATTGCGATACAGGTCAGCCAAGTTGTAACTGATAATATTGACAAAAGAGTCTTGACTTGTTTGCAGCAAGCAGCATGGAAAGAGGCGTGGTGACGGCGCTTTCTTGCCTCTTGGAAAACATCCACAAAAATCCTTCCTGTCTGATCTTAAACAGTGGTCAGAAATTGTGCATCTTCAATTGTAGCTCCCAGTTGGCACGCTTTCCAGGATTCAGTAGGCACAGATCTTCAGTACCTTGCCCGCCCTGGGAATTTCTGTGCATCTGAAGGTGAAGCTTGTGCTTTATGGGGCCACAKGGACAAAGCAAAAGAAATAGTCATTGCTGCTAACTATGTGGGTCCAGCCCCTGTAAAACCAAGGAGGGAATCATTGTCTCAGGCCCTCCAGTGCAACCCTGCACCTCTTGTTATCAGGTGCCAAAGGCCTTAGTTTACAACAGCTTCTGAAATATAATGTTCAGTAATAAATAAACAATGCAATATAGCAAGATTCCTAGAGAACACAGATTTAAATAAACAAAGGTGAATCTAAATCTGTCTTCAGCTGTGCAGAAACTTCTTTTAAATCAACAGAGCCTTACACTCTCCATTTATGCGATTTGGATGTGCCCTAACTACAGGCAACAAGGTTTTAAAGCTTTTATTTAAACTGGGAAATTAATGATCTGCCAAAACTACTAACTCCCAGCTACATGTGTAGTGGAGCACCAGATATCATCATGAGTAATAATAGAAATGATCATGCTGCATTGTGCCTGCCAGCGTATTATTTAATTATTAACTGAGATGGAGGAGCTCAGTAATCGAATAGAAGTCCCCTTCAGAAATATTAAGACATTGAATAATTTAAACTTGATTGATCTGATCTCATTTACTCAACCTTCCCCCCTCATTTTAAAAGATAAAATAATTAACAGCAATGGCCTGTGTCGTGTGTGTTGCAGCTGAAGCCTTCTGCAGGGAATACACTTCAAGAGCAGATCCCTGGTGTCTGATTCAACCTCACGTTGCTGCCCTGTTCCCCCCAAAAATGCTGTCTGTTGAAAAGCTGCCAGGCTGGCTCGTGCGGAGGTGGAGAGTGCTCAGAGACCTGCTCTTGACCCCCCGGTGCTGCTTCAGCTTTAAAACTCAAGGGCAGGGAATACAGCTGTCACTCACAGGGGCCCTGCAAGAGCAGCAAGCACCTTGTACCCCTGCAGGGGCCAAGCTAACCTAACTGGAAAGATCAGTGGGGAAATCATTTACCTCCTTCTATTTTACTGTCTGCATAAAGTGGCCTGGAAGCTAAAAGAGTTAATTATCTCCCTCTCTATACTTTTCTTCTCCTTTTCCACTTGGTTAGACCTAGCTCTCATCGCACATCTTTTTATTGGTTTTAAATGATGTACAGCAGTGAATTATTGCCCCAGTAGAGAGGAGTGAATGATAGAGAAGGCAGTGGCCAAACAGCATGTGAAGGAATAACTGCTCCTGCGCTTTAGCTTAGCTTGCCAGCTTCATTCCATTAAAAGCAACTTCTTGCAGTTATGTATTCCACACCGTTTTTTTTCTTCTTCCTGTCTTATAATTTTACAGCTGATGGTGGATTCCCTGGCTGGTTTCATGGCTGTGAAACTGCAGAAAGCCAGAGGGCCTGTCAGTAACATGGCATGTTAGCATGGACAGTGCAGTAAAAATTCATAATGTGATGAGTCAGTTTGATTCTGTTTTTTACAAAGCTGCATCTCCCTGTCCATCCAATTTCATTCTGTGGAGATTAGAGGCTTTCACTTAAATGACGGTTCTTTTTATAAGCTTTAAAGTCATCCTGAGGTTAAGTTCTGTCTCACTGAGGAGCTCTTCTGAAAGAATCTGGCTAACCAATGTGAAATTCCCCGGACCAYTTCCCTACATTTTTTGGACAGCTACAGCTAAATCTTGGCAGGATGGAGAAAAAACAGGTCATAACACAGCAATCTGCTCTGGTTTCATCCTTTCTTCCTGGTATAGGTCGGAGGCAACATGTGTTAGATCATTGGAGGGAGGAAAACCTCTTACAGACAGAGGTCAAACAACAGTTTGTTGTAGCTTCATTGCCAAGGCTTATGCATGCAGTAGGGCTTTCCAGGAACCAAAAATGCAAAAAGTGTTTTTTTGATTGCTGAGGGACCATTGTGATAATGAGTGTGATTTCAAAAAGGAAAAGCAGGGCACACAGAACAGTTCTTCGGGTTCAGTTAAGCTGACGGGCAGGTAAAATAGAGMAAAGTCACAAAATGGGAGACATAGAGCTTGTCATGGGTGATGAGTTAGTAGTTAGTGGAAACTGAGGTCCCRTAAGTTCCAACTTGTCTGGCAAAAATGTGACTTTATCCTGTAGCAGACCATGGTGCCTGGAAGAGACCATTTCAAAGAGGATAAATCCCTCTCTGTGACTATGACCCTAAGTCTCTTAGTTGAACCTGATTTCACAGTATATTTGCAGCAGGGGGGGGGACTCACCCAGCTTGAGCTTGTTTCTAATTCTGTCAAGACCCAAACAGGTCATAAGATATTCTGGTGGTAACCATCATGGTGATAGTCTTTGGTCACTTACTCAACCAGGCTAGCTGAAGTCAGTCATCTGAGGGTTAACCTGATGAATCCTTCTCCCCTATTTTCAGAATAGCAAAAATTAGAGAGTCATCTCACCTCTTTGGAGCCTCCTCTCTCCCTCAAGGAAAAAGATTAATCAGAACCACTAAGCATGACAGAAATAACCAGGAGATTCTAGAGCAATAAATATATGTTAACAGACAGAAAGAATCTATTATTCCAGCATTAGAATTCAGCTCTATTTTAGTAATCTATTAAAACAGAGATGGTTGGCTAGTTGGTTAATTAAGCAAAAAAGCATGAGAGAGAACATGATTATCTGGAGTTGATCACTTGTGTTTATACAAGCTACGTGCCTATGATGTACTGTCAGATTTACTGCAATATTGTCATGTAGGGTTTTGTAGGGAGAAGGTGTAGCGCAGTTCACTACCTCTGGATGTGTCATTTTTGATTGCATTATTGACTCTACTGAGATGTATCAATCCTGCAAAAATTCAAGAAGGGAAAATGTAGACCGAACAGGTTTTCTTGACTTTGGTGAATTGCCCTGTAAGTAGGTGSATTTATAGAGGTGACTCTATTACCCAGGAAGGTTATAATGATCTATTTATTGATGTAAAATAATGATATTTTTGTTGAGTTAGATTTTGGAGGGGGGAGGTTGTTTTCTAGGATTGGTTTAGGTTGGTAATTTAGTGCAAAGTAGGTAATAATAATRCAACCACAAAAATATAATAGGTATTGATGGGAGTTTGATTAAGGTGATTTGTGTAGCCAATAATTTTTTTAACCTATTAAACTCATTAAGATAGGCTTGCAGAATGAATATCCGAAGTAAATAAAGTGACAGTTTGAGGTGTGATTCCTTGGAGGAGTCTTCAGAGTGTTTCAGGACAGTGTCATATTATTTCTGCTTTAAGAGTATTCTTTCTGTGTTAAGAAAGGTGAACAACTACTATGATGTAAAAATGAAACATCTGTATCTCTTGATTTCTTAAGCAAATCTGTTYGAGTAATTTGAGTTTGGTTTAAAAAAAAAGGAACCTATCAAAAGTAGCAAGTGTTTGTGAGAGACTGATTAATTTTAATCTATTCAGGGTAGATTAAATGTACTTGGGTAGATTAAAATTAGATAATCATCAGCATCATCTTCGTAATTTGTAAATTTTGAATTGCTCCAATCATTGGCTAACATAGCATTGCAGGAGAYAGAAGGATCCATGTGGATTGTCACTTGTAGTAATAATTTGTAGCTGGTTTTGTTTTYAGAGGGTGGCAGGGACAATATGAACAGTAAAATCCATTGAGTTCATAGGCTGGTACTATGGTGAGATATAGTATGAGAATGACATATTTGATTTGGACTAGAGAGCAAGATAACATTTATTTGAATGCATTTTCCAGGGAGGGCAGGTTAAGTTATTCTCTGTTAYAATGCAATATTTATCAGCAGCATTTTCTTGGTTATTCGTGGGACTATCGAAGTGTGGCCAAATTGTCCCAGGAGAGAAGTCTAGGGTTTGTAAATGAAGCCATCAGAGTACTGCTGATGTTGTGGAGTGGGCTATAGAGATAAGCAGGAGAAAAGGCCATAGTATAGCAAGGACAATTAAATTATGGACAATAATAAGGTTCATGTTGTGATACATGTAATTACTTCTGTTAAATATCATGGTTTGATATATTAGGTTTGAGGCTATGACGGAGAGGGAATTTATGTTCTTGAGTTTTTATGCATCACTGAGAGTTCTTTATTCCCTTTGGACCTCAATTATAAAAATAAATCTATATAATTGCCTCAGGAAAAGGACTCCTGGAATCACTTAGGAGGAGTTGCCTGAGGTTCTGCGCAGGCAGTTCAGTTGCAGCAGACGTGGAGAAGCATCTTTCCCAGACRCAACTGTATGTGAGCTCAGGCCATGTTCTCGGTCGGTGCAGTTTGGCTTTTTTTCTCCGTACTTCGTGGGAGCTGCACTGCTTTGGCCCCAAACTTCAGCTGGTGTCAAGCTGGCATGTGGAATACTGCTTGTGAAAAGCTTGTAGTATTGCTGCGCTGGTGGTATTACAGCCAAATTCCCTGAGGAAGAGGAATTTAAGACTGGCTTAGTCCTCTGAACTGTGCTGCTTTTTACCCCAAATGAACAGGAATARCGAACAAGGAATATTCTTAATCTTTTGTTTGCATTTTTTTCAGAGGGTCCATAATGCAGCATTCATTTACACTAATGGCTGAGAAGCTTATTGCAAATGCCTGAATTTTCTCAATTAGCAAGCTAAGTGCTTAAGTCCAATAAACAGGAAAAGAAACTGTATCAGTAAATGTGGTTGTTCATTTATTTTGACACATTTTAATTTAGATTGATGGATTAACAATAATATACTTCCTAGCCTTCTAGTAAATGCGCTGTTGTGTATTTTGTAAAAATACTGCTGGGTAAGTAATATGGAGCCTGCTTTCTCAGTGCCTGAGCTCACTTACCAGTGCAGCTCTGTTGTGCTGAATCTTTGCTGAGAAGCGCTGAGGGTTTATGAAATAAACAGAATAGCGAAGTAAGAAATAGCGAGGCTTGATTATAGATGCTTCAGTGAATAAAGGAGCTGTTTTTGTTTGACATACTGATACTCCCAGTATAGCCATAGTTGCCTGCTCAATATTTTGTGTACTCTGATGTGCAAAATTAGGAGCAGAAATGGGAACAATAATATTCTTTGGGAAAACGAAAAGAATATATGTATGTACTTCACTGAGCCCCCAAGGCTCTCATATAGATAGTTAAAAATACCATGCTGAGTCATGTGGCATTTCATAATAGTGGTGCATTTTATTTTCTAACCCCATAAATCTGCATAAATCTCCATAGATCTCAGTATTGCTGTCCTGTGGAGAGGAGGAGTTGGGACACATACATGTTAAATGACTTGCCTGGGGTCACTGAATGAGTCTGTGGCAGAGGTAGGAGTGAGTAGGTTTCTCTGTTTTAATCAGTRTAAGTTCAAGGCACTGTAAGCCTCAGTTAATCACCATGAGGTAGGTCTAAAAACTGTCCTGATGAGGCTTTGGCTACCGAACAGTGTTTCTTTCCATTTGCTGTAGGTGCTCCTACTCTTCTTCCCCTTGATATACTTAATCTGTTGAAGAAATGCACTTTAACTTCTGTAACATCTGGTTGGTAAAAGGGAGGGGTTGATCGTAACAGGCTGCTTCTGCAGAGTTTGTCCATTAAGTCGCTCTCACCTGCCATCGTGGATGGTGGAAGTAGGAATGAAGAGATAAATCCAGGTCTCACTGTTCAGACTGAAACTGTTGTTCAGGAAGAAAGAAACACAGAAACTGGATATTTTGCTAACAATTGAAACTCAAGAACAAAACATGCTAATTCTTTATTTCCTGGATAAGAAAACAGCAAACTCTTGATATTTTTTTTTCTTTCATCTGAGAAAGTGTGACTGTTAGAGACACTGAGGCTACTGCAGGACTGTAGATAAAACTGTGCAAGAAGAACCTTGTCTTTTCCCATGGCCTCATAGTTTACACTTGAAACATCTTCCTCCTGAATTTTTCATGCATATACAGTTGTTGGCTGTGGCTTTTMTCTGGAAAAAGATAAAATGCATTTAAATGCTGGATCTCACTTACTGATGAGAGCAGTAATTCAGTTTACTGGGTATGATTCATTATGGCTCTATAACCTCTCTGAACCTGGAGCCAGGAGCGAGACTGCCCTGATTATGAATAACATCAGTGCAGAGGGCTTGTAGACTAGACTGGCGGCCCCTAGGATTCATTGCGGCAGGGATATGACCTTATGGCATCCTCCTAAGGACTGCTCGAGCCTGTACCAGACGCCATACCGGCTCCTGGCAGTCCTTCTTTGTGCTCGAGCCAGCAAATGAGTGAAGCTGTCCTGGTATGGCTTGTTAAACTACTGATTTTATTAGATGGACAGTTAAAATCAGAAAGAGGAGGTAAGGAAGAAGGTGTATCTCTAAGATCTAGATGAAGTACAGTTTTGGGTTGGAGCCAGCAGTAGGGCTAAGCTCTATTCAGGGTTTTTGCTATGTAACCTGGTCACATACACGCAGCTTATCTTCTGCGATATGTCCTGTGATGAATTTGAAGCAAAGAGGGAAAAAAAAAAGGTAACGAATGAAACAAATCCCAACAGGGATCTCGCCCATATCCAAAAGCATAGGGTGTGTTTGAATCTGGGGTTTTGAATACATTTGAGTCTTGATTCTTCTTTTTATGGTTGTAACAATTCTGGATCTAAAAATTCCTGGAGAATTCTAGCTAGGGAAATACAAAAAAGGTACTCGGATATTTGGTGTAGTTGTGGAAAGAAGTTGGGTCTCCATTTGTCCCCCTGAGCCTGGGATCAGGGAGCGAGGAGCCTGGCCATGGAGCAGACTGTAGATGGGAAAAGTCAGGGCTGTGAAAGATGTGAAGGAGAGAAGCAGCTCAAATAATAGATACGGGAGTATGAGAGGGGTGGGAGAGGGACTGTGAAGTGTATTTTAGAAGGCCCTGGTCAGCATATTGGCCAAGGAGGACCTTTCTGACGATGATGTTTGACTGTGCTAGGGGGTGGCAGTGTGCTTATTAGCAAGGCAGAGGAGGAGGGGACAGAGGCAGTGATCCGTCCGGAGGTAGCGGAGGGAGGCAAGGACAGGAGTTCTGCCTGGGTGATTAGGACAGCTATTACCGAGGGGGCATGTCAGACCGGGAGAGGTGACTTTAGCAGAGCTGCTTCCTCTGGAAGTAATGACTTCTGCTTATAGCAAGAACGCAGCTACAATAAGAACAACCTGTGCGTGTCATAAAATTAAGCTGTAAAGGAGATGGTAAAAAGGACTGTGACATTTGAAGAAGGAAGACTCTGCAGCATTTTCTTGAACAAATTGGGGAAAAAACCCTAAATTTTCAGGTACCTATGAAGATGATGCATTTTTCAGGTCTGAAGATGTTTTTTAACTGCAGCGTGATTTAAAAATCTGATTTTTCAACCTAGACATATTTATTTCTTTTTCCTTTTTAGCTCTATCGTCCACTTCTGAAAAGATATGCTGAGCTTGAACAGAAGGTTATCTACAACCCAACCTCTTCTTGTCTTGTGAAATAGAAGCAAACAAAATTTATAAGTTGGCTGAAGAGTGGACTCCCAAGGAGAAGATCAGAAAAGATTTGCTCAGAATTTACTGGAGTTGTTTAAATCATTTTGTTCCTCTTTGTAGACAAATAATTTTTAAATGTCTGTGTTTGAGTGTGCTGGTGGAAAAAATTACATTGTGATTGAAAACCTGATTAAAAAAGCRTCATGTTGCTCTGTGTGTTTGTGACTTCAATTTTTCTTGGGTACTTTTCAGATCGTGCTTGCTGTTTTGGAATAGCTGGATGACAAAGTCAAGCCCATTGTATGTATGAATCACTATACCCATCTCCATCAGCTTTGATGCCATGTGTTTAGCAYGCTGGCTTCTCTGCATACCTATCTAGCAAGGTATCTCAATTCCACAACTTCTCCTGCTTAAATTTTTTGAAAGTATCTTTCTGTACATCTGTAACTTGTCAATATTTATATCTTTGCCTACATGAAACCAACAGAAAGCATAAGCACACTGACTTTAATCCCATCTTTCTTTAATATGTGAAGATTTGTGGTGTGAAGGCTGATTAAAGTCTTTAAAGACTCCCTGGGATCCTCGGAGAAGGGGAATTCTTGTTACATGATACTATGGAAAGTCTGTTGTGTGATAAAACATGATGTGGTTGGATTTTATAACTTGTGGAAAGCACAGAGGCCTTATGTGGTACAGACGCCATTGCACAATGTTTTACTTGACATTAGTTTTGTAAAAAAGAAAATAAGGGAACAAACGTGGRAAGTTTTACACGTTTCCTTTCTGTTTCAAAAAGCAGAGTCAGTTTATCTGCACACTGTTTTGGGGTTATACTGTTTTCCTTTCCTCCTTCAGGGGTCGTGGCTATGAAATTCTGTGTGTCATGCTGAGTGCGACGGCTGAAGTAGGGCTCTGCTCCCAACAAGGCATGAAGGTCACTGCTTTGTTATACCAGCAATATCGCATTTCTTTCTTGGAGATCCTGAGCAGAACTGGTTGTGTGCTGTTGCTACTCTTCCACTTCAAATGTTTTAGTCCAGATTAAGTAGACTCTGGCTGAGAAAATCTTAGAGAAAMTACAAGCCAGGAGATCTTTCTACAGAGATGTGTGGAAGTCGCAGAATTTGAATTAACATCCTAAATCATCCTGTGCAAGTGGGAACACTTTACTGCACCATTCTGCAGTGCCRGTATGTTTCCCTTAGGAGAAAATGTCTTTTGGGAATAAAGCAGACTTGTTTAATGAAGGTGACTGAAGCCTTTCTTCCCTTCTTGTAGGAGTTGTAATGTGCCTAGGGAGTAAGCCAGGGAACTGTAGRGAGTAGCGGATCTCTTTACTGGGTATTTACGAGCTGGATTATATCCCTGCTGGAGGTGGGCAACTCAAATTCGTATTCTTCACGTTACAGTGGCCTAGGAGGACTCTCCCTGTCCCTGCTGCTTCTCTGCGGTGAGGGTGGGACCCCCTTGCCATGACTCACCTCCGGAGTGGCAGCGGAATGGGCACGTTCCTCCTTTTATATTTAAGTGTTTTATTTGCGAGTACGAACAGTGCCTTTTTTGTTCACAACTGAATAATTATAACTTCTCTTGATATTAGCATGATTACTCAGGAAGGTCAAGAATTACATTTCCGAGTTTCTAAAGCAGGCTTCTTTTAAGCAATTGCTTTAAAAGGTGGCATTACAAATACACATCTATCTCTTTTATGTGCTTATTATTCTGGGTCCCAAGGTACAGTGTTAAAACATATAATACTTCTCGCAGGCCTCCACTGTCAGCACTTGCTTTGTCATTGAGCAAGGCTGTAGAGAGGTACAGAGGATTCATTAATGCAAGTTAAACAATGCCTACTAGTTTAAGCAGCATCACCATCATCATGAGTCTTTAGTTCTGCCTCGTTACTGRTTTGACATCAAGGTTAGCCACACAGGGAAGGGATTCAGAGAGGTCTTTTAGCTTTGTGCRGTTTTGGTGACAATTTCTTGAGTGGCTCATTTGGCTTATCAGAGTGAGAAGACTGATGTSTCTTGTAGCTTTGTGGCTTTATTTGCCTGTGAAATGGGAGACTCGGGGTCAAATTGTTGCTCAGCTGAAGAAGGTTAAAGCTTGCGCTTCCCAGCTCATAGCACATGTTAGAACATTTCTAGATAATATATTGGCTCCTAACAAAGTGGTGCTAGTAGGATATCGTCTAGATGGTTTAACCACTTTCTGGGCCTGAGCTCTTCTCTGGGTAGGGAGAAGGAAGCACTTCCTTCTCTGTTGGGCTGGGTTGGGGCTCTCTGATGGGTCCCACATTAGCATTAAAACACTGTTTCCTCAGGGTAGCTGATGCACTGTRTGCTTGTTGCAGGAGTCCCTGAGAAGAGACTCAGATGCAAGGCRCTGAAGGGCCAGGAGTTGAGCACCACTGAATTATAGTATTGCTGTGGTGATGGGTTTATTAGGGCTGGTCTCTGAGGAATGGTGTCTGGAGTGTAAGAATTTATAGACAAGCTCTTTTTTTTCCAGCTCACCAAAGTTGCACATGTTCACTGACTAGTGTCAGATAGAATAAGACTCAATAAATCTCCCCCTAGAAAGGTCCTTTGAAGAAATGCTGCTGTAAGACTTCCACCACTCTTTTCTTTTTCTTTCCAGGAATGCACATTAGCCTGCCAAGGAAYGACAGGCTTCTTGCTCTCACAGGCACAGTGATGGAAGGATCTGGTGCCCTTTGCTTTCCAAAATCACGTGTTTTTTTGCCAGCTTGTCTACCTTATGTAATTCTGGCTGTCTGGAGTAGAGAGGTTASTGACTTAATTAACATCTTAGCTAACAGAAATCTAAAGGCAAGCCAATGTCTTCTACCTCAATGTATTTGATGGAGGTTGATTCCCTCCCTCCCCCATAAGTGACCTTACTGTTCTTCAAGGTGAGCAACATGGYATCCCCATCTTGTCTAGACGAAAGGTTAGCTTCTGTGTTTAAAGACCTGCTGAGCTATTCCCAGTCTAGACTAATCTGCTGGAAAATTGATTTCATATCCTGGAAAAAAAACCTCAAGGAGGTTGCTCATCGCTGTCTGACCTGCAGCTCCTGTCCTGCACAGGTCATGGAGGTGGGTCATGGAGTTACATGGAAAAATCCAAGCAGCTTCCTTAGCTCGATGTCCCTGTTCCCTCACCAGTCAATCAGAGCTGCACTGGATTCCCCCACAAGCTCTTGGTGTACCATGGCCCAAAGACAAACAGTTTTCTTTGCAGCCTGAAGTCTTCAAAGTCTTTTATGATGCAGCTGGAAACAAACAGGAAAAGATGTTTGCTTTTTCTTAAGGGATCAGCCTGAGAGAGCTGGAGCTCTGATTGAATAAGTAATGTACTGAAAAAAGTCTATGCTCTGTMGGTGCTTTAATAAGTAATTGAGCTGAATACCGCCGTGTGCGATCCCAGTGGGACCTTTTTGTTTTTCAGCTTTCTTTTCCTTTGGAGTTGCGGCTACCACCACAAATGACAGAGCAGCGCAGTGAAGGATGTGTATCTAAAGCCACAAAAAGCCAAAGCAGAACTTTCAACAAATCATTTGTTTTATCTGTATTTCTATTACCTGGGTCCCCAGACTGCTGCATGCAAGTTAGGGGGTGAGGGAAGAACAGAGTAACATTTTAGAGAACTAAACTGTCTGCTGTTGGTGCTTCTCATGAATACTGGGCCAAGTTAAAACCTCTTCCCTAGCAGAAAAGTGCTAATTTGGATTTTTCTTCTCCCCAGCCACTGACTTTTCATGTAATCTTTAGGATTTTGATTTTGGTGAGATCYCTACCCTCAGTTAAAATTGGGTTGAAATTGGCAAACAAGTTAAAAATATGGCTAAAGATGAATCGAAGGTGGGTGGACATTCACTCAAATATCAGGGGATTGCTRTCCCATAAGGAGCATTTCCTTAAGAAGCTTCTCTGAAGGTGACTGTAGTCCTGATTYCACGCTTGAAATTTTAGTATAGTGTTTTACACATGTGCAAATYGGGTACAAAATCATGTCTGCACCAAAGGAACTTCTCTTGTTATTMCTTTACACTCATTTTGTGCAGGTCAAAATGACAATGTGATGTGCAAGGCAAAAGAACTCTGGATGAATTTTTTGGTAACCAGCTTTTTTCTGAGTATGTCTCTGAAGTGTGTGAGTAGGACACCTTTGACTGGGATATTCAGAGTAGTTAAAGCCCCTGCTCCTTCTGTGCTTTGGTTACAGCCTAAGTCAAGCCTCTTTGGTTAGACAGTTCAAGTGGTTTAGCTTCCAGTCATCAAAGCTTACATTACCAGAATGAAAGATTTTTACATTTTTTTTTTTTTCCGTAGAACCTTTTTTTCCTCTCCTGCAGCAGATACGACCTTTTCTTGCACATGGTTTGCCTTGTTAGCTGTTTCCACTTCTGCGGGATGCTAAGAACTTCTCTTACGTGACACTTTCCTAAGTGAACTTGTCTCCTGCTGAGATCCAGCCCCAAGACTCATTTTGCTTTACTTGTTCTTCTGCTCCTCTGTTGCTTCTTAAAGTTGGCCTTGACAAACAGAATGATGCTTCTGTGGTGATCCCAGACTTCTGGGAGTGTTTCAACCATTGTAGGAACTCAGTGATTTTGTTCAGTGATTTTGTTCAGTGTTCTTGAAGCACATACCCTGAGGGGTAAGGGTGAAGGAGCAGCTATCACTGCTTATGGATAACTGCTGTGATCTCTGATTTCAGTCTTTCACTAAGTTGCCTCATCCATTGATGCGTCAGCCTGCCCATCAGAACAACTGGGGTTATTATTAAGTGCATACCATGTTTCTTGCTGTAAGCTCTTTAGATGACAGGTATTTGTGATATGTTCTTTGTTAAGATGCTGTGATTAGCTCTGCTTTTATTTGGTATATTGTGCCTTAGTACTCTGTAATGCATCCATCTGGTTGTCATTTCTCTTTTAGCATCTCACCAGCCAAACAGAAGYCTTTGGTCACTCAGGTGTGGGATTCATCTGACCAATGTAGACATCTATGTCTGCTCTCATATGTGCTCCTTTCATAATCAAAGGAGAGGACCACAAGGGAGAGGAGTGTCTGGCTGTTGTTCATCTTATCGTGTCGCAGATGTCTACAACAGATCAGGTGATTTGTCTCCTGAGTGAGCCATTTCTCCCTGCTGAGTAGAAAGGTAGTTGTGYGGAGGACAGAAAAAGCCAATTTTTCTTCTTCTGCCAAAACTCCTGAAGGCTTGTTTGAAAGCTGGTCTCAACTTTGGAGACAAGATTTGTCCCCAGTTACCATTGTACAACTAGAAAGCTTTCTTGTTCCAGGACTGCTCTGTTTTTACTCTCAAATCCATGAGATTGACCTCCCCAACTGCCTTCAGACAGTCGTCTCCATACACCTGCGTGAAGATATCCAGCAGATGTAGGCTGGGAGCTTTGTTACTTACATTCTTGCTTTTCGTCCGTTTGTTGCATGCTCTTGCTTGTGTTTATCCCTTCAAGCTGGACTCTTTCAGGCATTTGTGTTATGCAAGCTCAGTACCCCGGTTCAGTAAAAGACAGCTCCCTTAAGACTTAGACAAGCATTGCACAGGAAAACAAAGGTCTGTTCAACTTGCTGTTCGGAGACAATATTTACTCTCTGACTGACATGCATGCACTACCCTCCTCAAACCTCAACTCTGTTCCAGATCTGATGAATACTGGTATATYGGAAGATGTAATTCTCCTTGAAAAATAGCCTAAGCCATGTTGTRTAAGAGAAGGGCTTAGACAGAGAAACAGAGCAGAAACAGAGCTGCTTCTTAACTGAGGACTTTTATCTTAAAATAAAACATTGCAGAAAACAAATAAGAAGCAAAGGTTTCTCACAAAACTTTGATATCACAGCTTATGCCTCCTGAGAGCATCTCTTCACGCTGCTGCCATAGCTTGTTAGGTTAGGATGGGACATTCCCCTGTCACTCCTGGTATCATTTCTTCGCTAGGTTCCTGCCCTACTTGAGGACAGTTGCATATAGCAGAAATACCCTTTTGATCAAGACAGATGTTGTTGAAAGGCGACAATATGTTTTCCCAATTCTCAKCCTAATTATTCTGGTCCCTGCCACTGTTGTCCCTTAGAAGAAATGCCTACTCAAGCAGAGGGAAGAGAAGACACTGAATGAAGCTAATCCAATATGTGATTTAGTCAGACAGTTCAACTGAATGAATAAGCAAATAAGCTGCATTTCAAGACCTCCCTTGCTGTGAAAGCATTTTTTTTTTCTCAAAGTGACTCTTGGCTCAGAAGATACGTGCGTGGTGTTTCATTTGATTCCATCTCACCGTGTTTGCAGTACGGTGGACTCTCCCAAAAGCCTTTCAGCACAGACTCATTTTGCTATTTGCTCAGTGAATATAGATTTTTCATTTTGATCTGTGTTGTGTGTGGTTTCGGCATGCTTTATAAATGGACTGGTTAAACAAGTGTTGCTAACAACTTCTGCTGCCTGTTGGTAGTCAACTCTCATCGTTCATGGGCTTCCATAGCAAAAGAGATGAGCCACCATGGGATAAGTGCTTCCTGTAAAGGCCAGAGTAAATGTCAAGAAACTCTTTCCCTTCTCTCTTGGCCCAGAAAAGTTGCTGTAAGTCAGAGTCACCGGACAGACAGTGTTGGATTATCCATACCATGAGTATTTTGGGGTAAGGGTTGCTGATGTTCAGCCAGATTGTCTAGGTGAGAAATCACTGAGGTGAGACTAGACATATATCAAGTTCTGCGTTTTGTAATTTATACTCCGAATCTTTAAATGACAAAGTAAATTAACTTTGTCAGATASGCGAGAATTATGTGTTTAGAGGGTGAGGGAGAATGCATCTGGACTCGGGAATTGCTTGGTGAGGGGACCCAGGTACTCAGTCAGGCTCCCCTTCTTCTGGCCTGATGCATCTTGCTTTTTTCCTGTACAGCAGCCCAAGATCGCGGGAGACATGGAAACTGCTCCCTCCCTGAGCTTCCTCCAGCCTACCGACGCTGGACCTGGGGGCCTGCAAACTGGGACCTGGGGTCAAACCAGCCAGGCAGAGGGGGCTCCCTGCTCCCAATGGTGTCCTGTTGTCCTGAGGCCATTGGCCAAAAAGCTGCCTGCTTCAGACCCATTGCTTCTAGTTGAGCATGAGGCTGTCTTTGGGGGCTGAGTTGTGGTGCCTTTTGGACCTGTATCGGASTGGGAGCTCAACCTTTAGCAGGGGTAGTGGAAGCGAAAGATTTCAACATACTCGTTTTTTTTACACAGCGACTAGAAACTGTGAGTATGACCTGGCCATGAAGAAARTGAATGTTATCCTTGAGCTTACCTGTGTGCCTTTCCATTTGAGATGGGAGCATTGCCTCGTGCAAGGCTCTGGTGAGATCTGGTCTGGCAGGGCATTTGCAAATCTGCTCTCTTGTGTTCAGGAAAGAAGAAATAAAACTGGAACAGTTGATGAAGACGGCTCATACCTTGATCAGGGGARAGGAAAGGGGAAAGGAGAGGGGATTAAAAGCTTAGCTTGCTTCGCCTAGCAAGTGGAAGCTGGGAGGCGATACCATCGTTCAGTATAAATCCTTCAGGTTGGGGGTAAAGAGCAGGGGGAAAGCTATTCAAGCCAAAGAACAATGTTGGCACACAAACAAGTGGCACAGACTGATTGGGAATAAATTTGAAGTGGAAATTAGGAATGAGGTGGGGGCGAGGTGCTGAAGGACCTCTTGTACTCCGTGTGTAGTGCCAGGAACATAGAGCCCCATATCTGCAGCATGACATTTTGCAGGGCTATAACATGGTGTCGTAAATCCTGTGCTGAAAACTGCATTTGGTTTGGACTAGTAGTGACCTTTAGAGATAAACTGTTGTTTGCCACGTGGACAGAGCGGGGTTTCACACTTGGCCTCTTTTGAATTTCCTTCTTGACTGCCTTTGGTTTGTGGGAAGGAACCAGTATGGAAGGGACAAATAAATGGAAAGCTTCCAACTCTACTTTTTAAGCTTGGGACATGTAATAGCCCAGTTTGCTATCAGTTTGCTGGGTTAGTCCTCTACAAACAAGAGGAATTTACCCCACGGCAATCTTTCTTCACTAGAACCCTGCAAAAGGAAGTGAGGTTTAATTAGCATTTTAAAGTGGACAGCCTTGAAGTTAATGATATTCAATAAAGAAAAATTGTTTTAACCTTATTTGCACTTTCCAATTTACTTATTAGAGGCCATCTGTTATATTTTAAGCAAGAACACTGGGAGCTAAACTCTCAGATTTTCAAATGAGGTTTTAACTGGCTAAGCAGAAGGGAAAGAACAGGCTGCCTTAAATGAGCAATTGGACTGTTTTTCTTCAATTTCTCACTTTTGTCTCAAAAAGCAAATGGTCACCATTTCAAGCAACAGTTGAGCTGCGACAATGACATCTGTTTTTACAGGTGCTGATGRGTCCTGGGGAATGTCACTTGTCCTCGGATCTCAGATATGGTCCAACATGGATGAAATTTAGAAAGCCAAAAGTGGGATGAAACTGGTAAGGGGCGTGAAGGGCAAGAATAAGGATTTCTATAGGTAGATCACCAGAAAAAGGAAAACGGGAACATATTGATTTGCTGCTGAATGGGTTGGCCAACCTAGTGACAAAGGGCATGGAAAAAGCTGAGGTGCTCTTTGCCTTTGTTGTTACTGGCAAGGTCTGCTGTCAAACCTCTTTATCTCTGCCTAGTGGCAGAATTTAGGGGAGATAGGTGCTGCCTATAGGAGGGGAGGACCAATTTAGGGACTACTGAAGCAAAATGGGCATACGTGGGTGTGTGGGACCAAGTGGAATGTGTTCRAGGATGCTGAGGAAGCTAGTTGATGTCATTGTGAGACTGCTCTCTGAAACGTGGTGGTGATTGTGTAAGGTCCCCAATAACTGGGAAGAGGCTAATGTTAGGTTCATCCTCAAAGAGAGTAAGGAGGATCCAAGAAGACTGCAAACTGGTCAGCTTCACCTCTGTCTCCAGGAAGGTTACAGAGCAAATCTTCCTGGGGGCCATTTCCAGGCACGTGAGGACAAGAAGTCGCCGCTGAATGCAGGGACCAGATCTCCATTGACTGTCATGGGAATTTGACTCCTAAACTTAGCTGTCTTAAGCTTGAGCAGATTCCTGCCATACCTCTGAGAAGCTGGGTGTTTTTCCTGTGTCCCTGGGCAAAGCGAGAGCCTTTAGCAGGACAAGAGCCAAACCTTGGTCTCCTAGGTCTCATGAGAATAGTTTAAAAACTGGGCCACCCGTAATTCTTCCTGGAGGGTTGGGAAAGGAAAGCAAAATGTCTTCTCCAAATCTACTTAAAAATCCATGGGAGCCAGTACAGCTGGTGCTGTGCATCTGGATTTGGGACTGTACATTCATGTATGGATGTTGGCAATCCCTCTGGTTTTAATAATAGATGTATGGGTGTTCAGCTGAGCAGAGGCTCTGAATCCTGGTCTCTGGGGGATTTGGCTGCGGTGGCTGTAAGGTTACYATGTCTAGAATGAGGGTAGAATAATCCCTTTTGCAAACGAACGCAAAATGTGATCAATGCCATGAGCTGATGCSCTGATCCACAGGAACAGCAACTTAAATTGCCACAGCCTGAGTCCCTTCAGCCTGCAAATTGGAARGCTGATCCCGCAGTTGTTTGAAAATGTAGATCTTGGCTTTACTGCCGTGGGTCGTCCCACTGAAGTTAGGCTGAAGTTGACTTCTGTATGGGAGGTCCTGTGGGTATCCCAGATTTGCTGGGGGGTGAACCCACCAGCTCCTGTTGATGCCAGGCTTGCCCTGCAGCCAGCTGCATTTCGGTCATGCGTGGTGAGTT
Organism: Oceanodroma leucorhoa; assembly: GCA_030449065.1. NCBI lineage: Eukaryota > Metazoa > Chordata > Aves > Procellariiformes > Oceanodroma > Oceanodroma leucorhoa. The sequence goes on from JASVER010000021.1 coordinate 6,370,197, forward strand.
ACAGTGACAGAAGGAAGGAGAAATGATCCAAACAAAAGAAACAGGGCAGAAACGTAAACTAGATCACGTTGATTCACAACAGCACTTCATCATGAGTAAGAAAACCCCTGCTAAACCAAACGAACTATGAAGTATCTGTAGCAGTGAAATCCAGCCGCCAACAATGTTATTGTAAAAAATAGCCATGGGTACTGTTAGTTTGCTCTAAGCGCTAAAGCTGAATGTGTATGCGATAAAATAGCTTTTATAAAACCTTGCTTTTGTGTCATTCCAAGCTTAAAATGCTATTTTGTGTTCAGATCCGTARAGAAAAAAAAMMMCACAACTTGAGGTGACTTTTGTTTTAAGACTGTTTTAAATTTATAACTGAGCTGGCTAAAATGCTTTTCATCAAAGTACAAAAGTTTCATGCTGTAATTAATGGCAAGTGATATCTAACGCAATAAAACACTATCATTTGAGTGTTCTTACAAGACTATTTATGACTGGATATTGAAACTGATAATGATTCTGCCATTTGTCCTCATAATTTATTATTCCAAGGAGAGGCAAGTGGTGTTAAGGGTTCACGATCCGTTTTATGGAAAGAGTGCTGAATTCAGCTTTTTATGGGTGTAAATGACAATGTTTGGCGCTCTGTGGAAAATGTGCATGTGACAGCGAGTGCAGGCCCTACTGAGGGGTCGAGATGGGGGGTCTTAAAGCTCTTRGAGAGTGGAAGACCCTGGCTGTGTGATCCAGTTGCAGGTAGCCATACTGGGATCAGTGCAATGACTTAGTCATTGTCTCAGCAGGATCCCTTGGAAGACCAGGGCAGGATGTTTCTGGAAACCTTCYACCTGGTTTCTGAGCTACATGATCTCATGAAGTATCGCTTTGGACAGCCAAAGCTGAATTCGCTATGAGCAACCTAATCCAAAGCCCGTGGAAGATAATGGRCAGAATTACTGGCTCTGGCAAGTCTTGTGTCAGGCCAAAACAAAAGCTTGGCTCTGGAGGAGACTTCCTTTGGTCTTGCAAAGCGCCAGCCAGACTGTATCCCTCTGAGCATAGMCCTTTCATATTGCACCGGGCCGAGGCTGATGTACTGAACACTCAGGCTCTGATCCTCACCTTATTCAGGCTTATGGAAACCTGGAGAAATTTCTTTAAAGTCCGTGTTGATGCAACTAATGGAAAATCTGAGTGAAGCCAGACCTTTTGGGGTTTTTTTGGACTGAGATCTGTAAAACAGAGATGATACTTCAGTCTGCCGGACTCCCGGACCCGAGACTACAGCTTTCTGGTTTTCCCCAGCCTGCTGTTCATTTGCTGTGGAATAAGGTACTGTAGGTAAAGATTTGCATTTCCATCAATAGCCCTAGCAGCAGTCTATTGAGTTTCTTGTTGCTGTGCAAATAGCTTGGAGTGAATCTGATGCCAGAGCAGGATGTGACCCATTTTCTTTGCTTAGCTACGGTCCCCTTCCCTTCCGCCTCCCCTCGTTTATTCTAATCAGCATGTCAAAAGGGAAGTCGCTCCTTTATTGGAGGTTATCCATGTCAAGGGAAGTTATGTTTCCATCACTACCTGGGGGCCCATCAGCAGATGAAGATGGAGAGCAGTGACTCAGAATGACTTTGAAGCAACACCCAGCAGCAACTGAAGACAAGAACATAACCTTAGCTGACGTTTAAAATAACCCGATATACAAATAAAACTGTTCTGCTAAATTATGCATCTTTTTACTCTTGGCTGTTCTTAAAGGAAGGGACTGGGTGAGTGTTTTCTATGTGTGCCTCTTCTTTTTCCCGTGCTGGGAGCTGAGTGACAGATGCCCACTGATGGAGCATGGTGCATTGATTTTTCCGGCTGCAGTACTTTATGCTTAAAAGAAATACAGCTTTTAAAACGATGGAGGGCCRCTATTCAGAGAAAAAAAAAGTGAGGCGTATGGGTGAGTTTTGCTGAATGCTCGTTAGTTATTTGCTTTGAGTTAAGCATGTGCCTAAATGCTTTGTTCACCAGCATTGATGGGAGTACATTTAACACTGAGTTGGACTAAGTAATGGCTAAAGAACAAGTGAGAAAAATAAGGTAATAGGGATATTGAGAAAAATCTATCTCTGTTTCACTAATTGTTGGAAACCAAGAAATAATGTGTTAACTTTAAAGCTTTTTCCCTAATGGCACAAACACAGGTACGTGCCATTGCTTGCGTACTCCTCTCTTTTCCCATCTGAGAAGTAGGGACAGTGAGGTGCTGGTGGGCAGCAGGCTCAATGTGAGCCAGCGGTGTGCCCYGGCAGCCCAGAGGGCAAACCRCGTCCTGGGGTGCATCAAACACCGCATAACCAGCCGGTCAAAAGAGGSGATTGTCCCGCTGTATTCAGCGTTGGTGCGGCCTCACCTGGAGTGCTGTGGGCAGTTCTGGGCCACACAATTTGAGAAGGATGTGAAGGTCCTTGGATGCGTCCAGAGGGAGGCAACAAAGCTGGTGAAAGGGCTGGAGGGAATGTCCTATGAGGAGCAGCTAAGGACTTTGGGCTTGTCTAGTTTGGAGAAAAGGAGGCTGAGGGGTGACCTCATTGCTCTCTACAGCTTCCTGRGGAGGGGAAGCGGAGAGGGAGGTGCTGAGCTCTTCTCCCTGGGATCCAGTGATAGGACGTGTGGGAATGGCTCAAAGCTGCGCCAGGGGAGGTTCAGACTGGACATTAGGAAGCATTYCTTTACCAAGRGGGTGGTCAAACACTGGAACAGGCTTCCTAGAGAGGTGGTCGATGCCCCAAGCCTGTCAGTGTTTAAGAGGCTTTTGGACAATGCCTGTAGTAATTTGACACTGTCCAGCACGACATCCTTGTCTCTAAATTGGAGAGACATGGATTTGACGGATGGACCACTCAGGGGATAAGGAATTGGCTGGATGGTTGCACTCAAAGAGTTGCTGTCAATGGCTCGATGTCCAAGTGGAGACCAGCAACGAGTGGCGTTCCTCAGGGGTCGGTATTGGGACCGGCGCTGTTTAACATCTTTGTTGGCGACATGGACAGTGGGATTGAGTGCACCCTCAGGAATTTTGCTGTGTGGTGCAGTCAACACGCTGGAGGAGAGGGATGCCATCCAGAGGGACCTTGACAAGCTTGAGAGGTGGGYCCRTGCAAACCTCATGAATTTCAACAAGGGCAAGTACAAGGTCCTGCCCATGGGTTGGGGTAATCCCAAGCAGAAATACAGGCTGGGTGGAGAATGGATTGAGAGCAGCCCTGAGGAGAAGGACTTGGGGGTGTCGGTTGATGAGAAGCTCAACATGAGCCCGCAATGTGCGCTTGCAGCCCAGAAAGCCAACTATATCCTGGGCAGCATCAAAAGAAGCGTGACCAGCAGGTTGAAAGAGGTGATTCTCACTCTCTACTCCACTCTCATGAGACCCCACCTAGAGTACTGCGTCCAGCTCTGCGGCCCCCAATATAAGAAGGACGTGGACCTGTTGGAGTGAGTCCAGAGGAGGGCCACGAAAATGATCGGAGGGCTGGAGCACCTGTGAAGACAGGCTGAGAGAGTTGGGGTTGTTCAGCCTGGAGAAGAGAAGGCTCTGGGGAGACCTTATAGCAGCTTTCTATTACCTGAAGGGGTCCTGCAAGAAAGCTGGAGAGGGACTTTTTACAAGGGCATGTAGTGATAGGCCAAGGTAATGGCTTTAAACTGAAAGAGGGTAGATTTATATGAGCTATAAGGAAGAAATTCTTCCCTATGAGGGTGGTGAGGCACTGGCACAGGTTGCCCAGAGAAGTTGTGGATGCCCCATCCCTGGAAGTGTTCAAGGCCAGGCTGGATGGGGCTTTGAGCAACCTGGTCTAGTGGAAGGTGTCCCTGTCCACGGCAGGGGGGTTGGAACTAGGTGATCTTTATGGTCCCTTCCAACCCAAACCATTCTATGATTCTATGATTAGTAACATGCTTTAACTTGGTCAGCCCTGAATTGGTCAGGCAGTGGGACTAGATGATTGTTGTAGGTCCCTTCCAACTGAAATAGTCTATTCTATCTTGTTTCTAGTTGATGGTTTCAGCTCCTCAGTTTTACAGCAGCTCAGGCTGTTTCGTTGTCACTCACTCAGCTCTCACCAACACAGCCCCTGTCCAAACCTTCCTGAGATCCTGTGGCCGAGCCCTCGCCAGGTGCAACTTCACTGACCATGAAGGAGATGCATTGACTGACCTTGAGCAATGACCTGCCCTCTAGCTTTCATTTAATGGTTTTTATTCAAAACTTTTAGGCAGAGCGGGGGGGAAGATGAAAGATCTCTTATTTGATTTGGGTATTACTTTATTAGTTTTCTACTGCAGTAGCACTTAACAGCTGTAGGCATGGACAAGCGTGACGTTGCACTGTTGTACAAATGTAGATCAAGTATTGTGCTTGGGCCCCTGTTTCTTTTCCTTTTGTGTCTTCCATAAGTGCATAACTAGGGAATGCAAGCCAATTTTCTACACCTAGAGTCATCTGTTTGCTACCCTTCCCTAGGCACCTGCTGTGGCAGGCAGGATACAGAGCAACACCAGCCTGGTTTGCAGCGGGGAGGGCCGTACTTATCCTCATTGCATTTTGCCAAGACCTGTTTTTAAAGTGATGTCCTATGAAGCACAGCTTCTGTAATGTTTTTATGGCAAGGCTTTATCTTTCTMTGGTTTTCCAAAAAGAGTCAAGCATCGCACGTGTCAAGGAAGCTGCAGTTTGCAAGTGGAAAGGCCAGTGTAAGGGAGTTGCTTTAATGTTTATCCTCCTGCCCTGCCTCCAAAAACATTGCTGCTTCTGATGGGGGCTGGTGATTTGGTCATGACTCTAATGCCTTGATCGTGGATTGAGTCACCTCTCTGATAACTTTAGCTCGATGAATTCAGTGTATTCATTTTTGGTGGGTATATGGTTTAAAAATGTAAGTTGATTTTAAGAAGGAATCTTGTATCTTCAAGGAAGAAAAATCACACTTTTTAGAATATGTATTTCAATTGAGAGCAATCTGTCTCATGGATGGCCTCAGCTTCATCTTCTGTGAACAAGTGTCCACATCACAAAATGACCATGCAATTTAGCGTGACAGGCAAGAGGCATTTTAAGGGTCATTAAGGGGATACACTGGCTAATCTGCCTGCAAAAGCTTGCATAGATCCTGGCTCAGCCTGTGTTTTTGTGTTTCCCCCTCTCTTACACTAACTAGCAATAAAAATTTAAGCTCTGTAGCAAAAATCCTTTTGTTTCAGGGGCCAGTCAAACATCCCAGGTTTTGTGTTTATTTATAGGAGATGAACTTGCTTGTGAGATGGGTTTTGTCAAATTGGATCCAGCTTTAACCAGAGCCAGATCCATGGCTTGCGTTACCGGCAGCTGGTTTTCATGGGAACTATCTGGTGGATGCAGAGGAGCACAGGACCTGGAGGAGGGCAGGGGGGGATGTAAGAGGTGATGCAGGAGACACGTGGCCCCGGGTTGCCCCCTAACCGAGCAGGGTCCTTTGGCCTTGGACTAACAGGACAAGGAAGAGCATGGTAGAAGGGATGAGGATAGAGGACTGTTTTGGGGTGACAAGCTTGCCCTAAACCAATCACAAAACGCCCATTTCTATGCAGATCATAGAAACCTCCGACACGTAAAAATGCCAGCAGTGATGTGACAAGAAGGGGTGACCTTCAGTGGCACAAAGGTTGGTTAGATGCCAGCTCTCCAGAGTTGTCAGGGACACTCACATTAATGTGTTTGCAGTACCAGTAGCAATATCTATCACGGCATTTTGCGGCTTGGCCCTGTCCTCTCTCTGACAGCTGGCAAAGGTGGCCGTCACTGCTGGGACAGCCGTCCCACCTACACCATCCCAGGTGCTGAAGGCCAGGCTACCAACTGCTCTCCCACGGCTGCATGGTCTGACCCCAAACCCCTTTTGTTTGCAAAGCCCTGGGAAAGGAGGAGGTTTTGCTTGGTAGCGTTTGTGGAAGTGGTACCAGTCCCTGGGAGGGGACGGTTCTCTCTGGCTTAGGGGTATTTTACTTCCTCCCGCCTGTGCTCCACGTTGGCTCCTCAGGTTCAATGGTAATGTGAACTGTCATCCTGGGAAATATACGGGCGCCTGTTTACCATTCGCGGAGCGGCACTGCTCCGATGACACAGCATACATTACCCAAAAGTTCACTGGAGGACGGTGAAGGTGATTAGGAAAGGAAGAAAGTTGTTTTTCTTCCAATGGCTTGAGAGCCAAGTCGTAAAAGGCAAAATGTTCTCAGCGGCTGTAGCTGTGCCTGTGCCGCTGGGGATGGGCTGGGCTGGAGACCCTGGCCGGTCCTTGGGTTTTTTTGTGTAATTCAGACTTTCTTAATACAAATGTCCCACCCCAGATGTCAYGCAGTCGCCTGAATCTGCTCTCTCCTGGCTTAATGCTGTCAAACAGTGACGTATCTCGTTTCCCAGTGCGTGCCCTGGGACACGTCTGCCTTCATGCTCAACCCCGCACACGYGGTGCTGCGTGTGACAGTGGCCCCGGCATCCTGGCATTGGCTTTTCATCCGTCGCAGCCACGCCAGGTCCCCAAAACTTTGAAAATCTCTTTCAAATCCTTGCCAGGCTACGCATCTCCTGCAGATCAGGCTTTTGCCTGCTGAAAGTCTTGGGAGGCAAATGGCCCCTGTGACAGGCTCACCGAGACGCGTTGCTGCTCACGCTAATGAGTTTCGTGTCTTGCTACAGTGGATGGCAATTAAAGGGGGCTGACGAGACTGAGCCTGCGGGCGCGGACGGCCTGTGCGGTTGGGAGGAAAGACGCGGCTGAGGTACGACGAAGGGTGCGGGAGGGACGAGCTTTTCTCGGAGCATCACACTAGAGGGTGCCAGATCGCTTTCCTCTGCGCCGCTGCCTTCCCTCGCACAGGTTTGGACAGATTTGGCTTTGTGCATCTCGGTGGCTCCTTCCACTCCTTAAATGCTCATTGTACGTGCACAACCTTCTGCTAACTGGCTGGCAGAGCACTGACCACCCCGAAATCCGTGCCGTGGACGTGTGGTGTCCTCTTCTGCACAGGCTGGCTTGGTCCCAAAGCCCGAGCTGCTGCTTGAAATTCAGCAGTGGCCAAAGAGCAAATGGGGTTGATCGTGGGATGTACTTTGGCCTGGTAGCAGGAAGGGTCCCTGGTCTTGGATAGGGAGCCCAGAGGACCCCAGTGGGAAGGTTGGGGGTTATCCCCCTGTGCCRTGGCAGGTTCATGTGCCTCCTGTGTACCCCCTCCAGTCAGCATATCCCACAACTTTGACGGGATGTTGCTCTCATTTCTGGCTCTTTGTGGCCCTTTTGCCTGCCCCTCGGACCATAAAMCAGCACCTCTTGTTGTGCCTGTGCTCTGGAGATGTCCCTCCTGAGGGCAGGAGGTTGAACTTGCCTCTCTGGATTTCCTTCTTGCTTCTTTCAGATAGCTGCATTTCTGATCGTGGTCCGTCTGAATTCTGCTCCTCTCCTCTCGAGCACTTGCGCTCCTTTTAGGCTTGGTCCCACCACACATTTCACAGGCACGTTCTCTACCCTTCATCAAAGGCATCAGTCAAGAYGTTGGCCAGACCCAGATCTGAGGCAACCTTCTGCACGTTTGGGAGTAASCCATTGCTAACCACTTTGCATGCCGTCTTTCAGCCACTTGTGCCCTTTCCTCCTTAGCTTTTCTCATGACCCCGGGGCTATCAGATGCGCTTTCTGGGCYCAAAGCATCCACAGTACAAATTCACCAAGAACCATGGATCTGCCCATGGACACTATTGTGCAGTCCCAGGTCTGCAAGGACATTCCCGCCCTGGTGGGGGTCTAGGCTGACCTTTCTGAAGTAACTATAATTCATTAGGACAAAAGCTTTTCCTTCCAAACTGGTTGATGGGTGTATCCAGTGTACCAGACTCTCATCCACATTAACTGAAAGCCCTTGGAAGTACCTCTCCTCCCCAGAAAGGTGGGGCTGGCACCGCTGATCCCTGTAGGCTTGAAATTGTCTTCTAATGTGAGACACGAAGAGTCTGTAAGAGAAGGGGGAGTGTACGAGACAGATGGGAGAAAATAATTATGAACTCCCAAATCCCCCAAACTGTAATCCCGCCCATGCAGAAACAGAATCTCCGTCACATACCAAGCAGAGTTCTTACCCCCAAAATGCCTATAGGGACTCCCACTCCATAAAATCTGTAGTAATACTAGAGATTGGATATTGCAGGGGTGGGTAGCAAAATATCGAGTAGGTAAAGCTGCGTAATGGTAAATTAGAAACAACCTGATTCCTGAATACCAGCAGGGTAAATACTTCTTCAGTGGGGGAATGCCTCCAGCTCTACTGGTCATCGTGCACAGGTCCAGGGATGGTTTTTCTTCTTCCTCCTGTTGCTGTCGCTCTTGGAGCCAGATCTCAGTCTGTGTGTTACTTCTTTCTCAACCCACGTGGGTAAATTAGAGTAGAAGTGGTGTGAGGCATAATCAAACCTGTCAATTATAATTATTTTCAGTTATACATAATGAGCCAAATTAGCACCCAATGTAGATCTGCTGGAACTCAATGAATTTGCACCGTGGATGGATTTGGCCCAGTGTTTTCATGCCATTTGCACGTGTATGTAAATGGCTAAAGTGTGACAACTYGGTAGCATCATAGGACAACCCAGGAAGAGGAGATGTGTCCTCTGCTTGCTGCTTCATCCTGGCTGCTTGCTCCTTCATCCAGCCTTTTGAATTCATAGTTGCTCACTTTTATTTTAGAGTCTGGATATTATCGGAACAGCTGGCTCATCTAAACACTATCCCATTTGATTTTCCTAGAGGTGTTAGTAGTGCTCTGTTTGATCACCCTCTGAGCTTTAGAGGGGTGAGAAAGAAGTGGGACTTACCCCAGTTGCACAAAAGGCCTGACCACGTATTGATTTCTTCTTACAACAAGCCAAGCTCAGAGGGGTTTGGGTACCAGCTGCGGGTCCTACTCCTCGCTRCTGTAAAGCACTGTATTGTGGCAACTTCTCCTTTCTGGAGCTGAATCTTTCAGACCAGTGCTCAGCATGACAGGCACCTTTCTTCCCAGGTTGTCTGATGGTGTTAGTTGTGGCATTTRATGAGTAACTTGTGGTTTGATTAGCAGCGAGAGGATGTAGCCTCTCATGACTTGTCCTGCACCCAGTTCTCTCCATCAGGCTCAGCTTGGGTCCTGACCCATCTCCTTTGTTTGTCCCTGCACAGGTCAGGGTGGCAGCGTCCCATCYGAGTCCCAAAGCACCTGGGAAGAGACTTGGGGCCCGTGGCTGACAAAGGGCCTGTGAAAATTTTCTTTTCTTTTCCACAAAGTTGCCTGTGYTTGGCTGCTGGGTACTACAGCCGTGCTTTGCTCTCTGATTTACCATAATTTCCTTGATTTTTCTCATGATCGTACTAGGAGATTAAAATTCAAGGTGTTCTCCTCCTCCTTCCTGAACRGAGATCTCACTGCTTCAAAAAACAGTGCCACTTCTCTTTTGCATCCTTGTCCTTCCCTCTAATCCTACCAAAGTTTGCAAGCTTTAAATGTTCATGCTTAAAACACAAAGGAGGGCAAAAGGGGAGTGTGCCCTTATTTTGGGCACCRTTGCCTGCCAACCTTTCTGTTGTTAATGAGCAGGGATGTTTTCTTAGGTTACGGTGGTAGAGCAAGTAGATGTCTGGTGCTCCATACCTGACWCTGCAGAGTGCAAACTGTTGTGCGGCCGAGGCTTTGAAATAAGTTATTCTTATTGTGATTCTTGTTTATAACACCAGATTCATTGTTTGCAATTTTGTTCAGTGGCATCCAATCAATAGCAGACAATAAAATATTATTTCGAGTGGTGTAGACGTTCCATGAGAATGTGATTGATTGCTTTAATTTCTGCCTTCCTCAGTGTTTTTACTAAGCCCTGTCTTGATTTCTTTCATTCTGCCTAGTTCTCTTCAGCATCAGTTGTTAAATAAAGTGACATATTTATTATATCAGCTTTATTTGACAGATTGCAGGGYGACATATTTTAGATTAATTTTTTCATTTATAGATGTATGTATATGTGCGTGTGAAATTATACATATATATATACACACACACTGTATAAAATCAGTGGGTGTATGAACATACCTAAGGCCAAAATTTCCAAGCACCACTAGAGATTTTAGGTGCTGTTTTTATGTGCCTAACTTGACACCCCTTTAACTAGCCCAAACTCAATCGCCAGCAAGTAAATGATCATGCAATTTAAGTGACCAGGTTAGTGTGTGTTATATGAAGTTCCCACTGGTCAGATGAAGTTTATCATCTCTTCAGATGGCTGCAGTAACAGACCACACGAGCACTCCTGGTTTCCCACATCTGACAGGTTAGCTTAACAGACCACCACTGAGAATAGTTGTATTAAAACAAGCCCTAGAAGGTGGCTTTAATGTGTGCTTTACAGAAATATTTCAGAAATGCCTGGAAAAGTTCTTTTTTGTTAAAAAAATAAGGGAATTTGTTGGAACTATTTCTGGTAACCTTCAATCCCTTATGGAGCACCTTTGTTCCTGTAAGTCTGGTGTGCGCAGGGTGTGGAGGTTAAAATCAAGCTCTTTGGGTGGTGTATATTGACTTAATCCATTTATTCCATGTAAGGATATGGGCCATGAGATTTAGTGTGCCTCCTAAATTACGGCCCAAACGAGCTCTTTCTCCCCATAAATATTGCATGACTTTGTTAGGTGCCCCAGGACCTTAACAGTCAATCCCAGAAATTCAGTGTCGTGGGGAACATGGCAACTGCTTCCAGCTTTAGTTGGTCAAGATATTGGGCTGTAAATCCTAGTCTTGGTGGAGGACTGAGCATTGCTTCATAACGTGCCCAATGTGCTTTGGGTATGGAGTTTCATAGCTGGAAAACAGCTGGGCGCTGTTAAACATCCATTCTTAATCCCCAGACGACTCCTTCTTTTTTGTCCTAATCTGAGTTTTTCATTTAAAATGGCAATTGTCTGAACTTACTTAGCAATTTAGGATGTTCTCATAGCAGGGAAGCATTAAAGACTACACAGACTCTGAACCGCATATTGAAAATGGAGCACATTCGTGTTTATTTTCTAATCCTTTCAAAATGTTGTTGGAGTAGGGTTTAAGCCCAGCCATCTCCTTTTTCATGAACATAGCTTGTTGTCTCTGAGCTGAAAAAAAMCACAACCACCAAACAACCAACAAATAAATCCTATTACTCCAGAATATGATTAGTGTTCTGGTTTGAGTTATAAATCACCTTCATTTAAAATGCACTGTTGCTACAAGTTAGGATTTGAAAGTACAATCATGCAAATGCCATTTGCAATGTTTTCACTCTAGTAACCTTGGCAATACTGCAAACACCTCTCCTGTTTGATACACACAGTTTGGGAATCTCAATTGTAAAGCGGAGAGGGGGAAGGTGCCAATTTGTGCCAGTCSTGGGGGGGGAAGAGGTCATTTCTGGGGTAAAATTTGGCCGCTGCAGGAGCCATGCCTTTTTAGTCCACCCCATTCTGGATACTAGTGCTTTGTTTTATGCTGTTTTACGCTGGTCATATCCAGCTTTACAATATTTAAGCCCCTTGTATAAATCAAAATCACAGAGCATAAATATTTATCAGCAAAAGAAATACACTGCACAGGAGACAAGCTCGGGAACAGAATAAACCAAGTATTGCTTATAAAGGCAAAAACAGTGGGTTACGTTTTTATCCCATCCAGAGTTAACGTGTAAAGCAGTCACAGACCCGAGCACTTAATTCCCTCTCTGTTTCATATTAAGCATCYGAGACCAGCGTGGATATTCACGCTGTGGCCACCGGTTCCTCAGGGCTGGTGGAGGAGAGCAGCGGGGCTTCCCTTGGGCACGTCTCCCTCCTGAACAATAGAACCCCCCCTCCTGCAGCCACACAGCCCTGRAAACAGGCCCCCGTCTGATGCTGCTTGACCTGCCCATGATGGCCAGCTGACGCTTTTGGGTAGACCTGGAGTGGTAGGTCGGACCTGACCGCTGTTGTGTTGCTACCTACCTGGTGGAGCGTGGAGGATGCTTTGCAAGAGGCGTCTCGTTGTGAATGTGGGAGAGCCAGAATTTCTGCTTGTGGCTGAAAAAAAAAGCCCTGTAAGACATAGCAAGAAACCTGCTTTTGTCTGCCGTCGCCCTCTGATTGACAAGCTGGTCTGACATTTTCCCACCCAGAAGGCTCCTTACTGACGTTGATTTTCTGACAGCAGCCGCTCTTGGAAATTTCTGCACCCACCTTCCTCAGGCCATGGCTTGCTCCTCCTGGATGCCAGCCCTGCTTGTCTTTGAGCCGAGCCTCGGACACAGAAACCTGTTGTACTTCAGAGGGTGGGCAAGATGGCAGTGCATCAGCTCCTGTCGCTTTCTCCTTGAGTCCCCAAATGTTGGAGGCCACCTGCAGCTCTGCCTCTGCTGCTGGAGGTGCCTGCAAGACCTGTGCAGGGATCGGCCCATAAGATATTGCTCTGGAGGTCTCCCAATGCCCTTCTGCAAGGAGATATTCTGGCAGTTATGATCATAAAAAGCTAGCAGAAAAGAATTAAAAAAAAAAAAAGGTATGAATAGAGTTTTAAGGAAAAAAGCGTGTTATGTGCATGTGGGTCTGTAGGAGAAAGTATTGCTTATGGCTGACTAAAAGTATCAAATCTAACCTTAGATATGCTCGTGGCTGCTTGAACCTCAGCTGATTTCCAGCATTGAATTTATTAGCAAAAACGTATGAGTTAGTCTTCTCTAATCCAGTTCACATGATCATCTCATTAGGTCTAGAAAACTCATCCAATACTATAGAAGAATGTGAGTTGCGTAAGCTGAATGTACCTGCAGAAATGGAGAAGAACTGCAGTTAGCAATAGCCTGGCTGAGTCCAGGCGGTGGCTGCGTGGCCGGTTGCTCTGGTCCCCGCGTGCTCCCGATCTCCGCGTGAGCAGGACGGGAGAGATCCCCCAGGCTGAGGCTGCTGGGGTCCGTGCATGGGTGGAGAGCGCCTTGAGGGCACAAAGCAGGACCTGGGGAGTGTTTCTGATTTGCAAGAGCAAATGGCTCTTGTCATTCCTGTAAAAGGGCAACACCATCGCGGGCCCTGCCTTTCTGCAGCGCAGGCTTGGTATGGAAAGATTTTACTTTGAAACAAAACACGTTTCCCGCGCCTTTTCAGCATGGGTAGCTAGCGCGAACATGAAAGCACCCGGCAGCTGGGCAGGGGGGCTCCAAGGGGGCCCTTCCCGCCTCAGCAAGGGCTCTTTGTGTGACCGTATTGTTTTGCATCGCCTTTTCAGGCAGGCATTTTGCAGCCTTGAGCATTGTTCGGGTTCTATAGCAGAGTCAAATGTTAATCGGTTTGTTGTAGTAAAATGTTTTATGGGACAATTTAGCTTTAGCTGTACCCTCCCCCTCTTCCCCCCTTGTTTTTCTTCAAAAAGGGAAAGGACCTGCCTGGTGCTGTTTGTCARGGTGTGAGGGGTCTCCTGATGATGCTCACTGTCCTTTCTCACTCACGCAGGGAGTGCACTTGGGYAATAATGTAGTGTAAAAGTGGGACAGGTGTTTCTTCCATCCATGGTCTGCAGATGATCCTGCCTTTGTTGGCTTTGAGAGGGATTCATCCCACCCCACACAGATACCCAAGTCTGATGCCCATCCCCAGGGACAAGGGCTGTGCTCAGGAATCTTGATGTCCACAGGAAGGTCGTGTTTTTCACCAGTCTCCTTCAGACAACCTGTGCCATGTCAGCCTTCCAGTCTTCCCATCACCACCCGTGGCACAGCTAGGCTCGAAGTGTTGGACACATCTCGTTGTGTTGGCAGCAGTCTTTCCAGGTTGGAGGGGCAAATCAGGAAATAATGTGTGTTTCTAATGCGAAACCATTATTTGCAAAACAATCATTCATCACTTTGGAAAATCATGTTTGGAGCAATGGAGGGATAAGGCACTGAACCAAGCTTATCGTATGTCAAGCTGTGTGTTCTCCACCAGCTTCCCCAGGATTAGAGTCCTACTGGTAAGAGCTCAGCTGTGCTTGGAGGCTGGTTCTGAGATGCTGAGATGCTTCAGGATCTGTGGCCATGTTGTCTGTGGCTAGCTGGCTCCTGGTTAAAAAGCCACCTGGAAGCCAACACAAGTGCTTTATGGACACCCTGAAATCCTCCCTTAAAACTTGTCAGATCAGTATTATTCAAGATGAAGGGCTTTGGAGTAGGATGTCTAGAAGTAGACATTTTCCAAGTGCTATAGCCACAGGGGTGAAGCATGCAGCCAAGCRGGGAGCCAGGAGGGAGAAGAGGCAGAGGAAGGAGAATGAACTGTTTCACTCTTCAGAAACTTTCACGCTCTGCCRGTAACCAGACCTGCTCTTATCCAAGTGAGCACACAGCTGGGGAAAACAAACATCTGCGTCACAAGGAAGAAACTATCATGCCCGTGGCTACCATGGACAAGTGTGTTCAAACAAGACTGACTTAAGCCAGAGGTAAAGATGGTGCTGGCACCTCAGCTGACCTCACCAGCCATCTGAAAACCCCACCACAGGTGCAAAAAGACACACCTGGATACTATTTGGATGCTCTCCTGTTTAGGGAAATTCCATAAAATTCAATGGCAATAGGAGCAAGAGTGTTCTCTAAGCATCAGATACAATTCTACGAATTTTTTTTTGCATCTTGTAGAATTTAATACAGATCAGGATCACTTCTATGWGTGTCTTTAACAATTTATTTTCTATTCAGTTCTGTTGGCAGRATCTGAAAGAGAAGACATACAGTTGCTATTACAACATGTAGAGCATCCTCCTAAGGATTTTTGCTTCTGAGATCCATAAAAGAAGCGTGTTCCCCATCAGTTAAGGCTATCCTTTTGTCAACGTTTCCATTCTCCCCTAATTCCTCCCATTGTCAGAGGTCTTCAGCCAGCTGCAAAGAAAATCCCTCCACTTGGAGGCCTAGGATCCAAAACTCACCCTCTAAACAAAATTACCCAGACATGATTTAGTGTTTTGGAGGGCCATTGCAGTGTTGAAATGAGAATGTGCAAATGCATCTTGTCTTGTGCTTGTATTGTGGAGGAATCCCAAATCATGAACTTCTGCAAGAAAAGGGGCTGGAGGCAAAATTTCCATGCATGCTGTCAAGGCAACAGGCACACTAATTAGCTGGGCTGTTTGCTACTCTGGGTCTCAAAGGACCTGGGTCTACTCAGGGATTTCTTAATTCTTTCCCTCATTTCCCACTTGTTTAGTTGTTTTGCTTTCTTCTTTCGGCCTTCACCTGTTTGATCTTGTGGGAACAGCTATTAAAGACTCYGAGGAGGCCTGTCAGTGAGTAATTGCTAGCACCCAGTAATTAGTTGAACTAATCAGAGGTGGTTAATTGTGATGGGATAATAAATATAGTAGCCCACCACTGTGGTTTGCAGAATGGAGGTGAAGCTGCTGAGGTGGCTGCYAGCACTTATGAGCAGGCAATGAATGAGAGATGCAGGGGCCTGGTAGGGATCATTTAAACTTGGCTGTGGGTCCTCATTCAAGAAAGTAGGTGACTCTTGGTCCTGGTAGCCTGATGTCTAGGCACTTCCAACCCCTGGGCTGCAGTTAAGCTGCATGACTTCCAGGTTTCACTACCCCATTGTGACTTGTCATTCCTTATACCAACTTGGAGTTTCAGTCCGGAGGGTTGCAATGCAYATTGGATGGAGAAACTCTGCTACTGTCTCTTCTTGCCCCTTGTTTATAGAGGTGGCTCTGATCTGGAATGAGGCCTTTGAAATCACTACCCTGGATTTTGATGAGGATTTYTACAACCTGAGTTCTTCTCTGCTTGGAGAACTCTAAACCCGGAGTACCTGCATTGCTATTTTTGTGCCCTCTGGCTTGCTCTGATAAAGGGCATGTTTTGTGATCCTTATCTTGTGAGATAGTAGGCTTTGGCACTTTCCAYCACCTGAGACACCAATCTATTGGATCAAAGCTCCAACATCAGGCAGTGATTGAGGTTTCATACCTAAGMAGCAAGTGCAGACACTACACAGAGCCTGGCTGGGGTGGGCAGAACCCTTCAACAGAAAAAGTAAAAATGTTGTACTATTCCATTGCTCCTCCCTTAAATTTTAGACAGTACTCCTGTCATCCTGCTATTCCATGCCTTTGTCTCTGAAGAAACCTGTCCTGGTCTTCTCTTACAGTATTGCCTTAATTGTGGTGTTCTTGGTTATGTGCCTCAACTTGAGGTGATCATTGTATTTTGCTCTCCTCATACTGCTGACCAAAACTCTAGACCATGGCTTGGATGGGCCACTTGTGCAGGCTTTTATCATCTGTTGGCAAGAGGTTTGTAAACCTTTTTGTAAACAATGACTGTGAATGAAGTGCTGGATCTAAAGCAATGACAGGGGAACTAAACCACCTTTTCCCACCTCCCCCCCCCGCTTTTCCTGAGGATGGACCTCATTTGAACGGGGGCTCCTGTTGCTGTCCTATGTAGARCTTGTGTAGAAATTTCTGGCGGGATGGTAGAAAGTAGTTAATGGAAGCTGAAACTTTATGTTGGAAGGGTAAAACTTCTGGCCAGAGAGAAATGTCCTCATTTAAAGTACCTGAAGATGGGATGAGTTTGGTGGTCACCCCAGRAGGAAGAAACTGAAGCTCGTGTCACTACCATGGCTTGAAACTCACTCAACGGGGTCCCGTGTGTATTGCCCTGCTCATAGTTTATTGCAGGTGGGTTGYTTTTCTCCTCTTGGACCTTTTCCACTTCATATGGGCCATTCAATAACCATTGGGGTGGGAGAAGGTAGGAAAAAGGTTTCCTTCCTTTTGTCCCTCCTTCCCTCTCCCCTTTGAATGTCTGCAAGACTGTACGGTTGCTGCTTTGCAGAACCAGAGTTAAAAATGCCCTGTAACGATCGCCATTTCCTCCCCAGATCTAGCCCTCCTGGGAGGTCTCGATCCTGCTGCCGGGGAGGTGAGGGGTGTGAGTATGTCTGTGTATCCAAATGCCTGTTTCCCACAAAGGAACACTTCAATTATTCTGACATTCCTTTTTTTTTTTTTTTTTGTCACAGTATTCATTTTTAATTTTTAAAGACTACTGATACACTCCCTCCAAATATTAATTTGCCACTCCTCTCCTGTGATGTGTTGGAGACCCTTTGGGGGCAGCTATAAGCACCATAAATTATCTTCAGGGAAACTGGGTTTTTCCTGTTTTACCTGCTTTCATCACTCATTCTTCAACCTGGAAAAAACAACCCCATGTGCAGGAACCCAGACAGACTGGATTAGACACAATCTAATCTAACAGGGTAAGACACAAACTGTACCTTAAAMTACCAAGCCCACAAAGCCCAAATCCATTCCAATTTTAATTGTTTTTAAACACTTAGATGACCTGTTTGGCTTACAGAAAATCTTGCTTGCCTTGTCTACACATCTCTTGTTTGTTGTTTCCCTTTCTCTTTCTGTGTCCTCTTGTCTGTCTGTCCTTGGCAAGAGACAAGCTGCCACTTCTTGACCATTAGAGAAAAGCTTCTCACAGTAGGCTTATAAATAATAACAGAAACCTGTAACTGTTCCTACAGTAAATGCAAGTTAAGCACCRCCTGTATCTGGAAGAAGTATATATTATGAGGAACTGCACAGGCAGCAAGGCACACACAATACTGAGGTGTCCTGCACAGGTGAACAAATAGCAATCTAGGCGATAAATTGTGTTTCCTCACCAGGAGTGGGGACCTGTCTGGTTTTCCAGAACCGTTCCTGCTTTCTCACACCAAGCATGGCAGGGACTCAGAGGGGTGCGTGCATGAGTGTGGGGTCATCTTACGTTCTTCTCACTGAATCTTAACATAGACATTTTTGCCATAAGTGTAACACTAGAAACAATCAACAGATGTTAAAAATGTGTTGTATTAATGAYCTATTTCATATTCAAGTTCAGTTCCAGAATTCCCTTCTCAGCCACTAATTTGCACGACGTTTTATTCATGCTCGTTAACCACTAGGATACTCTCTAACTCAGCAAAAGTGGGTATTCATCAATTTTCCTTTGATAATGAATTGATACGACACCGAAAACCATTGTAAGCCTTCCTGTACCTGCTGCAGTACCTGGAAAGAGTGTGTTGTGTAGCCCAGTCACTTCATATCTGACAAGGGTGCCCTGGGGGAATTCTTGTGTTTGATTTCAGTGGAATAAATGAGCCCTGAAGAGAGGCAGTAAAAAATATGAGACCATGAGTGCATGCTAATGAACCCAGGCCTGCCTAACTGTGAAGATTTCCAAAAACCCTCCCAAATACCGCCTGAAGTCCAGGAATCTCTTCCAGTTAGCAGCTGAAGCCTTCAAAGCTGCAGGAGTGTCACCGTGAGGGAAAGAGAGGCAGAGGAGGAACCAGCATGACCAACAATCAGAAATTGCTCCTAAATCTGATTGACCGACCAGCTTGCATCCCTCCTGCCACTGACCTAGACCATGTCAAACTGCATCAGGTCTTCACATAAGAGCAGCTGTCAACTATCATTTGAATGGAAAGCAGACGACAGCCCAATGTGCAAGTGTGGAGAAGACCAGAAAATTTTCCATCTCTAAAGGCTGTTGAGTAGCCTGGATTTTTTTTTTTTTTTTAATGCTGCTGGAAAACTTGGTGCTTGGGACACACTGAGTTTGTTTGCAGAGCTCAAGGGGATTGCCTTGGTGTCAATGAAATTCGCAATGGTAATGGCACAGAGGAACCCAACAAAAGTAAGTTTAGTGTGGCACATGGTTAAGGGAGGGATACTCCTACTTGAAGAATAATTTGGAATGACTTGCTTCCACACAGTCCGACTAGACATGGAGAAGCTTCAAATTCTGGTGTTTATTTTTGAAATATGAAATATGTGTGTATGGATGTGCACGCCTGTGTGTTTATGTACTCTGGGGACTGAATTAGAAAGCTTCCCAATATTGGGTCCAAATGTATCAGCATGGACAGAAATATAGACCTTTTTGGTGGTGATTAATCTGATTCAACTTAGCCATTTCTTTTAGAATAGGATGCATTGCGCTCTCAGTTTCATGGTGGCTTTAATGCTGACTAGAAGGAGGACTGTGGTGAATGGCTGAGCTCTAGAGGTCTTCATTGCTGTCCGTGTTTAACCAGATGACAGCCTGGGCCATGCCAAGCACAACAAGCCTTGTTTGCCTTCAACGGTCCAGTGAGAGAAATACCTCCTGARTAAGGAAGTCAAAAGCCACCAGTTACCTGGGTGAACCTGTAGCAGGTTTCATCCCTGATTAGCAAGGGAGGACCATACCCAACCCAGCAGCTCTTTTTAGCAACTTTGCTAATGGGGGGTAAAAAAATTAAAGGGGACTAGAAAAAAATGTAAATGCCGGTCAGAACTAGGACAGGCTGGATTTGTCTCTGCAGGGGGGAAGAAGGTATTGGGGAGGGCCTTTCTTGCCCCCCCCCCGCTCTGGATCTGGAGGGACTCTGCGTCTTACAGCCCCAAGTTGTGATCTGAAGTAATTCTAGGACAAAGCCAAGGCTCAGTTAATAATATAAGACAATTCTGGGAGTGGGGGTAGGGGGCAGCCTGCTGTTCCTTGTATTGATCAGGAATTAATGTGTAACCTTTAAAAATGCAGTGGAGAAGCTCAGTGTGATTGTGAAACCCTACTTTGTGCTGTGATCAGTTACCTCTGGGGACCCGTGCAGCTCAGGCTGCTGATTACAGATGCATTTGGAAAAACCTGAATTTTCAATTTTTCACGCGAATCTCATAAAGTGAAACGGATTCCTGCTGGGATTTATGAAAACTGGTTTACTCTCCRCTGCACTCAATACATCTACTCCTTAGCTAAGTTGGGAGAGTGCTCCGACCAGAGAGGCACTGCAAGAATTATTCCACCCTCAGCAAGTTAATTGCTGCATCGTCAAGTAGCATAGTTATCCATCCTGTCCCTTCTGCTTTCTCTCTCTTTTTTCCCCCCTCTTCCTCTCCAAGAGCTGACGTGTGATGTCTTTTATTTTTGTCTCCTCCTTGCCATCTGTTTCATGTTTGTAACTTGGGGAGGGTGGGTGTGTGGTAGTGGAGCTTGCGATGAAGTTTGCTGGTGGAGGCATTTCTTTCACTCTGTTAATTAGATTTGTGTTTTCGTTACTCCCAGTTCTAAGGGCCATGCAAATAAGACTAAATTATGCATTAGCGATATGCCCCAGTGTTTAAAACATTCTTATTGTTGGGGGACACTGGCTCCATCCTGTATTCCTCCCTTTCATGGAATTCAATTATATTTAAACTATTAACAGGGAAAGTCTAAAAATTCTATTAAAATGTCAGTTTAATAAATCTTCCTAGGTTTAATCTTTCATTTCTCGACCAGGGGAAGGGGAGGATGAATTATGACAGTTTTAAGTTTTCCCAGAGCAGCGCCTGCGTGTTAAATTGTCTGTAACTCTCAAAGTGTTCCTGAACTTATCTCTATTTGTAAAACAATTTGAGGCAATAGGAGGGTGCCTGGGGTATTTACTGGAATCAGGCACTTCAGGTCYGGATCTGAAACATGCCACGTTTGGGGAATTTGGTGCCAGTCTTTTGGTTCAAACCGTTACAGAGAAACAATGGAAATGGTGTGCTTCATGCCTGGTCTCCACTCCCCTCTCCAGGCTCTCAGAGATGGGGTTATCACCTGGCTTTAGACCCGTGGTTTGGACCCAGCACTATTTAAAACYGATTAGATTGCTGTTGCTAGTCATTTCTCTTTTCCTCCACATGCCACTTCAGGAATATCAAGGGACCTGCCATCGTTCTGGTTGGTACCCCATTGTGCTGAGCACCTCRTGAACATCTCCTGTAAGTGATGCCCTCTTCTGCCCCTCTGTGCACTGTACTTCAACCCTTAGTATATGCCAAAATCGTGTCTCCTCTGTGTGCTTCAGCTAACTCCTGATTTGAAGCTGTTCCAGTGTCTAACGCACAGGGAGTTTTCTACTATCTCCTCTCAGCATTCCTGTGCTTGAAATCAGGACTCGGGTATGACCATATAAAGAGATTGCAATGTTTTAGCCCAAATAAAGAAAATCCAGCTCTTGGTCCTGCATCCTTATGACTGTAACACARAGGATGCAGGTGAGGTGGTTGTTTTGAGACCTGGGCCATGAATGGAGCATCCAGGAGTGCCTTGTGACAGGGCTGCTTCTACCAGGTGAAGATTCAAGAGCTAAACATCCCTTTGTGGGGGGTTCTGTGGGCACCATCTGGGAGGGCAAAGATCATCCAGGTGGTGATTTGACCCAAGTRAGTCTGCTCGCATCTGAATTCCTCCTGGGCCTGTGTGGAGACAATGATGAGGTGTTGTGGGTGATGTTTTACGGAGCAATTGGTAGTCCTGCTCTGCCTGTCCCATAAAAATGTGGAGCTTTGCTAGTCTTTAGACGGTGATGGTTGCAGAGAGCTACGAGTGGCAGGTCTGACCTTGCTGGAAGGGGCTCAGTTGAGGTTCCTCTGGAGCTGCCTACGAATGGCGACGGATTGTGATTTGTGCTGGCTCTGCAGGCATTGCTCATGTGTCGGGGGCAGATCCAGCACTGGGAGCAAATACAASAAGTGTGGGCTCTTCAGAGGATGGACGCTGAGAAGAAAAATCCAGCTGCCTCGCCATGGTGTGGATTGATGCCAGAGTCGATGCACATGAGGATCTATATTGAGATGGAAGAGATTTTCATTAGTTTCTTGGCTTTGCTGGGGAATCCCTGTGTGCTCTCAGCAAACTGCCTGCACAGCAGGGAAATGTGGTTGGCATGGGCTCTGCCATAAGCAATGAAGTCTCTCTGATAGGAGATACTTCCATGTGGGAAATGCTGCTGTGGGTGTTGGTGATATCGCACTGAATGAGAAATGAGAATGAGACCAGTTCATTCTGGTCCTGCTGACCCGTGAGCCCAACAGCCCTGCTGACCAGTGAGCCATGCGATGACCTAGGGAGACCAGCATTTTGCAGGGTGCCTGGCATTGCTTCTCCAAAATGGAAATGGGTGCAGCCTGGCACAGCCCACCAAAAAAGTCAAACTCCTCCTCTTGCCTCTCTCTTGCAACCAGATTTTCAACTTCTCCCAAATGTTTAAGCTCAGTAGAGTTGAATTGCCCTATTCCTATCTCCTGGAAATGGAGAAAGCCAGTGACCAGCAAGAAGGGTCAAAATGTTCTCAGTAGCTTCTGGGGAGAATGAGGTGATAAATGATCCTGATCTAAAGCCTTGGTCAGCCAGGCTGCGGCGAGTAGCTAATGCCAGGCTGCAGGGAGAGCGTGCGGGGTGCAGTGCTTTGTTTGGGTGAATAAACCATGCATGTTCATGGAATATTAATTAATAATAAATGAACATGCATGAATTATACATGCTCATAAAAGCAAATTTGCCCTGAAGGCATAACACAAGATAGGTTTTAAGGAGTTTTTTTTTAATTTTTTTTTAACTAAGGGACGGATTTGTATAGGGCATAACTGATTGCTGGTAATTTGAATCCAAACGTAGTGTGACTGCCACAGCCGCGGTCGAGCCAGTGTATCTCAGCATACTGAACAGACACTCCTGCTTCCACTAATGCTATTTTAGTCATTCATTTGTCTTCCAAGAGGCATATAGGGACCTACTTGCTCTGAATCCCATTTGACTCTAGCAGGCCAAAAACGTTCCCCTGGGTTAACACCATTGCTGTTGCAACAGGGATGGATTTGTCCCTGCACGTTCGTTCTGCTGACAGATTTGTTCCACCAGCGTGTAGCGCAGATGTCTCATACATGATGCAGGATGTCAGGTAAGATTTGAAGCAGTGAGCCGACGTAGAAAATACTGCCTCTGTGTTTTAACTCTAGATTATGCTAAACAGGCCAGCAGAACCTTTTGCTGTGCCAGTGTCCTTCTGGTCAAGAAAATAAATCCYGATAAGGAGAATTTAAATAAAACAATGCCTTTGTGTCTTGGTGATGTGCCACCATGGCACCAGAGGCTGCCAGTTGTCCATAACTTAGGAGGTATCTTGACTTAGCTTTGGGCTTGAGTTTACCAAGGCAAAAATGGGTTGCTGCAAGAGCTACATCTAGGACAGGTGTCACTGCGGGACTGTCACGCTGTTCGCTGTGCTCTGTAAATGCTGATCTTGCAAGGACCAGGGGCCTAATGTGTTGTAGCCATGCAAAGAAATATGGGCAAGTGTCTTGYCAAGTGCCCTGCTCTGTCGCTGGTCTATGAAGTGAAATGCAAAGGTTTTCTCACCATTTGAGGCCATTAAAGATCCTCAGGCTGCCGTCATCCACAGTTAGATGCTGAAACATGGCCCCCACCTATCCATATCCCTGTACAAGTTTCATGTCAAGATACTCCTGGCCTCTCCTGAACAGATGTGGGCAAACTGTGTAAGCTGGATTTTGCTGCACTTGGTCAGAAGCTGCCTATTGATGGTGGGCAACTTGTAGCTCTCCGTGGGTGCTAAAACCTCTCCAAAATATCACCCTGTTCCTCCCAGGAAAGCTGTCTGGGCGGTGTATGTGTGTGACATTGTGGCTGAAGCCCCTGTTCTCCCTCCCCAGCCTCCTTGCACACTCCCAGCCTTCTCCCATTTTGCACATCCAGTCAAAAATCGCAGCTGGCTTCCAAGGTGGGCTGAGGAAACTTGTCCCTGCACCGTCCCTACTCCACAAAGACACCACAGTTTGGCCAAAGTGTTGTCTCTGGGCRGGGAAATGTGGCTCGTAAGAATAGCCACAGTGTGTCATCTACTGCTGCGGTGACCAGCTGGGGAAAGGGCTGCCCAGATCTCTGGAAAGTGGGTCAGGACCCGTGAAAGTGGAGGATGGTTTGGACATTTGCCGAGTGCTGCTGGAGGGATCTTGTGGGCTGGCAGGGCGGCAGATGCACGGCAAAGGATGTGAAACATGGCGCTCGTCAGCCTCCCAGCCATCATTTCATGGGAAAACATCAGGGAACGTTAGAAATAGAGGTGAGATCCCCAGACACAATTCAGGTCTGCTATGAATCTGGCCTCAAACCATTAAAACGATCTTAAAGTCCTTTTTATTTCCTTTCCTATATTTTTTTCCCCAGAAGCCTGCGTTGACTTCCTCAGCTAATAAATAGTGGGGCCATAAACTCTGCTGCCTTTCCCCAGCAAGGCCATTCCCTTTGGTAAGCTGCTTCCTCCTGTCTTCATCTTCCCGTTATTACATTTTTAGTTTCTGCTTTTCCAGCAATCCTTCACTGCTGAGCTGCTGCAGTTTGATCCCTTCTTTTTCTGATTCCATAACAAACATGTTTTAAAGCCTTTGCTGCTGGTCTGCAGACAGTTTTTCCAGGAAAAGTGCTTCATGTATTACAACTTAAAACATGGGTGGATTTATTAGGATTTAATGTGTTGGGAGCTAAGCCTTTGGTCTCCTCTTTCATATGGCCATGGAGGTAGACAGATGGGAGCGATTTGAGTAATTTATATGTTAAGAAGTAATAATCTTTGCAACCATTTTATCCATTCAAATGCTTTTAACTTTGATCTTTCTGTTTTCTAGGAACACCTTGTGTTTTTTGCAGACTTCTTCACCTTTCAGAGATAGCTATCCATGATGACTCCTTTGAGCACTTCCCTCAGCTAAAGAGAAGCAATGTCTGATTGTCACCATGCTGTCACAGTATCTCCACAGTTAGCTGCAATGGTTTTTGGTGTTTGGGGGTAGGGCAGCAAAGGGAAAAYGCTCTCTAGACCTTGAAAGCTGCTTTGTCCTTGCACAATGGTAATCCAAAGCCCTAGGTCTTGCTGTGTTTAGAAGTCAGTAGATTTACTGATTAACGTTCTTCACTCAATTAAAAAGCTCTTGATCTGAGCCCGTCAATAAATTTTCGGTATCTATAGAAATCTCCACCWTGTGTTGAAAGATTTAGCAATTTCTTTCTTTCCCTTCTGACTAAGGCTCAGTAGGGATGAGACACTGTTTGGCAAAATGGGCTTCGTCGCTCTGCTGGGCTGTGTCGAGGCGGTAGGAGCCCCATCGTGAGGCTGTCCTCGGCTGCAGCTGGGTAGTGGGCTTAATTGCAATAATTTGCTGGGCCGGGTAATTATCGGATTCAGGGTCAGTGCTGCAGCACTGAGGGGCGGCATTGACAGAAGGTAGGGTCTTGTCAGAAGAAACTGGCAGGGCTGGTGCAAAAGTGGCAAAGGCATCTGTGATACCTCGTTTTGAAAGGTCCCACAGCTTAGGGAACAACACAGCTACAGGCTGAGATTTATTTTACTCTATTTAGGCTATATCCAAGGAGAGTAAGAAGAGGAATATTTTTATTTCGCCTTGTAACAGGGTAGAGACAGTCAGTGCTACGTTGTCTTTCTTTCACCTCTTGCTATAAATACTGGCTCGTGAGAAGGATCTTCTCAGCCCACTTGGTTTGCATTTTAATTATTTTCTCTGTCTGGCACTTTTCATCTGTTGAGTCGTCTATTGTTGTTGTTTTGCAATGGTAAATTCAAGTTGAGCATCACCGTGAACTGGACGTCCCAGTTTATGTGGGAAAATGCATATTAAAGTTTTCTCCGTAAGAAAAAACCCTGAAGTGAAAAACTGGATGAAGACAGTTTTTCCTAAGACCATTAGTCCAGCATGATGCACTGATGTCTTGAGTTGACCCACGTCCAGTGCTTTACAGTATTAGGGCCTGTTTCAGGGACTATCTTAAGAGGTTTAGGCACAGGTACCCTCCAGTTAAAATCTTTGTTCTCTTGCACRATTCACTACCTTGCTGAAGTCATGAGCCTTAATAAAATCTCTGATCATGCTCCTTTTTTCAGAAACACTTTCATCATTGGTTGAAGGACCACCTTCCTTCCTTCTTTGCAGCATGGAAACCCCTTATTAGTCTTGTGTGTGCAGCGTGTCTAAGTTTTRGATGTGTTGGGTGGTGGCAATAGTAATTGGTAGCAATGGGTGATTGGTAGGTGTCGTGAAGAAGCCAATTCCTAAAGCCTGTCCTTACTTGCCAGTGCCGTGAGAGAGCTCACTGCATAACCTGCCGTGCACTTGCAACTGCTGCAGTTTGGGGTGGGCAGGAGCTTGAGGTGAAGGCCAGACAGGGGCAGGGAGTGAGCCTCTGTGGCTTGAAGGGAAGGCAAAGCTCGTGATCCGTCAGCTCTCAGCTCTCACGTTGAAAGTAAAGGGGTAGGCAAGGTGCGAGGGGCACAAGTCTCTGCAACRCACTCCCCCTTCTGCTCTCCTCTTCAACAGCCGAGATCTAAAGCCAGAGAAGTCATCAGCCCTGGGAGGCTACATGGGTTTCATGTCCAAAAATGCAGTTTGGATATGATTCCCTTTCACTTGCCATGTGGTTGTCTGCTTTTCCTAAACCCTCAAGTCTCTCGGTCGGAGCGGATGGGACTCGTCTCATCAAATTGGCATCCGCAGTGTAGATGCTGACTTCAGCAGTAGTCACCCGGGGCTCCCGAAGGGTCTGTGGAGATCGAGCCAAGGCAGTCGAAGGAGTCCAGGGCATGATTCATCTCTTCTTAAAACTAGACGTCTAAAATAGGTCTGGAAAGTTGTGCTCAGAAAGTGCCGATTTCTCTCGGCTGGCTGTGAAAGGAGCTGACGGTGATTAGCTCAACGTCCCTGTTGTGGATGTCTGCGTCTAGTCGGATGAATCCTACCCAGATGGCTTTTGGCTGTGTTTGTATACAGAGCTCAGCACAGGGGAGCCATATCCTCCRTCGCTGTAGATGTTACTGTAATATAAATAATACCGCTAGCGCGACTGAGGACGTGTACTGTATGTCCCTTACTATTCCGCTCCACGAACGTACGTCTTACCATCTACCGCGGTTCGATATGTGTTTGTTAATATAATAAGAACTGGGGGCGGGCRTGGGTGGGTGAGTGAGTGTACGGTGTCCAGTATGAATAGGTTGAGATAGGCTGATATCATCAGACAGCATTTCTGCATCCTGATTGATTGAGGTGCTCTGTTTCCACATTAACTTGCAATAAAGTGCTCTCTGATGCCGATACGCATTCATCATGTGCAATTGTGGAGACTGTTTATAACTTAATTTACTCCAAGGTAATGATGATTATATCTAAATATTTATGGAGAGGTCAGCGCAAGTAAATTTCTCAGTAATTCTGTTTTGCTTTTCTTTTCTTTCTCTTTTCTTCAGCCAGCCAAATTATCTCAATGCTCCCTACAGACCTTCTGCTAATTCCTTTGTTTGCAGTGACAGTTAGTGGAGAAAGAAGGCTGATTAACTGCAGGCTGCCTCTGCGCCGAGCCAGCCAACAGTCTAACCAGAGGTGCATGCCATGTCTCTGCCTTTTATTTTAATTCTGACCTGCAGGAATGTCATGGGCCAGAGCTGTCTATTAGAATATATCTAAACCGTGCGTGTGTTTGTGTGAGTTAGCAACACAAGCTTCGCACTAATGCTGTTAAAATTGATACTGTCTGCAGATGTGAAAGCGGGTGGCATCAGTGTAGCACTGGTCGTTTCTTCATCTGACGATGATTTGTTCAGCGCAGACTGTGGCTGATCATTTTTAGGGTGGGCTTAGTCAGGAAATCACGTTATTTTTGGCACCTTGTGATACTTGTTAATTTTGGGGTGTGGGCATATTTCCCCATTTCTTCTGTTTGGTCTTTCTCTGTGCTCTTTATCTCATGCGACACACTCTGCTGGGGGGATCCCGTCTCTTCTAACAGGATTTATTTAGCCCAGTGGAGCTGTGGTCTGTAGACACTTCACAGCCTGTCTGCCAATATTTAGGACTGGCTGGAGCTGGAATTTTTCACCCAGGAATTTTCTGAGGCAGCGTGGAAAATGGACCATTTTGTTATCTCTGAGGGAATAGGAATTTCACAATATTGATATGAAACAGCTGRGAGGATGTTTCATTTTGATGTCTCGAAAAATGTCTGTGGATCCCTGCACTGCTTGGCTTTCCCTGCTCCATATGCAGAGCTCCAATACATCACCTTATTCTCTTCCTTCTTCTCCTCCATGTTTTTGTACTCGTGTGACCCTGAGTGCTGTGCTTTGTGCAGGACTTGTTGCCTTTTGCATGCATTAGGCAAGCACTAAACATGGCGTGTGTCCCTCAGGGGACTCAGGCAATGGGATGSCCGGTTCCTGGATGAGTGACGAACKTCAGCGCGAGAYGGATGCTCATATYCTCAATTCCACGAAGGTGGCAGTGGGTAAGATGGGTCTGTAGGATTTGATTGTGCTGGATGTCTCTTGGACATCAGCRTCAACAGAGGACAATCCATTTCTGCTCAAGAGGTGTGACTGCAAGACACGAACCAACCATCTGCCAATGGCAAGTTTTTTTCACCTTTGGGGGTTGGAAGTGGTTGTGAGATGTGAGAACTTTGGACTTAAATGGTGTGCAGAAAGATGCCTGGTGCCTGCAGTCTTCCCTTGAGTTTGRCCCCTACCAGTACTCTTATTACTGCATTCTAGCACAGTGGTCCATGTTGTCTTTAGAACTTATCCTCATCCTACCTTAAATGTTGCTTTCTTTCTATCCCTGACACCAACTCTTCAAATATTTTCTGCTTTTCCCTTTCCCAGTTACATTTTCCCTGGAGGAGCAGTAGAAGCCCAGTAGCCRTGTCTTCCTGTGCGAGGGCCAGTGCTGTCCCGTGGTTCAGTCTTTAAGGCGTGGAGAGAGGCAATTGTATAAATCCATTGTCAGCCTGAATCAAATGCTGCAAGAGAAAAAAGATATTGAAGTATATTGAACCACAGAGGAAAAAAATTATAAGTGCAATCTGCTCCATTAAAAATTTCATAGGCCGTTACTTTTACAGTGCAATTAGCTTTGCGATTGCGATGCTATTGGAAGCCCAGCACAGTGGATAATCAGAAGCAGAAATGCCTGTGCAGGTACATTTGCAGGAAACCTTTAGGTTTTAGCTGCTTTTCACTTGTTCCCGAGCACGCTCGTAAGTCAACGACTGTTGCTCCCTTCCCTTCAGCTCCACTTTTCTCCTTTGCTTGTGTTTCCTTCCACAACTTCAACAAGCCCCAGCCCCTGTGCCTTGATGTCTTTGTTCATTGTGCAGCTGCTCTGGGAGGGAGGCACAATGGGACATGTCAGCGGTGGGAAAGGGATGGTGGCGGGCGAGGGGCTGCCGGAGGGAGGCGGGAGGAGGGGGGTGGCTTTTGTCAGGAGGGAGTGTTTGCAACCTTTGATGCCAATCATTTCGGAAGAGTTAATGCTGACACGGGAAGCAGCAAGATGGCTTTTCTTGTGAATTCTGACAAAAAGAAAGGGATCCCGAGAGCCACATAAGCACGTTTCCATGGCTGAATGTTTCATACCAAGTTTGTGTTTTCTTTTTAATGCAAACTGATGGCTATTTTTTTACTGCAAGACTGGGGGAAAACTGCCCATTTCTTTGATAAAGGGCCTGACTCTGGTCTTGCTTGCACCAGACGTGCAGTAGCTGGCATCAGGGGACAGGCTCTGACTAATGCCAGAACTACAGTGAGGTTTATCGTGGGCAGGGAAATGTTTTGGGTTTATTTTTTGCACRACCCAATGCATTTCATTGGGAGGACTCTCAGCCACGAGATCTGCATCAAAGCAATAGGAAGGTTTTTACCACGTACTGTTTGAAACTGTTGAGCACCCTGGTTGGGTGCTCATGTCCAAAGGCTCAGGTCTGCTGAACCTTAGCAGAAATTTGCCGTGGGCAGGGGGATAACCTCACTTATTGTAAGCTGCAGACAAATAGGAAGGCAGACCCTGATTTTCACGCGTGCTGTGTGTGTGCTTGCAGCTGGGTGGGTGCTCTTGGCTCACGCAGCCACGCAGCATGGGAGGTGAACTCTGTGAGTGGACACGCACACGTGGTGGGAGCACGAGTCAGGCGTGCATTTATATGCATGCCAATGACCAGCCATTTCGCTGATTAATTTGACAGTGAGCCCCGTGAAAGTCGCTGGGAGCTTTCTCCCCCCACCCCAAAGCCCGGAGTTTAGTGTCTTGCAACTGCACAAGAATCACTAACGAGAAAAAAAAGTTGTTCTTATTCCTTCTGGCTGAAAAAGATAAATTTCCTTAAAAGCCCAGACCCTGACATTTCAGAGAACTGGAACTGAACACAAAGAATGTGTATTGTTTCTAAACAGATGCAAAAATAAAAAAAAATCTTCTGCTTTTCAAGCCAATCTCACGATTTCCAAACCTGGCTCATGGTTTTTCTCATGCTTCATGGTGACAATGCCAAGCCTCTGTTGTCAGACTGCTAAAAAAGCTCATTCACTTTCATCCAAATACCAAAAAAATGAGCAAAATCAGATTGGTCTCCAAAGTTTGAACAGAGGTTATGTCTCTTGTTGCGATGCTGTGCCTTAGAAGAAGAAATAGGGGCAGGAGGCTGAGCCGCAACACCAAGAGGTCCTCCCTCTGTCTCACTTCTGTGGCCATGTACAGAGCTCTGTTATCTTCCCTCTCTCCTGAAGTGTCCCCTGACAACCTACTGCTTACAAAAAATAATTCATAATTCAAGAGAATTTATTTCTCAGTGTGAAGCTGCATTGCAAAATAGACTACCACGATGCTATGGGTTCTGCACAACAGCCCTACCCTGCAGTTTTCCAGTATGTCCCACCACTGCTGGGGTTTCTGTTCCCTGGACACTTCTCCATTTCAAAACTGAAGTTTCCTTCCTTCCCCTCAGGAAAGGAGACTTCCAGCATCCAGGTCCACTTCCAGCTCTCTTGTGTGAAAGATCCTGTAGGTAAGTTTTGGACTAGCTTTTGGAAACGTGTTGGACTCCCCAGAATACAAAAGGTGCATTTTCTTTCTAGGTTATTTCCTCACTTCAGCTCACAAATCCTTGGCTGCTTGGGTGCCCTTTGCTGTGTGGGATCAGACAAMCAGCCAGGACTCCCAGAATCAGCCTGGACAGAGCCTGGGGTGAAAGTAGGACCCCAGATCCCATACTGGAAGGGAACCAGTAACCCTGCTAAGTTGTCAGCACTCAAAGGGCTGCAGAGGAAAGAAGGAAAATTCAGAGTACTTTCTCCCCAGGTCAGGGGTTTATTGCATTGCAGTCAGGGTATGAGTGGCTGTTGCTATATGAGCTATGGGGGAATACTGGAAAATCTGGGCACGTGCACCTGGTAGGGGGGGACCAGGCTAAACTCCTGCGGTTCCCTGCAGCTTGAGGTCCCAATTTGCACAAAATACTATTTGTGGTGGTATATTCCCCTATATAAAGGCGCTGTTGTGCTCCCTGCACAGTTTGCAGAGCATTCTGGTAACCAGAGGTTTAGGATAAATAGTTTTTTTGTTGTTGTTGCTATTGCCACGGGCAGCCTGGTACTGCTGAACTGTGGCCAGGGTCTCCAGYCCAGCGCATGCATATTCTGCTGCCTTCTCCAGCTCTGCTGGAAATCATCTCGCTAGCCTGTCAGGCCAGATGTTTAGCAACCAGCTTTTTCTAGYAGGAAATTAGTCCCCATCAGGTAGCAGGTAGCATTTTCTCTCCTTGCCGYACAGTCAAAGGCTTTGAGCGAATATCCTCAGCCTCTCCTGCCTGCATTTTTTTCCAATGGGCAGCAGTATGGAACCGGCACCAGCAAAGCCTATTACTTGGAAGAAGAGAGAGGAAATGAGGGTAAGAAAAATAAGTGTCTCTAATGGACCCAGACCAACGGCAGAACATCCACGTAATTGTAATTTACAGAGCCTTTGACTATTATAAATACAGTCTCAAACAATGAGGGGTATCTATTTTCTGTTGAAGGCACTGGAGCATCTCTGTTTAATGTTAGTAAGAGCTACGCACACCTGGAGAGAGGGATATAAGGGCAAATGTGTCAGAGAAGCAATGCAGCTTCGCTTGCCCAGCTGCCGTCGCAGAGATGGCATGGGCGGGGGGGGCACGTTTTGCAAAGGGGTTTGGTGGCGGCTCCGGCGAGCAGCGGTGCGCACATGTGAGATCTCRAGGCGCGATTCCCCGCCGATGTGCACCTGGCACCTGCTCTACCTGTGCCAAGCGCCCGCTCCCCCTGCCAGGGCTGGCTCGCCGCGCCGGAGGGGTGTCACTGAGCAATGACTAAAGCCGCCGTTCAGMGGATTTGGTGGGTGGCGGTGAAGGAGAAGAAAAGATGCTTTGACGACTCCCCAGGGAGCAGGCTTAGTAGCTGAGGTCTCTGGGGGATGCTAGATCCTATATACCTATTTATCCATAGGAGTCTGTGTGCACGGGGGGCTTGCAGTTTTCCCTGGAGATTAGCGACTCTTGCTGGTTTCCCCGGCATATAATATCGGCTTGACAACTGTAGCTAACTTCTGGTTCCACTTACTTTTCCTATTAGCCRGCAGTGTTGTTTGTGAAGAAGAGGAGCAGATTGCATTTATGCCTGSAGATCTGAGGGAGGACAAAGGCAAACAAGGAACAGCCCCAGTTTCCACTCGGAGCTGGGGAGTTTTGGGGAAGAATTCACATGAATAACCCCAGCTGCTGAGCGCTGCGGGGGTGTACATATGCACGTGAAGCACAGGCGTACRTACATTTATGCACACAGTTGCTGTGTTTGCATGGTGGGAATGTGAACGCAGGTATGTGTTTGCATCTGCCTGTGTGCACCCAGCATGTTAGCCTGTTAGCTCGCTTATAATTTGTACCTTTTGGTGGCTAAATATTTCCCAAATAGGGTCAGCCTGCGCAGAAGTGAGCACTGACTCGGAGGGTTTTGGGATAGACCAAAGGGTTTGGATGCTCTGGTAGCAGAGGCTGTGGCAGCCAGAGGGACGAGCCCGGAGCCCGGCCCCTCGCCAGACCCAAAGGTCAGGCCCCTCGCGGGAGGTTGGGCTTTCCAGGCACTGCTCCAGCTTTATGCCAGATGTCTCCTTCCTTCCCCGCAGCGTCAGGATGTAGCCGGTGACTCCGTGTGATCCTTGGCTCTGCCACGGAGAGTCCCTGCGGGTCGGTGGGTGACCTCTGAGGCTGCTGGCAGCGCATGCTCCTGGGGAAACTGGGAGCACTGGTGTGTCTGGTGATGCTGCAAACCCTGGAGACACCTTGGCCCTCACCTGAACTGCAAAAGGTCTGGTTTACRGGAGGATGCAGAGCCGTATTTTCAAAAGGCATTGATCAGGGTATCTCTGTTCTCATGGACTGTGACCCCATGGCTCGTGCCAGCTCTCCTTAAACCTCTTCTGGAGCCCAGAGACCAAATGTGGGTTCCCAGGGACCACTGGCTGCAACCAACGTGCAGCATTTTGGCAGGGCAATGACAGAGGCACAGGCAGGGTTACAGTGTGGGGGAGCAGACCCGGCCCCATGGCCGTGAACATGGTGTCTGATAGTCATGTTCTTGCTTTGGGGTCTGTGGCGGGGAAGGATGGGGACTGTGCCTGCTGGTGGCTTGGGCGAGGTGTGGCCAAGGGGTGTTGGGAGCTAAGGAACCAGCGAAGACCCACAGCACAACATCAAGACCATGAGAAATGGGGTGCGAAGCCCTCTTGGCTTGCACATGCGGTGGGGCAGAGACRTCAGGACCCGAGAAGAGCTAAAACCTTCCACTTGCGCGCTGTTTGCTCCAGGTAAAAAATACAAAACAAGACAAAAAAACCCATCCAAATCCTCACCTGGTGCCAGCAGCGTCCTGACGTCAGCCGGGGCTTGGCCCCGCGCCGGCGCCTGTCCTTGCAGGCTTTGCCTGCGTGGGAGGAAAGCCRGCGGCTGCGGAGGGGGAGCGGCGTCGGTAGGCAGAGCCGCTCCGCTCTCTCCTTCCTCCCCATCCTTCCCAGCCCCCTTCTTTACGGGGTTAATTTTATTTTTTCCTCCAGGGGTTTACGAACAGCTAGCTGAAATGCGCAGGCCAGCTGCCTGCCGGTGGCAGCAGGAAAACAGGCAGACAAAGCAGATGGACCCAGCAGGGGTGAAGGAGGACTGTCTTCAGCGGGCCATAGGCACCACTGAAGAGTAAACAGCTCTCCAAAGGGAGCCGGGAGCTAACCCCAAACCCTGTCCTCTCCAAAGTACTCAATCACAGCACATTAACAAGAGCGCCTGGACTGCTGGGGAGAGTAAACAATAAGAGGCCTTGCTGGCGGGAGAGTGGGAAAAGCAGTGCCCCCTCCAGCTAATATTTATTGTAAAAGGGTGTAGAAAGTGGCTTGTGGCTCAGGGAGTTGTCAGCGAGCTGCGGTCCGTGGCACGGCTCATCTCCTTTCGGGACAACCCCCCTTTCCCTTCCAGGGAGAGCGGCTGCCCGCACGTGCACACGYGTTCGAGAGACCTGCCGTGAGGAAGGAACAAAGGAAATCCAGAAGCTGGAGGTGAAACCACCGCTGTCTCCTCCTGGACCARCTGCGGCTCAGTGGATGCACCCTCGCTTCCCAAACCCGAGCAGGGATTGGCGTTTGGGGGCTCCACACTCCTCCTCCAACACCGGAGGCACTCAGCCGTGCTACCACCCAAGCGAGCTGCTCCTACGTGGGAGGGGGGAACTGTGTTTGGGGGCCCAGGGCTATTGTTTGGGAGCAGGAGGGGGTGATTCTCTTCCCGCTTGTGCCAGCGTGACTTCCTTGATTTTGCTGGAGCGGCTCCTGATTTATGCCTAAGAACTGGATCCCGCTCGCCGGGCGTTGCTCTTTCATCTGCAACATTGCAGTGAAGTTTGTTTACAAAGGTTTTGGCACGGCCACAGATTCCTTCTCCCCTTCCCCCCTTCCTCCTAATCAGCTGCAGTTTTCCCTCTCCTTTGGCTCCTGCTGCAGAACTGATTGACCTTTCTGGGCTGTGTCTGACACATGAACCGTGCAAAATCCTTTCTACTCCCCCAGCCTCGTGCTTGTTTGCTTGGKAACCCGGCCGCCTGGAGCAGCCCAAATGGGTGGCCTCCGGCAACCAAATTTGCTGCCTTTTGGGAGCTGTTTTGCTTTTAACATTGGGCATCCTTGACGTTGGGTGAATGCGTGTTTTGTGGCTGGGTCTCCCCAGTGCTTGTTGCGAACAATGATGCCATCACTAAAAATGTGCCTGTGACATGCGCTCGGTCCCAGGTTGCCTTTAAAATGGACCCATTTAAGCAAAACTGAATTTCAAGCCATAATATGAGAACTTCTGGCCCAGTGGCTCCCTCCAGCCCAGCAGGGTGTATCCGCATGGAAAGGGCCCAAAGGCAATTTATTCCTTCTTGGGWCCAAACCCTCAGCAGAGCCCTTGCATGAAAAGCTTGTCTTGCGGCATGCAAGGAGCTATTCTCACCTGCGGTGGCTTTATGTTTTAGCCAGGGGTAAGAGTCACCTATGCTTGGCCTGTTGGGCTGCTAAAAATCTCATGAGAGTCATGAATGAGTCATGAATTTGCCATAAATATAGTTAAACTGTTTTTGTCTTTCTGTATCTCTTGAGGGTAAAGAAGCATGGGGGAAGAGATGAGTGGTCTGGTGGGCTGGCTTAAATTATCTTTGCAGCCATGGACTCTTATCAGTCCGGTGACATTGGAGCCAAAACACTCTTTTACCCCTTCTTGAGCACATGTTGGACTTCGTCCCTTTTACCACATTTCGGTGCTGGTTCAGCTTTCTGTTGTGTTATTGTCTGTATTGCAAGATCGAGGTTCAGAAGCAGCTTTCCACTKGCACCAGGTGGAACTGGAGTTGTTTTCCAGGCAGGCCAGCAACTGCTAAAGGTTATCTTTTGTGGTCTGCCTTGTGTTTTAAAAGCTGGAGTTTGAGGCAGGTGAAAATATACAGGTGTTTTCTTGCTCTTGTCTAAAGCAGTGTGTTTCTTCCACTAACTAGAGTAACCGTGTTAGACACCTTGGTGAAACCTGAGTGTTAYTCACCTCGACCATCACATATCAGAGGAAACATAAACAGTAAATTGTAGCACACACAAGGACGGAGTGCTGAGAAAAAAGTGCCAAGGCGACCGGGGATGTGTCAAAGAGCGAAGGCTGCTCYGGCTCTGGGAGCAAGACAAGAAGGTTCCATTTCCACAAAAAGACAACAAATTGTCCAAAATAACTGCACGGTAACCATGCAGGCTGAGCCTACTTAGACTCGAAATGTAAGCACAAGGGTCCCATGGGGCACCCAAACCTGTCTGGCACGTATCCGGCAAGGGGAGCTCTCCTTGGCTGTGACATACCCCMAATGACCCGTACCCGAGGTCACGGACATCAGCAGAAGGCTTTCACAGGACTCGAAGAGAGCACTGATGTAACTTAACAGCGGGATCTCCCTCCCTTTTTCCGGAAAAGACATGTCTTCAAAACAAGTAAAAAATAAAAGCATTTTCTTCACTTAGCCCTCCTACGATTAAATTCCTCTGGTGCTGGTGGTGGGCTCCTATTTTCCCTGGGCAATAACGTCAATTTGATTTTCTCCCTCAAAGGATTAGTCACTGAAAGACACCGCCACCCTCTTCYCCTCAACTTTTTGGCTGCCTCCGGGTGCTGGGGGAATACCAGTGAAAGGAGCTCTGCTTTGCTTCAGTCCTTCTGTGCACGCTCATTTTATTTCTCACGCTTGCTTCCTCTCTGATCAGTCTCTCTTTTCTCCCCAAAACATCCTCCTCCCCACCAAGAGCTGCCGAGGCTGTGGCTGCAGCAGCTGAGCGTGCCCCAGTGTCCATCCTGGGCAGCTGCCCATCCCTGCCCTTCCCCTGCCACGCTGATTCCTGCATCTTTGCATCATTTGCTGAATAAAATTGCCRACAGCAGCAACAGAGCCCAAGCGTGTAGACCCTGCTGCAGGGCAGTTGCAAAGCATTACGCTAGGTGTAAGGTGTGGAACAATTTGACATCTACAACCGACGGTGGCAGAGCCCTGACAYGGTGTATAGGACCAGTCAGCGATGGGCAGCTTTTCTCAAGAGGCGATAAATATTCAGCAGCCCTCTGGACACGGCAACAATTCACGCCGGTGGCTGACAACGAACGAGGTGAGCTCCAAAGGTGCCCTGATGCTTTCAGTACACTGTGCTGGTGTTCACATGGTGCCACTCCATCTCAGCCTGGGCTTTAACTGCTGTGACACTGGCTTCTCTTTTTCCCCACGGCCAAATAAAAGCTCCCGTTTTTTGGGAGGTTGCATGGGTTTATCAGGCAGACTCATGTGAAACGTGTTGCTCCTTCCCTGCAGGCGGGCAGAAGAGGAGGGTATTTTGAAGACACCTTAAGCTTGCTTTTCTTTTCCTCATGCCAATGTCGCACTGCTTGGATAACTTGGCTGGAAAATTCAAGCGGAGCAAAGGCCTTAGCCACTTGCAGCTCTGGTAGTGGTCCGCAGTTTCCTCCTCAAGCTGTGCTCTCGGGGAACAGATTCACCCCAACCCAAGGGTGAAGGGTGACTTCTGTGTTGCTGACCCTGGGGCCTGCGGATGCCGATGCAGATCCCAGCAGAGGTGAAGAGCCACCGGGGCTTGTAGATGTGAATTGTGAGTTGGACTGCTCTCCCCTCCTGGATGCTGCACAGTGCTGCTGTGGGGGCTTTGGCTGGGGTTGCCCCAGGCTGGCAGAGTGAGATCCACCTGGGGCAATGGGGTCCCTTGGAGGGGCATCAGAGGGACTTTATATTTGGCCTTAGTGATTTAAGAATGCCTGTTCCTGTCCCCATGGCTTTTAGAATCATAGAATCCTAGAATCATTAAGGTTGGAAAAGACCTCTAAGATCATCAAGTCCAACCATCAACCCAACACCACCATGCCCACTAAACCATGTCCCAAAGCGCCACATCTACATGTTTTTTGAACACCTCCAGTGATGGTGACTCCASCACTTCCCTGGGCAGCCTGTTCCAGAGCTTGAYAACCCTTTCAGTAAAGAAATTTTTCCTAATATCCAATCTAAACCTCCCTTGGCGCAACTTGAGGCCGTTTCCTCTTGTCGTATCGCTAGTTACTTGGGAGAAGAGACCAACACCCACCTCGCTACAACCTCCTTTCAGGTAGTTGTAGAGAGYGATAAGGTCTCCCCTCAGCCTCCTTTTATCCAGGCTAAACAACCCCAGCTCCCTCAGCCACTCCTCATCAGACTTGTTCTCCAGACTCTTCACCAGCTTTGTTGCCCTTCTCTGGACACGCTCCAGCACCTCAATGTCCTTCTTGTAGTGAGGGGCCCAAAACTGAACACAGTATTCGAGGTGCAGCCTCACCAGTGCCGAGTACAGGGGCACGATCACCTCCCTGCTCCTGCTGGCCACACTATTCCTGACACAGGCCAGGATGCCGTTGGCCTTCTTGGCCACCTGGGAACACTGCTGGCTCATGTTCAGCCGGCCATCGACCAGCACCCCCAGGTCCTTTTCCACCRGGCASCTTTCCAGCCACTCTT
This sequence comes from Oceanodroma leucorhoa, assembly GCA_030449065.1. NCBI lineage: Eukaryota > Metazoa > Chordata > Aves > Procellariiformes > Oceanodroma > Oceanodroma leucorhoa. The sequence continues at coordinate 6,408,539 of JASVER010000021.1, forward strand.
CCCCAAGCCTGTAGCGTTGCCTGGGGTTGTTGTGACTGAAATGCACATGAGATTATGTGTTTTAGAGATCTTGAATATTTTAAGYGCTCAGTTTCCCAAAGCAACTGAAGATGCTGTCTTCCCCCTGCCCGTCAGAGAGTCTGCCAGGAGGCACCCAAGACAGCCCCTGCTTTGGGGAATGAGTCTGCTCCCTTCCTGGGGATACAGCCAGTGCTGGCTGCCATGGTGGCCTCCAACTCTGGAAGGCCACTTTGGGCTGGAAAACAGGGACTGAGGAGCACGCTGTGCCCACAGCTGCCCAGGATTGATCTGTCAGCCCAATACAGGTATGACATAATTTTAAGGACAAGAGCTTTCTGGCCAGCATCTAGGGATGTTTCAMAGTTTCCTTAATTAAAGACCGTGGAGTGCTTTGGGGTCCTTGGAAGAGGGACTCTGTCTGCAGCATGTCCTGCATCCCAGTATTGTTCCCAAAAGCTGTTTGCTAGCAAATTGCCTGGATTTGAAATTCAGGTGAGTTGTTGGATGAAAAAATATTCTTCCCCACATTGCTCTGACCTCTGAGGTGGCTGGTTTATTTTTTAAAGGCATTACTRCTCCCCTTGGGAATGGTGTCTTCCTCTGTTTTATGCTCTAAGGAGRTAGCTCTTTTCATGTTTATCTTTGATTCAAGCATTGTAAGGAGCAATCCCTCGCACTTAGGCGCTTCATTGTATTCTGGCCATGAGAGATTCTCCCCTACCGTTTGTAGCTCTCTTTTCAGTCTTATTGTGCAGGTCTTTAAAAAGAAAAAAAAAGATGCTAAACAGCCTCCAGCATTTAGAGGATAAAACGAGATAAGCAGAAGGACAGCTGTGGTTAATGCACAGGGCTGGGAGGCCTTAGATGGACCATGGCTTCTCTTAGCTGCTCTTCTCCTGACTTCTTCTGTGACTTTGTCTAAGTTATTTGAGCTCCTCCTGCTACAGCTCTGGGGTCTTTAGCACACTCCATGTTTTCTGCCTGGAAAAGCCATCCAAAAACAAAGCCACAGTCAGAGCTGCAAGGTCTCGGGGAGAGATGATGCTGTTTATTATCCCAACTAATGGCAGATGAAGTCTTGGTGGAAGAGCTCAGACAGTGTTGTGCTGAGGTGCTGGAGTGTGTGAGGGGCTGTGCACAAGCAGATGCAGCCTCCAAGGCCAAAAGAGTCAGGAGTTTGCCCCACTCCAGGTTTTTTCCCCCTTGCTGGCCACATGAAGACTTGGGAAGCAGTTAGGCTACAGGTAGCAAGAAATTTTGGAGCATGAGCTGTTGTCCTATGTCAGGATTCACACTTGCTGGACACATTTATTGGCATTGTTTGCAATGTGGTTGCATGTCCACATATCTGCTGCAGCCCAGCTAGGCTGAGATGTCTTCCCCCGCTGACTGTTTGGGGCAAAGACAGTTTTCAAGCCATCTATCTGCCAGGTCTAATGCTGCAGGGAAGCTGTTTTGCACAAGGTGGTTGCAAGCCAATGGCTCATCCACTGAAAAGTAAATTAAATCTCAATGGGCTATGGCAGGCAAACTTGAGTCAAAGGGTCTTAAGGCTGATTTCCTCCTTTGGAAACCTGCTGTGAATTCAAAACAGCCAAACCAGCATGAAGGAACATCATAGGGTTAAATGTTTGGAAAAGTAGAAACTTATTGTGATGGTGATCRTGGGGTGGTTGAGAGGAAGCCTCCAGCAGGCAAGGATCTGGTGCAGTCCAGGTAATCCCCAAATAAGCCCCCACATTTCGGAGGGTTTTCTTAAACTTCTGGGGCATAATGGCACATTTGGGGATGGAGCACAAAGTGAATATTTGACATAAACAAGCCAATGTTCCTYTGTGGGAGAGGGGCAGAGGGAGCCTGTGAATTAATGATCAGCTTTTAATTTGTCCTTTCATTGGAATCAATGAAAATGTCAGAATGATTGAGGTTTATGTGCTAATGGGAAAGATGTGAGCCCAAGAGAAAAAGATCAGGCCTATTTTTTAATATATTTTTTCACTGAAGAAGGTGCTTCCCTTCATCTCTAATACCAGAAAAGGGATGAGAAAAAGTGAAAGGGAAGCCTGAGATTTACCCCTTTATGGGAACCGGTCTGAAGGTGGCGATTCCTGAGAGTGATTTCAATCACCTGGAGTCAAGTTATCCATCCTGCCCTGCCCAATTTGCTATGAGTGAATTTCTCAGGAAGCCTAGACAATGCTCAGGTCCCAGCAGAGTCCTCARGCCCACCACCCTCGGGATGGTGGCTGCCCTTGGCACAGGATTCAGCCTGGCTGTTGTTGGCAGATGCAGTTTTGCTGGCTGCAGACGCGTGCTGTTTGCTCTCCCCACTGCTGGGAGGTTYAGGGCTGGGTGCGTTTCAGGACGGCAGGAGGACAATGAGAGACTCATGTTTCTGAAGATTCTGGTTTGAAAAGGCTGGATGCTGCTGATGGATGTGAAAAACTGGCRTTAATGTGTTGGAGGCAAAACCAGCCACTATGGCCAGATTTGGATTCTGATTACCGGCAATATTGATGTTTGATCCCCACAGCTACATCTAGTGCTGCAGGACAATGTTAACCTTGGCTCTGCACAGGATGCCACCTTCCTCACCATGGGACCAGAAGRACTAATGAGGTTTTCAGTATAATGAAGCTTCCTGAGGGCTTTCTTCAAGAGCAAGCAGCCTCCCGAACTTCACGCTTACAGACGTACATTCACAGAGGACTTTCACACCTAAAATGGACACCTACATCCTTGTTTCAGCCAAAAAAAAAAGGTATTTCTGAGTTTTGGCAATGCTCAGGCATAAGGAAGCCTGAGTTTTGGATACTCACTTGGTGCTTGTAGCATTKCTGACCAGTAAGTCAAGCGTTCAAGTGGGTGGCCAAGGGTTTAGCAGCCTACAGGAGGGACCTAGGGTGGAAACGGTGGCCTGAGGTTGTAGACTCCTTTGCACAACCCCCATGTCTTGATGGAGGCTCTCGAGCAGCCCCATGGCAGGGGGAACGTGTCTGCAAACCACCAGACGTGCTTTGGCCTAATTAAATATTCATTGTGACAAAATGCCACAAACACAAGGGAGTTTTCAGCGATTGCTTCACCCCAGATAACAAACTGATGCCTGCTCGCCCTGGCGGGGCTCCCGCAATGCATTTCCTTCCTCCCTCCCCACTCACCTGCTCACCATGGTCAGCCTCTTGTTCCTCGTAGTGAACAGGGAAAGGGTGAGCTGGGCTCTTTCATCTCACGACTGCTTTGTCTCAGTGCATCAATCCCCCCCAAATGCTTCTTTTTYGTCATGTGGGGGCCTGATTATCACATCCCACACTCTGCTCTGTGGACTGTGGCGTTGAGTTGAGGTCTTCTTCAGGTGGGTCAGCTGCCAGACTGGACCTATAGCCCTTCTCTTGCTTCTGCACGTTGGTTCAGGCTGGGTTTTTGTTGCAGAAAATTTGTCATTCCCAACACTCTCAGACATGAGCAATGCAACCGTGCTGCTGCCAGCAAACACAGCCCTCAACGGGAGCTTTTATGACAATATCAGCTCTGCTATTGCCAYTTCTTTTCCAGCCCCGTGGCCGCCGTCTCAGGAACTGACCTCACCGTTTCCTGATTTTGAGCTTAAAACGTGGGTCACGGGGAACATGAGTGCACAGCACCGGTTGTTGTAAAACCGTAGCAGCCTGGTGAGCACATCCAGCGTGAAACCTCCCAGCAGCCTGTCCCTGCATGCCCAAATCAACACCGTGCGTCAGGGACAACCAGCTTTCTTGGTGGTCTCAGCAAACACAGGTTTTAGCCAAAATAAGGGTCAACTCTTACACGTACCTGGAAATAGAAGCGGAAGACTGAGGGTCAGGCTCCTGGCTTCCATTTCTTTTCTCTTTTGAGATGAATATGCATTTCTTGTGGAAGGCAGCAAACTGGATGTCCAATCTATCCTCCAGTCCAGCTTAATACCCATCCCACAACCTGACTGGTCCTTTTTGATTCAGGGCAGATGCTAAAAACCCTGCTATTATGGAATAACTTACTCAGAGAAACTTTTTTACAAAATCCTTGTTTTGCTGCCTTCTCCTTCCCCCATCCCTCCAAGCAAGGAGTTTTATGTCCCTGCTGAATTGCTACAGCTTTTTTAACTCCTTGCTTTTATTGCTCTTGCTGTTCTTATTATTGAAATGTCCAACCCTGCCTTGAACACGTGGCTTGTAGAGATGTACCAGAGCAGTGAACTGCATGGATAAATTGTGCATTATGTCAAATCCAGGGCCTCAGAAATCCTTCAGTGAGCTGATTTTTAGTGGCTTTAGTTTCCCARCTGATTGTTTAGCCATCTTCACCAGAAAGTTGTCTCAGTGAAATGAGAACTCGCCCACATTCAGGATAAACTCACAGTTTGGTTTTTTTTTTAGGTTTGGAAAATGTCGGTTTGTCTCTGGTGGAGGATGTGTGTGTGTGTTTTATTTTGTGTGTGTGGCATCCCTGCATATGTCTTCGATTGGTTCAGAAGCTGAAATAGCAAAATAAGCTTTTCTTTATTAAAAAATGGAAATGAAATGATCAAACAGCTCAGACGTGCTATGTGTAATGCTCTATTTTGTAATGATTATTTAGTAGATATCAATAACAGTAATTATTATTACTGTGACTCTTTATGCTGTTGATTTCCCCATCACTCCTGAGTCTTTCTGTATTTGTGAAACATTTTGATAGCCCATTCCTGTTTGTTTTCTACCCATTGAGGATGTTTTAAATTCTGCTGCAATCTGCCTAGAGGCTGTGGTAAGCCAAGAGCAGTGGTTTGTGCAGTGCACTGGCAGAGCAGGAGTCCGGATCCGTGCACAGAGGAGGTACTGGGAATGCTGTGGGAGCAAGGCACCAAGTTTACTCTTGCCCTGCCTCAGTGGAAGTGTGCTTTTAACTCATGSTCAGCTAGCAGGGAGCATCCTTATGTCCTTTAGGTGAATATCTTTGGTGACAGGGATGCTCTGATTTTTGGGCTAGGGATGCTAGGACTCACAAATACAATATAGAATGATTGGCAGGCTCTAGCAGGGGGAACCTGAGACCTAAGGGATGGTCGTTGACAATGGAGGGCAGCTTCAGGAAATCCTGCAGGAATGAAGGTTGTGGGTAAGTAAAGGAGGGGACCTGCATAAATCCATGTCCTTTTGCAAATTTCATCCATTAGAAGATACAGAAATGCAGGGTGGAAATAATTTTAGGCAACTGGTTTTGTTGCAACTACAAAGCTATGTGAGTTAAGAAAGAAAAAAAAGTCAAATCAAAAGTTTTCAGGCTCTGTATTTTTGGATGGGGTTTTGCTGAGCTTTTGAGTGGATTTTTTTTCCCCCTGAATTTGGCACAGTTAGCATGACAGAAGCTAAGATGATACATAGGTTTTATAACAGTAGTGCACATTGTGAGTTTAAAATCGCTTCTCCTTTCCCTCTTTTCTCGTTCTCTGTATTTTCTGTTGTTTTTCATGAAAGTTCTGCAGCCTCAGTTGAGGAACTAGATGTCATTTTGTTGAGGGAACAGCAATGACATTTTGTTTGGATGGGACTGACGTTCTTGCATTTCTGGTGTCCAGGAGAAAATGACAGCCAGATAGTTTTTTTTCTGTGCATCATTTCTCAAATCCTGGCCGTGACCATAAGAGCATTCATTTAGAAGAAATTTCACTTTCAGAGAGGAATTACCACAGCTAAGTCTAATTACGAGGAGCAGAATGCCTAGCACAGCGCACGGCACATTTGGATGCAACAGAAACTCTGTGAAGAACAATAGCTTCAGCTCCCCTAAAGGTGTTGGACATTGCAGATGTGTTGACTGGAGGTATCATGAGGCAGAATAGCTACATGCATTCAAATCTTCAACCATCCCATAGCTAAAAGGTTCACAGTATCCTATATTTCTACACTCGTCAAGGTCCATGCAGCCCAAAATGGGATGTACCAGGGGAAGGTCTAACACTGCAGATGTGGAAACGCCGTCCCACATGTAAGTCTTGCTTTAGCATCTTAAAAGTGAACATTGTCCCAGTAAATCCAATGTCTGTACATGAGCCATAAACCCGGGAGTGGACCACCACAACTCGGCATGTCAGCAAGCTCTGGGATGGGATTAAAAAGGACACAGCACTGGTTTAGGTTGTTGGCTGATGCTCGCTTGGTGTTGTTCTACTGACTCCCATGAAGCCAAGCTGAATTACATCTACTTAAACCAAATCCGTCTAATTTTTTCCCCTTGCTTCTTATGTTCAGGCTTGATGTATTATGTCTGGAAGCAAACAGTTAGAATAAGATGCATTTGTTAGATTGTGTCTTTTCATTATCCAGACAGAAGGAAGAGGCAGTTGACAAAGTTTCAGCAGACGGTGCATAGTTGCTGTTTATGTTAAACAAAACGAGAATGTGCAGCATTCGGGTGTATAAACAGCATGACAGCAATAAGCATAAAACATAAGATTGGAAGCAGATTTCACTTTCAGGCCTTGGGGAGCAGATGGATCTGAGATCATTGTGCATTTGTGTACAACTCCAAGACCTATAGAAACTCATTTATTCCCCACGTCGATGTGTTTTACAGGAGTCAAATGTAGCACGGCTGCAAATGGATGCAGCTCCATTGAGCATAATGGGCTGGACCCAAGCACCTAGATCTGTCTCTTAAGCTGCTCCAGCAACACTAAAAGGATGGAGAGCTGCTTTAGTCTTGCAATCAGAGATTSCCTTGTCATCTTAATGTTCAGGTGGCATAAAGATGAGGCAGCTCCTATTTGCATCTCCTCTGTGTGCAGGCTGGAGGGAGCTGAATGYGAGAGTAGTCACAGCTGGTGGAGGTTACTCTTGCTGAACTTGCACAGAAGCTGGTTTCCTCCACGTATCATATATATATGACATATAGATATATAAGCAAGCTTAAACTTTTCTCTTGATTGCTCTTTTCTTACCCCCTCAACCCCCAAACTCCCATCCCAGATCTTGCACCAGRGTGAGCACAGCTGGAAGCGGAGATGTGGCTCAGTCACTGGAGTTGCATCTGTTTGTACCTGTGTGGTTCAGGACTGGTGCTATAAGATAGAGGAGAAACCAGGCCCACCCTCTATACAGCGGTGGAGACAAAGCCGTCATTTCTCAGTTTCAGTGGGCCACCTGGATTGGTTCAAAGGCTGCACTGATTTGGTACTTACGGAGGCAGGACCACACGGGTTGCCTATTATTTATGGCCCTGATTCCCCRGCAGATCCATGTCATTGAAGTGAAGGACATAATGAGGGATTTCAGTCCCAAGCAGAGACTATCCAAGCAGGTGGGAAAGTGACGGGCCAGCATCCAGCCTTCAGAGCACAGACCAAAGCGAAGCTGTTTTAAATAGCAACAATGGCCCTAATCCCCCGGCAGGATGGAGAGATGCAGATTGGCAAAGGGAAGAAAGGGTAGAAAATAGTAACGACAGAAAGTGTGTGCATGTGAGAATCCCTTTCAGGATGCATTAATGGGATGCAGTGAATAGGAAGAAGAGACCCCGGAGTGTGTTTAAAACTGATTCCCGGTATAACATGAACCACTGTAAATGAAGAGCTGTACAAAAGAAATAATAAAAATATATCACCGTAGTCAGTATCACTAGCTGTGTCAGTGTTTAACTGCATCAGAGCTCATCATTAACTAAGAGGCAGAATAAGACGAGCAAACAAGATGGCAACTGGGAGGAAGAACATAAAGAGCACGACAGGGCCCCAGCGAGGTTCCTCAAGCCGCCTCTCCAAGAAATGGGGGCCCAGGGGGGAGAGAAAGCCCACCTGCCGTGCACAGCTCAGCAGAGACACCTCCGACGATGGCGTGGGTATGCGCTCACCTCCTCCATCGCCAGCTCTCCTGCAACAATTCGTCTGGAACAGCCACTCGCCTCCGAGTGAGGAGTTTTAATAAATGATCATCATGCGCAAGCCGTGCATGTATGTGAGAGAGGATGGGGATGTGTATTTTTAAACGCGAAAACTCCCACCAGCCACAGTTTGAACACAGACTGTATGATCTTCAAGGGAAGGAGAAAAATGTGCTGGTTTCCTCTAGAATTGCATCATTTGCTGCAAATTGGGCAGTCGATATCAGAAGAGTTATGGAAAATGTGGTCCAYGGTGGTTAGTAATTTCAGGGTGGTATTAACTTTAGGATGGCCTGTTAGAGGCCTCCCAGGAGAGGTTTTTTGTGCTTTCTGGAGATCAAACCATCTCTAGATGCTTCAGGCTGGATTGCCTTTACTCCAGCAGTTGAAAACATAAATCTATATGAGGGGTTTTCCAATGGCTGATTGTGAATAATTTGTGCAACCCTTAGGAGAAGAAGGGCGAAATCCTGCCTCCACTAACGTTGATGGTAGATGTGCCACTGACTTCAGCGGGGTGAGGACTTCCCTGAGCTACCAGACTCTGTCCCCTCGGCTGACTGTGGTCTCCAGCTAGGATCTGAAGCCGTGCCAGGTCCGGAGCAGCATACCCAGTCTCTCAATGTCAGGCCAGTCAGATTTATCTACCCTTTGTATCCTGGGTGTTTTATTTTTCAGTGTTAATACCTTGCCTGATGTAAGCTTTAGTCATGCTGAAGAAAGCAGCTTTATTGAATTTGGCTTTATGTTAGCATTGACTGGACAGACTGTATCAATTCAGAATGGGCTATTACCATCCCTTTTGCTAGTTATCCGGAGCTCGAATATCCGTGTTCTGATGATGTCAGTGTCTCAGTGTCAATAACTGGTCATCAATACATGTCCATGCTAAGATCTGCTGTCTCTTTCTTCGCTCCTTTTTTAGCATAGGAGAATATACACATGGTTGTGCGACCTTTATGTTGAAGGCCATGATCTGCTCGCACAGAAGTCAGCAAGGGTGCACTACAGCAACGACGAGCTGAACCGCTGGTCCCCAGGGCTGAGCTTTGGTTACCCAACAGCCTCCACCATGAGGCTGCTGCCTTTGGCTCAGCAGTACCCCTGTAAGAGCAACTCGAGCTGCATTTGGGGTTCCTGGTCTCTGACTTTTTGAGGCAGTTGGGAAAGTAGGAGAGGAGATGAAGAAATACATCCTACAGCCCCCCGAGCCTCTCCGGTGAGCCCTGTGAGACGGAGGGTGGTGAGAGCGGGAGGAAGGTTACGGGAAGGAAAGGGAAGAYCATAAAGGACAGAAGTAAAGACTTTATGAAAACATGCCGTATAGGTTTAACCTAAATACCCACTGGCTACCGTAGCCTCTCATGGCCTCTGGGGACTTATTACCACAGYTAGAGGGTGGTTATGCATGACAGGGGATTTTAAAAAAGAGTGATGGAGAAAGCCTCCCCGGTGCCCTCAGYCTGACCTGCCATCCCCCAGCCCGCACGGCTCGTGATACCCTACATTTCTGCACGTCCCACCAGAATACCTGCATACCTCCAGCTGCGGACAGAGCCCCGGGCTGGCGAGGCAGGTTTTAAGTCAGCTTCTCAAAGCTACTCGGCTGTTGTCTGCGTGTGTGCTAGAGCAGCATTTCATCCCAGCGCTTGAGGGCTGCACGGAGCTCCCGGGTGACCAACATTTCCAACTCTAAGCCTTTCCAAGTCCAGCCAAATAAAAAGGAAAGGACRAAATTGGTTCTGCCTCATTTCTGCCGAGGAGGCATTTCATGACAAGTGCAAATACAGAAGTTGCTTTGACTCCTGGACGGATAAACTCTGGAATCTAAAGGATGTTTGAGGACAAATTTTCAGAGGTTGGCACGTACATACTGACTGTAAAATTACTTCATGGAGCCTGGCTGTGAATGTTAAATCCATATTTGCCTGCGCAAACAAGGTGCTTATGCATGCAGTTAGACGTTTTGCAGCCACAAAGACGAAGGCGAGTTCAACCCTGGCTTTCTCCATCTTTACGACTGTACTTAGCAGTACTCTCCCCTGGCCAGGAACGATTCCCTGGGACCTGTGTTTGCGAGGAAGAGCTCATGCCGTGGCCCCAGGTGGAAAGGCTTTAAGCTCATAGCTTAGTTTCAGATAGACCATTTTAATTGGGATGGTTCCCAAAGCAAAGAATAATCAGCCTTGAGTTTTAAATTACCCCGGTGGAAAGTCTCTTCGGCACACAGTGGGAAGGTGCCTGCAGCACRAATTCTTACTCCCCATTTGATGCTGCAGCTTCAGCTCCCAATGTCAGCAGGTAAAAGCTCAGGGTGGCTCTTAGAAAATGCTTTAAATTACCCTGGCTTCTGCCCCAGGGCAAAGCTCAGGGTTGGTGTCTGCGTTGTGAGACAATGCTTGGACCCATGGGCAGCTGCAAGCCCTGACAATACTCCCCACTTTTCCAACTTCAGTCCATATCACCAGCAGTAGGTGGCTTGAGTTCAACACCTCCACGGTGCTTAGGGAGAGCTGAGCTTAGGTTTCCTTTTCCAACCTGCATGGATGGGGTTTTGGGTCCATGCTCTTCCCTTGCCAGAGCCCTGCGGAGCAGCRCTTAGGTGCAGGACTGTGTGCAAACCAGACCGGTGCTGGGTGGACCTGGACTGAAGGGTGGGCTCAGAGGTGGTGGAGATGGACCAGCTGTGCATGGGGGGAACAGGGTGATATATTAGTGCTGGATGCTGCAGAATATCATCCCCATTTCAGCACATGAAAACTGCCTGTGCTTTCTGCGTACRGGGAATTACACTGCAAAAGCAGCTGGTCGCACCTCGGTGTCTAGGGGCAGAGAGAAACTGTGCTGCTCTTAGGGAGATAATAAAGGCCTAAATGTCCACAGGCTTTGAAAATAATTCTCTGAGTAAAGCGTGCTCCTAATCCTGCCTCTCCCGTGACATTCCTGCCTCCCCAAAGATCTTTGTCTCCTGCTTGGCTATCCGATGCAGCTCAGCGAGAAAACTCATGTTAGCTAATAATAGTGGCTTGGGGATAGAGATTACAACCAGGGCAACGTAAATAAGAAATTTATTTTCAACAAATGGGATAGGGTGTCTGATCTGCCATGTTCACATTTGGCATCCGCGGAAATTTAAGGCCTGATATTTGGTGTCCGGCGCGTCCATAACAATGTGGGTTCATCACAGCCCTAATTATAGGTCTTGGGCGACTCACATGGGGTAGCATGAGGCTTACTGATAGGTAATATTTATAAACAGACCCACAATCTTCCCAGGAAAAGGGCTGTTAAAGTGAGACGTGTTTTGGTGACTCCTCTGAGAGACATCACGGGGAATGTCGCTGCACGAGCCCTTCCCCCTCCCAGGCAGGGACTGTGCAGCATCGCTCCCCCCTGCAGCAGGCGAGTGCCGGTCTCCCCATCCCACCCCCACCCCAGCATGCAATTCCTGCTTGGGTACCCAAACTTATTGCTGTACTTTCTGGTTTCTTGCAGGGGAAAGGGGATATCTGAAAATAGCGATTTCCCAATGCCACCGAGGGCATGTGACAAGCATGCAGTTCTATCTCAATAGGCCTCTGCAGTGTGCAGCTGCAATCATGTGGCTTAATCACCTGACTGTATAAATGAGTTTCCCTTGACAAGATTCGATCCCTTTGGGCCCCTTGACTAATTACCTGCTATTGTGAGTGGCCCTGCTTGTTGGGAAAAGCAAGTCTTGTCCCCCAGCAATGGCAAAATAGAGAAATAAACACAAAAGTCTGGAGATCAGAGGGTGCTCATTTACTCTCCATATTTAGTGACACATAAAGGGCCGTTAATTATGTTCTCTTTCGTGGCAAAAGTAGCTTTTGCAAACAGTTTTGCTTGTTTTTTCCCTTTTTTAAACCAAGGTACATGTATTTTTGTCTTCCTAATCTCTCYGTAACACGCGGCAGCCTTGCAAGGAGGAACTGGCAAGAAACCATGTCACCCAGCTCTGTACGACTTGGGTTTCTTGGTGCCCTGCAAAACAGAGGGCAGAGCTCCCTGTTCTTCGTAGATCCCCTGGATCAGAGCTGCAAATTGCTACGAACATAGAGGAGCTGCCTGGCATGTTTCTTGTGCCTACCCCTGCATGGAGGTAAGGGCTGGCYGGAGAGCGCAAGGCAAGTAGGAGTCAGGCCAAAGAAATGATGCAATACCTGAGCCCTGTAGGGAAAGRCTTTTAGTATCCGCTCCTAACTGTGCATATGGGTGGCAATGATGTACAAAAAGCATCTGAGAAAGTTACTGAGTTGCCCAAGAAGAGAGCTGGCATCTGTTTAGAAGAAGCCATCAAGTCTGTGGTGCACGTGAAGACCTTTAGTTTATTCTAACAGGCTTGCCCTGTTCATTTCTGGGTACGTGAATCTGGAAATGGAAGGTGACAGAGCATATGGCTCTTTGATCCTGCTGAGTGGTGGAGAGGGTGTTGAGATGCCAGTGCTTTCCCTGCACTGCACTTGGGTGCCTGRTGATTTACAGTCCCCTGCCGGAACAGAGCTACCTATAAACTTTAACAGGCCAGGATCAACCCCTCTTCTTTTTTATTTTTAATTTTTGTTTTTCTGAATATGCAGAAAGCAGCCCCAAATTGTCCTAAATTAGCCTCTGTTCTGACGTGCTGTCTCGCACCTCTTTGGTGTCAAACTCTTTTTTAGGTAGTGCTAGAAATCACAAAGATGAAAAGAGGGGAGTCGTCTGACCTGTGCCTTTTCTTAGAGCATCACGCGGCCGTGGCTCACAAGCTGGTATAAGCCAACTCCACCGGTGTCAGTCAGCCTGTACCAGCCTGGTCCTGCCCTGGGATGAGCAGAAGGTCTTCTCCTGCCCTTCTTGGGGAAAAGAAGCCTCTTTGGTATTTCCTAGTAGGGATGCTCTATTTATAACTCTCATAATCCCCTGAGAAAATGATCAGGAGCAACCTAAGGTCATTTTCTATTCTTACCTTTTTCGCTGCTTTAAGCTCCACCTAGGATAATGAAGCTGCTATATAGGCTTAAGCAGCAAAGCTGAAATCCAGCTGAAATGAGGCCTTAGTAACACGCAATGGTGCATTGGTCCAGGTTTCAGTCCTGGCTCACTTTGTGCAGCAAAAACCCAGGAGAAAGATACATCTTCAGGGGTTCTCTTTGAAGGCTTTAAAAATGCAGTTTCTTCTTCACTTCTGTTACGATTTGATCTTAATGGGCATCTTCCAAAGAAATTACCACTCAGGAAACTCCCATCTTTCAAAAGCAGGTTTTTCCCAGAAACAAATATACCTCAGCGAGACTTTTGAAGGATGAGTTTCTCAAGGTAAGGATGATAGAAAATAAGAAAKGGACAAGTGGATACTGACTCCTGCCAACTAAGCAATAATATGTGTAAGACACTTGGACCTGCAAGGATTACATTCAAGACCCTGCTCTGGGTTGTGAGCTGTCATGAGCCCAGCATCCTCACCTCTGGCTTTGTCAGTAGTTTGATGAAGAAGAGCAAGTCAGACAGCATTTCTTTGGTCTGTCTGACTTTTAAACAACACCCTGCCCCATCATTCAATGCAGACAGTTCTTTCCCAAGTTTAACGTTTATATTTTCACCAGCCTGCTTCCCCTAAGCAGGGGGCTTTCACTGTGTCTGCTCATCAGTGAGTTGCACTTGATAAAACTCTTATCTTGACCAACCTGCTGCATCTCTATTTCCAAGCAATCTTGTGTAGCCCCACATAAATCTCTGGGAGAGAGATTTATCCTCCWCAGATTCTGCGGCATGCCTTGGCAAGATCAGTTTGCAACTGGCCTTGGACCTGTGGTGTCTAATTAAGCAATCCACATCTGGTCCAAACTAAGGGGCAGGGTTTCCTTCCCCTGGTTCCTGATCTGCAGGTTCATTTCCAAGCACCACAGCAATCCATGTGTCTGCAAGGTGAGAGGGTGTGCACCAGCAGCGAGGGCACRCACCTCGTTATTCCATGTAATGGAGACCTTCCCTGTCCTTGACTTCTCGTACCCCTGCATCYGAGGTTAGCGGTACCAGCATCTCTCTCTTGGAGCCTTTTTGACTGACTTTAAGGTCTCTTTCTGTATATGTTTAATTTCTTGCTGCCCAAATTAATTTCCCCACTYGTAATTTTTTCTACTGAATTTAATGAAGCTTTCCCAAGACTCCTAATCCTGATGACCTTTCTAAGAAGAAATACAAGTCAGCTTGTTTCCCCAGGCAGTTTTTCCTAATTTCTTACAGCTCTGTTGACAACACATTCCCACCTCCCTCTAATTTCCTCTGGATATGATAACTCCTCTCCTAGCTCTAGAGACAGTAATCAATATCAGGAGGAAAACCAGCCTTTTTGGCTGCTTGCTGGGCAAGCATTTTGTCCTAYTTAAGGAAACTCCGGAGAGGGTCTGTTAGACACAAACCACAGTGAATTACCACCTCTCATGAGCTGACAACTGACATGTCTACTGTTTTCCTTATGCTGATGCTTTCAAAGTCTGTGTCAGCCACTAGCATCCCCGTTGGGGTTGCGTCTCACCTGACTGCTGCGATTCCTGTTGAGGGCCATCACATGGCTTTTTTTGCACTATGATGTGATTATACTTCTTGCAGCCAGTAAAAGGCATCTGGCGATGACCAACTGAAGCTCAGGTCTTCAGACATATTCGCCTTTTGAAATCAGCCTTAAAAATCGAGCCTAAATGACTCGCCAAGGGTCACCCAGGACATCTGTGGCAGTGACAACTGAACTCTGGTCTCCTGAGTCCCACACCAGTGCCCTAACCTGAGGATTATCGGTCGTCTCTTCTGTAGGAATTGGAGAGAGGAGAGGTAGGGATTTCCAAGAACAAAACCTCACTTCTTCAAACCTCTTTAAAGGCTCTGGAGCTAAATCTTTCTTGTGCAGTGGGACCAATATAAGCAGAGCAAAAATAACAGTAACCTTCAACTCAGGTTGGTCTGCAATCAGAACAGCCTTTCCCCACTCCCCTCTTTCTTTTTCCACTTCCATATTGAGGGCATTTAAAGAACAGCAAAAACTCAGAGACTGTTCACAGGGTCTGGATTTCTGGCACCGCTTGAGCTACTGCAGAGGAGCAACATCTCTGTATTCAGATGACTCTCTGACTCTGTCATAGCCCTGGTAAAACGCCGTTAAAAATAGTTATTTCTAATGACATATTCCAGTGCAATGGAGATTCCTGTGTACGCTAATTTACTTTGAGGATTGCATCATCCCAAAGGAAGTATAGCCAGAGAGATTTAAAACAAAAGTGGTCTGTCTCCAGGCTGAGCTGTGATACTTGGCAGCAATACTACTCTCCACTGAGCCCAACGTGCTGTTTTAACATACTGCTCCCCTCCCTGTAATGTCATGCTGGAAGGATGGCATTTCTTGTCTCACGATCTGTAAAAGATACTGGATGAGCTATTCAAGCTACCAGTGTCCTTGAATGAGGTTATTACACCACGTGGGACCTTGTACTGTGAGCATTACCAGGATTTCAGGGGGATTGTTCAGGAAGCAAAATGTTGAAATAGAACCTCTCGTTATTGAAGCAAAATCCGTTGAAAACTACTGATAAATTGGTTATAGGACTGACATATTTATCCCTGTTACTGTCCCAGTATTGTATTAGCTAGGGTCATAAGTTAAGAGGTGAATTGAGAGRGTTGGATGCCCAGAAGGGGGAAAGGATTTCTTTGCCCACCTCCAGGATTCACACAGTGGAAACAATCCTAAGACACACATTTTTATCCCCAAAAGCTGACATATGTCCCTCGCTACCTGGAGGGGACACCTCTGGATATTGGCTTTGCAATGGGTAGAGCTGGTGAAAGGGCAGAAGGTATGCTCTGGGTGTCTGTGGAAGAGCAGATAACTGGACAGTCAGCCACAGTAATGTTCACAAAAAATTTTGGATAAACAACTGATAAGTTCCTACCCATTGTTGAAGGTTCTAAGAGAGTTGTGCTGAAGGTTTGGAGTGCCGGTACTTCATCTTCTTCTTTTTCTGCTGTAAGGCCCTGAAATGCCAAGGGAGGAGCATCTAGCTCTTTCCTCCATCTGTTTATAACAGCACCTTGGTGGATACTTGTCTCTTAGGTGGAAGGCTCTACTGTAGGAAATGTGAACTGTGRCTGCACGCAGGTTACAGCCAGACGAAGAGTTGACTTTTCTTTTCTGCTGATGTAAGTGAGTGATGTGAGTAGAAGGAAAAGAGATACCTTGGACTGAATGACAAGGAGATTTTTTTTCTTTTGAGATCACAACTAAAGAAAACATTGCCTCTCAGAGTTCAAGGAGCATCTGGACGACACTCTTAGTCATGTGGTTTAGTTTTAGGTAGTCCTGTGAGGAGCAGGGAGTTGGACTCAATGATCCTTATGGATCCCTTCCAGCTCGAGATATTCTATGACTCTACGATTGTCTTGAAAAAAAATAAATCATTGAGGAAATCAAACATTGGTCCAAAACGGGAAAAAAAAAAAACAAACCAGGAAAAAAAAAGTATCTTAGCTTTTATAATTTCACTTATTGACAAATCCACCATAAAATCACAGAGATTTATGGTGAAACCTAATAGGACCTGGATAAAGAAAGAAGAAACTCTGCTTGATAAATGTTACCCTGTTTTAGGACTGATACATGGAAAGTACTCGTTATGGTACATTCCTGATGTTAGTGGTCATGTGATGGGGATATGGGAGTGGATATGGATGGGTAACATGCTCCTAGGATTTGCGTAGCACAACCTTCTTCCTCTGGTTCTCTCCCTCGGAAGAAGGGAAACTCCTAGAAACCTGGCCAGAAAACAGGGGACAAGGTGTCCCATAAACGACTAACCCCCTCGGGTTCCCTGGCACATCCGCGCTTGCTGTCTTAACATGGGTAAGATTGTCAAAACGCGATTCCTAAACAATCTCTGCTGAAATGTAAGGCTACTTCAATTATGTTACGCCTTCCCTCCCATCCCACAAAGTGGTTATTAATTAAATTGCATAACAATTCTGCCTGGTATTTAAATGTTGTGCATGGATTATTTTCATAGTTCATTATCCATTCCTATGGAGATCAAAAAGCATGGCTCTGACGCTGAGGAATATCTCAGTTAAAAAATGTAATCTTTTTATTGTGTTGATCTGTTAACAGCCTGTAATCGGAGGTACATCTGCCCACTCCATCAGCTGGCGGCAGCTTCTGCCTCGGCAGCTCAGCCTTGTACGGGAGCTGCCTGATGAATTTATGCTCAGGTTCAAAGGACTTCAGTGGAATAACTGATCAATTAAAAGCAGGAGTCATTTAATCTGCTTTCGATACGCTTTCGATGGCGAAGTTTAGAGGTGCTTAAGTTTAAAGTTGGCGATTGGGGGTTTCTTTTATGTTCGCTGGAACAATCACTCCAGGATCCTTTTACATTTTCTCAGTGGAGAAAAATGGCCCTTTCTAGAGGGCGGTTCTTCTGACCTCTCTTAGATGCTTATTTTAGGATGAGATCACTTCCCGTCTCGCCGTCGGCTGTAAATGAGGCYGAGGGTGAATATGTCTCAGTTAGACCTTTGGATACATAAATTAGGGTGGATAGGCTGCACCCTGCCGTGCCCCTCCACGTGAGTTGGGCCATGGGACCCCCCTGCTCCCAGCCGGGGAGCGAGCGGGCTCTCGGCCGGCGCCTGCCTCCTCTGCGGGTTTGTTTCCTGAGCTCAAGCTCTGGGCACTTTGCTGTTCCTCGATACGTGAGCCACGGGACACTCAAAACYGAGGATGAGTTTGCAAGGCGAGTGGAGACCCTCCCTTATCGATTTGTTTGGAAATGGAGCACATCGGGTACAACCTTGTTGGATGACAATAAAATGGAGTTCATGGGGATACCTTTACAAAGTCAGCCGTCAGAGCAGCTCCCATACCGCACGAGAGTCTGGCTGAGCTGGGAATACAGTCTGGGAGGCTTCAGTCTCTCTTCTGCTCTGTAATACACACTTCAAGCAAAAGGGATCATGCTCTTCACCTGCAAGAGTGAGAGGAGCCGAGGGGAAGGCAGGAGCTCAGCATGCTAACAAGCCACGTGCCTTTGTTACTGAGGGAATAAAATCTCTTTGCACCTATTATTCCTTTCTGTGCCCATTTATAAGTGTTTCCACAATGCAAGTAGTGTTGTTCAGAGTTCTCTGCATCTGACTTGTTTTTTAAATCTCTGTTATACTATTATCTGGAGCATATTAACCCCTAGGTGCTTAGGTTTTTAAATGYATAAGAGATGCCAGAGGGAGRGAGAGGGGGAAAAAAAATCTAATCCTGCTTAAAAAAGAGCCAGAAGGTGAAATAGCAGAATAATCACTCTTTAACACAATTTGCTGTCACCTTCACCACAAGGTCCCTTTGCTCTGATATCCAGAATTAAGAGACAGACTCAGCTAAGTTGCTGCAATTCAAAAAACAYGCACACACACACAAATAAATCGGTGCTCAGCAGTTCCCTGTGGTACAATTGTTGGAAGCACAAACCATTTTTAAACTGATACCAGACATGAACTTTTATTTTCAATCATATGTACTGTAAATTAGAAATTACTCAGTAAAATGCAATCTGTTAGGCAAAATGCATCCTGTCACTTTCAATTAACCAGCTAAAAGGTTGTTAATGAATAAATATTGACTTTTAGAGGAAATGCTTCTTAACCAGCTGCAGATCCATGTGCATGATATTTGACAAATGATCAATAYGGAGCTGGTACACTCCTGCTAACCTGGAGGTAACTGTTCAAAATGCCTAGGCACAGTGTTAAATGACAAGTTACACGGTGGCCCAGCTTAGGGTAGAATAAAGAGATGCCGARCTATTGCAAAGCTGCCTTATGTTGATGCATCCAACTCTACTATCGCGTCTAAAACTAAGCACCCAACAGTGTAAACTTGGAGCCAGAAATCAGCCATTCAATCACCCCCGCAACTTTCACTTGATTTTTCAAAGCCTTGAACATTAACGAGAGCTGAGACAGCTCAGCCCCTTTCCAAATCAGACCTTTTATTAGATACCAAAAATATGCATGCAGGTGCTGTACAGATTGACTCTTTAGGCTTCTAAGGGTTTGTCTGATAACTGTGTCTGGAAAAATATCCCATGATGACACTCCAGGTCTGTACAGTCTGGTGTGTATGGTGACTCACASTGGGCTCTTTGCTAACCCAGAAAACTGAATCCTTGAGCCAAATGTTGTTGTGGGRCATCAAGTCTCAAAATCCAGCAGAACTAGTTGGGTTGTAGGATCTGTGAGTAAGGGAGAGCCAGGCAGACAGAAGGATCCCATGGTGAAGGAGCACGTCTGGGGTTCAGATCCTGGCTCCARGCTGCCCTTTTGGGGCTGGTCATATAGTTGCTCTAGTTCTCATTTGTATGTGAAAGAGAGATATTAGTGGGACTGTTTAGCTGAGTGGGTGGAAGGGTCCCTAGTAAGTCAGGAGCCTCTGGATCCCAAGTATGGAGTTAATTAAGCTTCCAGTAGCTTCAGTCACCTCATTAGTAATGGTTGATGTGACATGCTATAAGAAGTAGTCCACAGAATGGACTACAAAACACTGCTTTGTTTCACATGACTTCTTCTGTAGGGACTAAAGTGGTACCTGCCCCAGGACACTGTTGGGCACATGGCTTGGGGGGAGGTGGGGATGGACGAAGGCTTCCACGCCATGGGAGGTTATTGGAGCTTCTTGGGGTGACCAGGGCTGTCAAGTGCACCCTGTTACAGTCCTTGTTTTTTCTTCCATGTCCTGTATGCATGAAATTAAAGATTGCTTGTTTCAGTGCTTCAGCACTTCCAGTATTTCCTACACTAAAAAAAGTACCTTTCAACCTATCATTTCTAAAAACAGAGTGTGTGAAACATGGCAACTGCCATTGGACATTGACTGGGAGTTTAAAGAGTTAAGTGTTTTTCCCCACGTTGGTGTTTCAAGTGTTTTTCTTGCTTGAACGAAAACATTTGTCTCTGGCTCCCTGGGCTGAAGATGATCAAGATTATGAAGTTCATAGATGCTTTGCTGCTTTGGCATCTAAATGGAAATGAGTCCATCAGCTGGGACTCCTCAGGAGACCATCAGCAAGATTAGTGTTTGAACTAAGCAAGTTGCTGTRGAGGTTAAAAGGGACCTTGCGGAGAGGTATTAGCCCTGTCTTAGATAGGCAGGGTAGTCTTTATTCTAAATATCCTGCTGATCACTCTSATGTGGTGGGTTTGATTGGTTTCGTTTTGTGAGGTCTCAAAATTTATTCCAGTTGCCCTTGTGGTACCTGTGACCCTGCAKTAGCAGAAGGCTGTGCCGTCTTGCCGTTTCAGATGTATTTGCTCCTKTCTTTCCACCTGTCCTATTTACCTGGTTTACTTTTACCTTCGACCAGAACAGCATGACCTGGTATGTGCAGGGTATTTCAACAATTGGACCACCTTTGGGATCCACCTGGCATCCAAGGGCATGTTAGTGAGGTGCTGCACCCAATCTAAGAAGCCCCATTTATCAGCAGGACTATTTAGCACACTCATGATGGTCCAGCTATGGCTTCTGGCTCTGAGGT
This sequence comes from Oceanodroma leucorhoa, assembly GCA_030449065.1. NCBI lineage: Eukaryota > Metazoa > Chordata > Aves > Procellariiformes > Oceanodroma > Oceanodroma leucorhoa. The sequence goes on from JASVER010000021.1 coordinate 6,429,010, forward strand.
GGCTCATTCAGTGCTCACTGAAGGATTTTTGATATATGTCCTCGTGCATGTTGAAGGCAGGACCTTAGAGGCTTCTTGCCTGAAAATGGCGTTGGGATATAACTCTATGATTTCCTTGATAGGCCAGGAATTCAGAGTACAGGTGASTATTTGGAGGCTCTTCATGAAAATTATAATGGAGTTTTGTTGTTCACTGAAGGGAGGGCACATGTAGAGATTAGATTTATACCCGAAGTCAAGTACAAGGGACCCTGCCTTCCATGTAAAAATATCACTAGATTTTTCTCCAGCTCTAATACACAGCAAGAACTTGTGTGCGGTGATGCTCTTTCTCTCCAAYTGCTTTAATTTCTGTGCCTCAAATGCACCTAGATTCCTCTCATGTTCTCATTCAGGTGATAGGTAATACAGCACAGATTATGGGAAYGGACATTGGGTGTATCAACAACAGTAAAAGCTAACAGCATTGCATGGGGACCAATAAAGCYGAGATAAGAACTGCTGGGCTTTTCTTTTCTTCATTGGCAGTTAAATGTGATTTCTATTATCTCACTGTTTGCTTTAATGTTATATGGAACCTGTCAAAGCCCCATAGTCTTGCTGCTCACTGTTCCAATAGAAAGAAAAGACTCCRTAAATTACAGTACCTTTTGCTACTGAAAGGTGTGTAAAACTATTCCATCTAATTCATAAGTGATAGTGGAAATGCAGAAGATTARCAAGGTCAGATGAGTTTGGGATATCAGGCCAAATGTGTAAATCTTCTGAKCTTATGTATTCTCACCGTTACCCCTAGACCTGCCACAACCTATATCCACCTCTCGTGTGCTCCACCTCCCGTTCATCTTCTCCCATAAAGTCCTCTGTTTGGGAGCCTGCTGGCCAAAGCTACCAAAACTGCAATAATCCAATGTATGCCAGAGAGGATGTGATTTATGGGATGGCAAATCTTGTGAACCTCTGCACTCAGACTATTTCCTCATGTCCCTGTGTAGACAATGATGGGAGACAGGTATCCTGAAGAATGATTGAGAAGGTCATTACCTGTACAAAGTGTCTTAACTAATTAATTCAGGTATAGTCTCATGCTARCCTGACTACACTGTTCCTCTTTGGGAGGTCTTTCTTAAACATCTGCATAAAACTGCCTTGCATGGTGTATAGGACCTGATATACACCTCAAGGCACTTGTAAGTGGCAGAAACTTTAGGTGTCTTTGTTCTACATGTAGGGAGAAGCTTTGTTATTAACCTTTGCCCAGTAGCATCACTTACTAAMCAGGCTGGACTATCATTCTCTTGTCTCTGCTGTTCTCAGCACAGCTCAGCTTCTGCCTAGTCAGATTTTGCCCAACAGCATTGACTTAGAGGGTGGCTTTGATAACACAGTTGAGTCCTTGCTGGGGGCCTTAAGTTGCCTCTCTGGAGCTGTGCTAGTGGTGGCTGTAAAACAGCCAGAACGGGAGATGAGTGTATGAGGTATGTGTGATATTGGAAGGAGACTCAATCTCTTTGGTAAGGGTCCAGATCTTCAATATGATCAGATTTCTTCAGCTGGCCGTTTGTAGAGTGATTGAAATATCAGGGGTATAATGAAAATCTCCCAGGACACATTGCTCATCCTGTGCCAAAATCGTCATCGCCCTGGTGTTGTTATCAACAAAAGGTCGTAACATCACTACTTAATATTTATGTTGCAGAATAAATCAGGAACAATTGGGCCATGTTGTGTTATATACTGCACAAATAAGTGAAGTTGCATCTCCTGCCCCAGGGAATTTGTAAGATGTGCAAGGCATGTAAGGCATGGCAAAAGTTGCTGGCTTGGAAACGAGAACCTCCATGGCAAACCATAACATTTTCCCAGCTCTGGGCTCTCTCCTCAGCTCCCTATACCAGCAGAACAACCTTCAGAAATTTCAGAGTATGGGAATAAAAGTTACTTTATGGGAATTGGTGTGGGCAACAGGAAGGAGCCAGTAGGTTAGCTCCGGTTCTGGACCGAAATAGGAGGATCCTAGCAGATAAGGTATATTAAAGACCAATGAAAGAAAATACCAAAGGGATGAGGGATAAAGTACCCTGTGATTACTCCAAAACGGTGCATGCCTTTTTCTAGCCTACTCCTGCCCTGAGTATTACACTCCTACCATTGCAATCTCACCTGAGCCAAGAGCTGATCCTTTCGGTCTTTGCATGAAGATCACCAATGTCCCACCTATTCTGGTGGTGCCCAAATCTACATGCAGCTGGGCTAGCCAGGATCTAGTGACTCCTCCCAGCTAGGAAGGAGGCGGCAGCTTGCACCCTGGACCCAGCTCTGGRAGGTGAAGGGGAAAAGTGGAGGTTACGTGTAGAGTCAGCTCTTACTGGAATRACGTTGAGGTCTGTACAGGCCTGCTTAGTTAACACCTTTTTGTGGGGGAAAAGGACATGTAGAGTGTCTGATTATGGAGCTGGAAAAAAGGTAAGTTTTGAGCTGGCAAACTGTGCAARGAGGGAGCGGCAGAGCTTCACGTTCACAGTCATCTGTGCACCCGGTGGAGAACACATTGCAGAGTAGCAGGACTGAGGATTAAAGGGAATCCATTCCCTGTGCTCACAGCAGGAAAGGATAGCAGTCTTGTCATCCTCTCAGGAGTTTCTTTTCAGACATGCTCTTAAATAAGAGAGGATAGTGATTAAATTCCTTCCCTGGGAGCTTGCCTTTCTGGGACAAATGAAAAAAGGAAAGGAAACATGTAAACAAATATTAAACAGACAGACCAGCATCCCAGATTTAATCAGGCTCTGGGCTGTTGCTTGGCTTGCCTTTTGAAGGAGATATGCGTGCCTGTGTTTTTGTGCTTACTTCTGTTTGCGTTAGCCTTTCTGCAGCCTCCCTCCATCTTTATCTCTACCCATCGCCGCTTCTCCTTGTGCCTCGGCTGTGCACTGAACTGAAAATTTTGAAGTCRGAGTGGGACTTTTGCTGTTAAGAGTTCCTCTCCAAACGGATTTGGAGATGATGTTTGATTATTCAGAACAGCTTTTGAGTCCATACAGAGGTTGGGTAGTGAGGTCAGAGTTTGCTCCTGCAAAGGACACAAGCAAGATAGCTGCCGAGAGACCCTTTAGCACCCGAAGCCAGCCTACAAGTGCAGGCAGTGCTGCGTCTTTTAAACATTTCAGATGCATCCTGCTATATTGAGCTGCACCTCACAAGTATGTTCTGTTGCATTATGTCAGGAGCTGACATGACATGAGGTAATTGGATTTGATATGATGTAATCCACCCATAACACAACATGTGATAGATGAAAGGACTTTCCCTGAGGCAAGCAGAAACCAGCTGGTACTGTACAACACCTGCAAAAAGGGAAGGTTTTTAATCATCTCCTCCTGCCTGGCTGGGGTGGCAAGTTGTTCAGTCTATGCAYATCCCTAATTGAAAACTCAGAATGATTAATTGTTTTTTAAAATACCACAGCACGTTTTAATGGGTTTGAAACAAATGAAAGTTTCCGTAAATTCATATCAGCCACCCACACAAAAAAGAAAAAAGAAAAACGAAGCTCAGGTGAACGTCTACAATATATGAGGTATGATCTGTTTGCTTCAAGCTTTTCTGATCTAAAGTAACTTCAGCTCATTCTTGATACGTGCTCATGTTTAACCTCTGTTTTACTAAGGGGAACACGGATGGGCTGATACCCATTTAGATCTGATCTTGAGGAGAACTTGAGCTGCTTCCTGCTGTTCTGCCACGCCAATGACCACTACGTGGTCAGAGTTAGCTGTATCAGAGATGTAACTTGGAAATATCACTGAACTCCACATTTGATTGTCTTTTCCTTGGGGACATCCCAGACTGTGATGTCCCTTGAGTGGAAAGGGAAAGCCATGAACAGAAGATTGTTCATGGCTTAGAAAAGTGTTTTGGTACCTTCATTTCTGAATGAAGACATCCTGTGAAAAGAGCCGGAGGGGTTGGAGGAAGACTTGCTTTAGATAATTTAAAAAGGATCTGATCCTAAAGGGACCTGTCCCCCGTCTGCTTTGATTCACGTTACTGTCATTCAGCCGTTTTACAGGCTTCCCTTTCAACATTACTTTCTGGAATGCTGTCACCTCTTCATTCACTGCAAATGTTTCAGAAAGGTTTAAAAAAAGTAGTAGTAGGAAATCCTGACAAATATAGGGATGGGAAGGAGAGGGCATCGTTTTCAATGTACGTGTTCTAATTCCTCTTGGCTTTGATGTATAGCTCATGTCTTAAGGAGTTTAGCACAGACGGTCTTGTGCATGTGGCACTCACACTTTCATGACCACACTTTTTCTTTCTTTTAAGTTGCGGCATGTGAAGGTTCATGTTACATCACTTGGCTGTCAAAGAGGTGAAATGCTCCTTTTTATCTCGTTTCAACCCCAACCTTACCCCCAGTATTTTTGTCCTGGGGAAAATCAAACAAAAATTGCAGGTGATAAGACAACAGTGCTTACTGCTGTCCAAGGCTCTGGTTCACTTAGGGGGAGCAGGACTTTCCCTCTGTTGCCACCACTAGTACCAGCACCCTTACAGTCCCACAGRCTTTCCTGTCCTCTTTGCTGGCCTTGCAGTAACCAGGCTGGGCTCTGCTGAACTTGAGTTCTTCTTTTGTAAGCAGAAGCAGCTCGACTACAAAAATGACGCATGTGACTTATGATGATGATCTCCAAATAAGAGGTGATGTTGCATTCCTGTGAAAGGCTCTGCTGCAGTTTCCTCTTGCCGGTGTTTCCAAGCGCTCCTGCCAAGTGTTGCCATCCCAGTGGATGCCCTGGTGAGCAAAGGCAAACTGTGTTTCAGTGCTGGCCTTGAACGTCCTTCGACTGGGGTTGAAAGAGATGCTGAATGTTGTTCTAAGCTGTTTCTTTTGTGATGCCTTTAGTATAAATCTCTGCCCCCTTTCTTAAAAGCCAGCTCAGCCACATGAACTAGGCTTTATTTTATGAGGCTCATTATTTTTATATTGATGTTCATTTTCTGAAAATAGTGTGAAAGCTAAATGCATACAGCCCCCTAGACGTTTTAACAAAATCATATTTCAGTTGCAGTATTGATTGTCTATCTATAAAGCAATATATGGCCAGGAGTTAATGTTAACAGTGCACTATGTTAACTGAAGTAATGTAGTGAAAAACAAAAATGAGAGTTGGGCTTGCTTTACTTTTTGCTGCAGTGTGACACCTCCAGCTGAGCTTTATTGCTTCTCCTGAGTGTTAGGTAATCACAGAGATGACCTATAGCTGTTTCCCTTAATGGATGATAAGCAAAATCAGCTAGAGTTCATGGTTGCTAGTATGGGGGTGGCACATAAACAATCCTCCTTTCATTGTGTTTACGCACATTTTTTTTCTGTCCTTTGAGCAAGAAGCAGTTGGGTGCAGGTTCAATGTTAAAGTGATGCTTACACTTAGTTACTTCTGCACACTCCTGTGGTCTTGAAACTGTTCTTGCTTTGCTGCAAATGGGTGGAATTTTTATAGAAACTATATTTCTTCGTTTTTCTCCCAGGAAATGAGGCTTTAAGGCTAAAACCAGGCAATTGTTTAGGCTGCAAAGCCTTTCTTTTATGGTTACTGCAGATATGCAAAATGAGTTGGAGGACCCTKATCTACATTATCTCCATCTATAGTAGGGTGAATCAGCTCCTGTTTTCAGAAGTCAGCACCATCCCAGCAGATCCATAATCAGACAGATTTTCTAGGTGCATTACTTCTTTTTTCCTGGAAARGGATGAGAAATTTGTTTCTGTGTATTTACGTATGGGAACATTGACAAGTGGAGGAATGTAGTGATCTGGCCAAAACTACATTGTTCCACCAAAGATGGGAGCAAACCTAAAAACTCTCTGGCATAAAAAGACTGTGAGGGACCCCAACCAATGATCTAGTCTGTTCCTCAATCACTACGTCCCTTCAATTCAAACAAAAACTTTTCTATCTTGTTTTTAAAATCCTCCGGTGATGAYAATTTCAAAGATTACCCCTGCACTTACTGAATAAGAAAGTTACCCTGTTGCCCAAACTAAAACCCCCTTAATTCAGTCTGGCCTGTGATTATCTCTCCTACCCCCTGTGATCATGGGAAAAAGTTTATCCCCTTTGTCTTTGCAACTGCTTTGTATGTGTTTGAAACTACTWTAGTGCCACTTTTCCATATTCTCTTTTCTGGTCTTCCCTGTTCTTATTCTACACAAATCRTGTTTTCTGGCTTTCTGGGTTTTGTTTTCTTTCCTCTTTCTTTCTTTCTTTTTTTTTTTTTTTTAAATTTAAATCTCCTCTTCTCTCTTTCCCATCAATCTAACTTCTGACATACAGTGGCCGGAACGTGAAAAAGTTCTCCAGTAAAGCCTTTACCAGCAGCAAACAGAGCAGAAGGCTTTCTTCACACATCTCAAATATGATGGTGCTCTTTGCGTGCCTCAGCATGGTGTTTGCTGTTATCAGCATAACCCTGTTGATTCACATCTATCTGCTGATCCACTCTAACCCTCAAGTCCTTCTCTGCAGAGCTGCCACCCAGTCTGTTGTTCCTGGCTTGTAGTTGTGCAGTTGTTGTTCCTCTCTGATCTTGATATTTGTTAAGGACAAAAGCTCATTTGCATCCTATTTTTTCAGACCACTTCTGTCGTTTGCCAGGATGATTTTGAACTCTAGCCCTGTGTTTTCTGGCATGCTGGTAGCCCCTCCCTCTGTGGTGGTGTGTGTGAATATGTACACGTAAAGGTTATGCTGTCATCCAAATTGTTAAGGAAAATATTGCATAGTGTGACATCGCAGTCAGAACCTTGAAGAATTTTTCTTGATATATACCTCCTTCTTGCAAGTGAGCTGCTGATTACTACTATACTAATACATATTTTTTCCCAGATAGTTTTGCATACTCCAATAACAGTTTCACCTACACCGTATTTCTGTACCTTGTTATGAAAAGATATAAGCTGCTGAAGTTGAGGTGTGATCTCTACTGCTCTTCTTCCATTCACCCTGCCGAAGTACATCAGATTAGTTTAGAAATTATTTGATCTAAAAAAACCCAAACTTGAGTGTTGCTCAGTGTTCCTGGGTTTCTCTTAGATATTTACAAACAGGTTCATCGTTCGTGCTCGTATTTTGATAGAAATTGAAGTTAAATTGCTTTTCCACTCTTTCTTTCCTTCCCTTTACAATGGCTGTTTTCCATTTCCCTATAATTACCACCATCCTTCAGGACATCCAGATGCGCGCTGCCAAAGGCGTTGAGATTTTTTAGCCCAGTTCTGAAATGCCGTGCTTTCTTAGCCATTTTGTCTCTTCTCGGTCCTCCAGTGCTGAGCTGCTGGATCCTCATCTCCTGCTGTGCAAATCCTTGGGAGTTGCATAGAGCAGATATTCAGCATCAGTATCCTAAATAGAGAGGTGAATGGTCTCACCTAATGCTGGAGCACTTCTCAGCAGCCAGGAGACTTTGATCCATCTGTCTCTGGAGAGTTATCTCACAGTCATGACGAGGGTCAGGGAAAAGGGATCTACCTCCTCTATTCCAGCTGCTGAAAGGCTTCCACTTTTCATGTTTAATCCAGAGATCCACCAAGCCAAGGAGAAGGCATTTGACTGTCATCTAGTGCCCTTTTCTGGGAGGGGGAGCTTYGGCTTCCAGTCCCTACTGCACCAGGGACTGTTTTTGTCATTTAAGGTGATATTTTATGCATTTTTGATATGTAAAGTGGATAATTAAAACACATTAAATCTCTTCATAGACCCTCATTCAAGTTTAACATGGCATTAATTTGGCTGAGCTTAATTTGCTTTGTAAACTAAATTAGCAACACTTTCATTCTGAATGAGAGTGTGCATAAAGGAGCCTAATGTGGATTAAATAATCCAAATTAACTTAAAGTGTAAACAGAAAATTAATTAATTTTCCTGAGTGTCCCAGTGTAGGCTCAATACATCAATCATCCTCTGCTGAGACTGCTCATCCCACGCAGGTGAGGATTCATCTCCAGTGGTTCTCTCCCTCTTTGCTACGTGGACCTCTCGTTTCTCCTTGCAGGTGATGACCAGATCCTGCCGAAGGACTGATGGTGAGCTGGATTGGCAGCGAGAGAGCGGGGGGGGGTTGTTAACAGAAATGGGTGCAAGTGTGCACAGCATGCAGGCAATGCAAGCAGCTCTCAACCAACAGTTAAATGAAAAAGAGAGAGAGAAACAACATCTCCTGACCATAAAAAGGGAAATGAAAAAAGCACTTTCTCTGCTTTTAGCTTTGTTCCCCTTTGCTTTAACCACCACTCCTGATTTACACTAAAATAAGGGCCAGACTCATGACTCCTGAATGTAAAGTATTCCCACAGGACACCATCTATTTCTTGTGCTGCGTAAGCACTAATAATCCCATTGAGCACTCTTTCACTTGTGCCTTGATGCTAATGCYTTGTACACCAGCTTTCTCATGCATCCCCCTTCACTGGGAGCTCTGGGGAGAAAACTAAAATCAACCGCAGATTACTCAGACTTGCCGAATGTGCTCTGCAGACTGGAGAGTACATCCTCAGCTCAATGCATGTGCATAACTCCCGTTTACATTAATGGGAGTTATGTGCTTACATCCACAGGAGGCTATTCCCCAATGCCTGACATCTTGTTTCATCATTTATGGTACTGAAATGACCTGCAAATTGTAGGGGTCAGGAGCAAATGCCGATATACCGGAGCGGTGCCAYAGTTACATGTAGACTGGAGATCCCCTCTCTCTTACACCACAACAGTGCCTGGCCCAGGGCACCTTTGTTCTCTCGCTGCTAATAGGACAACTTCCAGATAGTTTTACAATGTTTTCCCCATGTAATTGAAATAAGTCAAAATTTAACCTCCCAAACGCTTTGACACCCCTATAGAATAGATTTATGCCAACCCTAGGTGAAAGGGAATTAGCCCTGTGGCAACAATCACCAATTATATATGCCAGGGAAGAACAGTTGCTGCAAAGGGGATTAATTAGGAGTAATGGGATAAAATTGAGGGTGTAGGGGAGTTTCGTYTGATTATTAGGTCAAGCTTTATGCTGTTGCATTTCTCAGGCTGTGGAACAGTCTCTAAAAGGGGAATTCACAGGTCTCCTGTGTACAGAGCTGGAAGCCTCTGAAGGGACTTTACCTGGCTTAGCAGTAGTGGGGTAGAATGTGAAAAGGATGGGACTCTCTTCATGGTGCATCACGGTGCATCCGGCACCCCTGTGTCCCCTCTTCCTTGGCGAAGGGGTCATGGGCTGTGGATAACAGAGCTGCCCCACAGAGGAGGTATGAATACATATATGCTATAAGCAAGAGAAATACAAATCAGTGACCGACATCTTTCTTTTCTTCAGGAGTGCTGAGGTCTTGTAGCTTCACTGACACTGGAAGGGTGGTCGGTTGGAAATAGAACAAGCCTCATGACAACAAGTGTGAAAAAAAAAGGTGCAACTGGGGACAAGACTGCTCTCTGCAAGCCTCGAAAGACAGCGTAAGAGGAGGACTTGGTGGATCTGCACTTACATTACTCCTACAGCTATAACTGCATGGCTCCACTGTTGAGACTTATTTGCATCTCAGAGTGCCTACACATGGTTTTGTCTTGAGTCTGGAGCATCCTACCTGTCCCATTGACCAGGGAGACACACATACAGGGTGGAGACTTGCATGTCGTCCTATAGAGAATGTGTCCCACAAGGCACGTGGCAGAGCAAGCCTGGSCCCAGTCTCAGGCAGGGTGATGGGGTGGGTATACCCAATATGTCTCCTTAAAGGCATAAACATACATCTAATTATAATTGTGCAATRGTTCATTTTTTAAGGCAGATCCCACTTTGTGTCCCCTTCAACATCATCACTACATCTCTAGAAGTAGCTCTGAACAATCTACTATTCTAAAAGTGGACAAAATTGTTGAAAATAGGGTGGTTCCTTGTAATTCTTTAGTACTGTTCCCTAAACACTTTTTAATCTAATTTTCTTTGTGCTCTCCTGAGTTCGTTTTTCTCCCTGACATACTCGATTGGGTCACCAGGCTCATGGGWGTGATCTTTCAAGCCTCAAAATGCCCATACATTTTGGGGCTGCATTGTCATGGTGCTTTGCACCAGTTCGTGCTTTCCTGGCATAGACCATCCAGGTTGCCTTTTGCTGGCATCTCTTAGTGCTCTAGTGATAGTAGCTGGCAAGAACGTGCATCATTATTCAAATCCTTAAAGACCACAGGGTTCATGATGATAATCAARCCTGGCCTCCTACTCAGAGATCCTGTCTCTGTTTACAGGAAGTCACTAGAGCAGGAAAACATCATCCTACACTATCAGTACCCTATAGACCATTCCYTCTTCTCCCAGCCTCCCCTCCCACCCATGGTGACAGGTCTGCAAGGAGTGACAGCCAACTACCCCTTCAGCCAGGTGAAGGTTTGCATGATGGTGCTTTGCCTTCAGACTGACAGAGCATTTATTTATAGTTAATGGCATTTTTGACCTTCCCCATCTCCTTACTGCTCTTTTAAGTCTRCTTTAATCTCATTACATAAGGAAGTAAGAGCCTTAGAGGGAGAATCTGTACCCAAGCAGGCCAGCTCAGATAAAGCTCTAAGCACTGTTGGGTGAAAAAAACCTAGTATCTGGTTACCGGCTACATGGGAATCAAAGGGAGTGAAGATGTGACCTGGCAGCCAAGTGACAAAAAGACTTAGAAGGAGGCTGATTCCTCCCTCTGCTTCCCTTTTGGTTTAACCAGACTTTTCCCGATTCATCTGGGTAAAGAAAAGTAATAGCAATAATCAGCCACTGACTCCTGGGCTTTTTCCTGAATGAGGTTTGAGAAGCAGAGTCATCCTTGTCCTGGTGAAACACTAGAGAGGAGGTGACCTCCTGGTTTCCCTTTCTATAGGGGACTGCTGAAAGCTGRCTTGGCCCATGGCAACATTTACAGCAGGTCTAATGCTTGCTTTGTGTTCACAGGAGGAATGGCAGCTCTGCTTTGGTCAGGCTCCTTCCCACTCCCAACCTGCCCTKAAACAGGAGGCCATCCATCCCCATGTAACCAGCAGAGGTGGCAGGGATGCACTGGGAATGCAGGGAAGCCATGTTTGTGCTGTGCATAGTGCACTGAAAAGASTTTGGGTTATGTGCTCGCAGATAAAAAGGAAATCCCCTCTCATTGGGGTTGTGGGAGTTTCTACTTGGGTGTTGGAGGCAGAAGTCCCGGGACTTCCATTTGAGCTCTTCTTTCAGAGGCAGAGAAGGATCCATAGTCTCAGAGCATTGGGCATATTCCAGATGGGTGCAGTAAATAACCCTCTCCTACATAACTCCAAAAGTCATGTTTCTTTTCTCCTCTATCCTGCAGACTTTCCTGGGGCAGTTTCATCTCTGGTCTTAAATTTAGCCTCTCAGCAACACTTAGTAAGAGCAGAAGCATTTACTCTYCCATCCTGTGTCCAGGCTGATGCTCCACTTTTTATTGTCTACATATATCTGTAATTATTAACTTACAGCAACCTTTCATTGGCCAATAAATGTTAGTTATGGTATATTTGGTAGCTTTATGAAATGTAATTAGTGCTGGAATAGTATGAGATACTCAGGAGCTCTGGCACTCGTAGATGAACCTTTTATCAGCTGTGGGCATTTAATTCACTTTAACAGGAAAGACATAAACAAATAACAATATTGCATCCTTGGACTGGCCTGGTTTTATCTTGTTTGCTTGCCTGGCTGCTGTGTTTCTACGGTTTCCTTATATGATTTTTAGCTCCCGCAGGCTTGTAGTAAATTGATCATTGTTAGTTCTGAGATTCAAATTTCCCTTTACACCATCCACAGACCATTTATTACTGCTTATCATATTTCACTGGAACCTAGGAACCTCCATCAGTTTTAGAGGTCCTTGGTCAAGACTCTAGGAAGTACAGAACAGATAAAATTGGAAAAATTATTTTACCAAAGCTTTCAAAGGATGCATTTTTTGGCAATTAAAATAAAATATATACCATTTGGATTAAAATAAATTATGTTTTCCTTCAGGTTATCTGGCCGAAATAAATAACCCCAAATGCCATTTTATATGAATCAAAATGTTCCCTTCAACCTGGAGGAATGCATTTTGTTTGGTCATTTGTGCAGAAAGTAAAGCGCTCAAGGACCAGCAACTTTCCTACAGAACGGGTACTTCAGAAGACTTGCAGAGGATGTTGGACACCCAAATTCAACTATTGTTTCAGGCTGAGGAAACTGCATCCAACCCTGCACCTCCCAGGAGAAGACTCTCCATGAGGAGAGAAGCTGTTCTTGGGGGAGATGCACTCGGTATTTCTCTTTGGCTCCATTACACTTTATGCAATCAAACACTCACAGGAGCAGGGATAKGTTGGGTCTACCACCTTCTAAAGTGGGTGTCCTGGAYGCCTACAAGGAGGATTACCTTCTCMAAGCAGACCAACTCCAACAAGATGAGCTGAGAGATGCCTGCCTGACCTGCAGAAGTTGTGGGTCTAATTTACTCTGCCTGAATCAGAGGCCCAAATCTGCAAATAACTCCAGGCYGATCAAAATGGATTTTTAGCTTATTTACTGGTTGTCAGAAGAGCTGTCCTGGAGCTCTGGTTATTATTTCTGCTTTACGGCAAGTTAATGTGAGGCAAGTGAGGTTTAAAGTCCAGGCACAATGGAGAGGTGCAGAACATCTCCTTTAAAACTTGCCTGCTTTTCTTGGGCTTTTATATAGCACTCGTCATGTGGTACTTCAGCACTGTGCACAACTGAAAGCTAACAACTCTTCAGGGATCTCTCCTTGCTTCTGTTATGGATGTCTCAGCACACTCTGACAGGTGAGATGGCTCTTGGCAGCCATGGGGTGTGGATACGGGTCACCACACCAAGCCCCAGCTGCAATGGGAACYGTGGGGTCCTTCATCCCATCGAGATTAAGGCCATGGCCACTTGCAGGTGTGAAGTCTCCCTCACTGTGAGGTCCCAGTGGTGAACATCTTCTACTTGCATGGATGCATCACGCATCTCCTGTGACTCCTCAATAATAGGAATCCTATTCTTCAAGGATAAGTTTAATTTCCAAAAAGACAGTAAGCCAGGTCCTGAGTGTGCCTCTCCAATGCAGTTTTCTTGATAAAGCTTTGATATCACACACAGCAACCTCCCCAGCAAGACCTTCTGGGGAAGACTCTTTCCCCTGCCCCTCACTCTCAGGGACCTTATAGTATCATCCACAGGAATGGAAATCCACAGGAACGTGCTAGTCTAGTGGAAAAGGGGAAATAATATGCCTGTAATTTGACTTTATTTAGCTGGGAACTAATGCAGAGAACGCATGGACGTGGTGCCGTTAAGGAGCCGTCTGGAGCTGCCAGCACCTGGTACAGGGTTATCGGCACGTTGCGGGACTGGTCCTGGTGCAGGCTGACAAAGCTGGCTGGAGGGGGAATTCACTTGTCATCCATTGGATTATACCTGATTTATAGTTTCGCTCATTGACTTCAGAAGTCTCGCAGTGGCAAGCTGCATTGTCTTAACTTTGCATTTGTAGATTATCCACACTGCAGAGTTATAAATCCTTCTGAGCRCAGCATGCTTCCAAGGCCTAATTATATTGTTAGCGATAGGGTCTGGAGCGGGAGTATATGTGCTACAATGCTCTGCTCGCCCTGAGTTCAGGAGGCATTCATAGAGGCATTTTATCAGTCAATTTCATGAGACATTAATTAATGAGATACTTCAATTAGATCATTTCTGTCACTAGGAAGGAATTATTCTTCATGGTCAAGATTACATCATCTTAATTAGTCCCTCTCCAAGTAATTTGCTTCTTTTCAAGCCCCGAAGAAGGGTACATTCATTATAGATAATTAATATTCAAGTTAATTGACTGTACCCTACAATTCATGGAGCCCCTTTGAAACAGATTTGCTAGTTAGGCATTGGGAAGGGCTGTTAAAGTTACACTGTGCAGTCCTGTGTAAGGCTTCTCAGTCATCCGGGGGACCAAATTATAATTACCAGCCCCAGGCCTACCTTAGCCACTCCAGTTAATATTCACTATAGGGTGCCCATTCTGAGCAACTACTGTGTAGATACAAAAGTTGAGACCAGAAGGTAAGGCTAAATCTCTTGTATTTATGTACACACTATGCAGGGAATCTATTTTTTGTTAGCACACACATTCTTCACAGCAAAATTACTTTGATTTGACTATTTCAGTTTTAAAAGGGAACTTTTATAGCAAGCCAATCAGGAATAACAGATACTTGAAGCTCAGATGCTCTGTTTGTTTATTCTTTCCAAAGAAAGGTCATGCAATATTAATGTCGTGTCTTTTAATGTTGCCAATAATCCACAGAAACCACCGTATCCCACTCAGTGTAGTAAATTTAATGGAAATGTTCTGTATCATATACAAATGTTGTTGCATAAATTTTCTTTCCTAGTATTTGTACTTAAGTTTTTACATTTGACTTAAGTCAAAACTTGATTTTTCTCTTTCTGTTTCAGACTATAGCCATGATCTTATATTTGAAAATACTGCCTGCCTAAAGTCTCGGAAGCTGGAAACTCAAATGCAAGTCAGTATTTCCAAAAGCAGCTATTTAAAAAAAATATGTTGATAACACTTACAGGCTAGCAAACTTAGGAGCAGCTACAAGTCTGGAATAAACAGCTACAACTCCCATTGAAGCCAGAGAATTGTGCTGACTGTGCTTGCATCAGGGCTAAATCTGCCTAATGGCAAGTGCAGTATTGCTGCTCTTCATTTTTATGCAGATTGCTGAACTCGTCTGATCCAAGCAAAGCTTCTGAGGAAAGGAGATGCAGTCCATACGTGTGCAAGTCTTTGTTTTTAAAAACAAAACTTCCCCTTTGACTTGAACTTTAAATAGTAGAGCCAGGCAAATAATGTGGATAACGTCACTGAATGTGTGCTCAGATTTCAGCATTTTATAGCTCTTCCTGTCTTCATGCCACATATTAGTTTCCCCTGAATAGTCTTTCAAACAAATTAAATGGCAGGAATATTAGTGGAAGCAGTGAGATATAAACAGACACTGAATATTCAGAGTGACTATTTTTATTCCCGCAAAAACCTAATTTTGAGATCAGACCTTCTCCAACTGCGGAGAAGAAATTTCAGTATGAGTACAACAGCGTTTGTGTGCTGTACTATTACAGGAGCACTGTAGAAGCTTGCCRGGGGCGGGATGCTGCTGAGTGAGTACGCACAAAGTGAGACTTGGGGCAAGTCCGTATGGGAGAAGGTTTTTGGCTGGTATGGTCAACCCGCTGCCTGCATGGCATGGACTGCACGGAGGAAGAAGTCTGCTGTCGCACTATTCCCACCAGGGACTATTTGAATAGAAGCAGGGATGAACATATCTAGGTCTGGATATTTGACTTTAGTAGTATTGACGTGGAGCTGCTCTGCTCGCGTTGCCCTCCCTGCAGACCTCCCAGCCTCCTCCAGCCACCCTGTGAAGCTCGCTGCAGGAGGTGAGCACCAGCCCCACAGCAGCCGTGCGAGGCTACCACACCAGATGCTTTCCTTTTCCTCAGCGGTGGTGGCTTTGCGGCTGCCTGGGGCTCTGGACTAAACAAAGCCTTTTGCTGAGATGTTACCGATCCTGAGTATGTGAYAGAATCAATCCAGTGCAGAATCCCAAGTAATGAATAATTTTGGAGACAGCTGTATTCTGCATTTGGCCATGTGGCAAGGAAAGGTTAAAAAAAAAAAAGAGAAGTACATAAACTTCAGGTAGGAAATACTTTGTTGAGAGTTATTCACCCAGGGCTGTTAAAAACGTAGCTTGAATTAACATCCTGCCACTTGCTTAGTGCCTCTGCCTAATTCTGTTATCTGTGATTGATTATCCAAGAGCAATTCTCGGGAGCGTGCCCAATTTGTTTTTATTGCTAGTTAGGCCAGTGAAAAGCAATTGTCTAAAACTTTTGTTGTCTGTCCTCCCTCCCTTCTCCATCCRCATCCCTTTTTTCTAGACAACTCATACCTAGCCCTGTCCCCTGCATCATTTCTGCATTGACTTGCTGATATTTTTTTTCACTTTTCGTGCCCCACGAAGAAACCAGAACCCTTTTGCTGTTGGTTTTAGAACACATTAGAGTTGACATTTTGTGGCCCAAATCAAATCTGTGTTCTCCTGTCACCTCCTTAAAAGAGTACAGGCTCTGCCTCCGCTGGCGCAGAGTGCAGTAAGTGCACAGAGACAGAGCAAAGGACTGTGCATCTTCAACTGTAATTTTGAAAGGGTTCCTTTATTGATTTTGGGATAAAACAATGCTAAAAAAGCATTTCTGATTGTGTTACGAACTCGCCCGCCAGGCTGCCTGACGCCATGGCTGTGGACATATTTGCTCTTTCAGCTCTGGGGCTGGCAGCGCTCTCTGCATCGTAACTATCACAGGGTTAGTTTAGGAGGATCACTGCAATATTTTTGCCCCTTTGRAGCAGCCACTTTGAGGATCTCAAATTGCTCTGCAAACAAAAATCTACCAAAGAAGGTCAGGAACACTAACCCTGTTTCGGCACTGGTTAATTTAATGTCCAGAGAGACAGAAGGTCCACACTGGAGATGCTGAACACGTGCACTTTGAATTGAAGTCCAGAGGAGCTGTGGGTATTCGATGTCTGTGGAAAGCAGGGATCCCTCTGGGGATTTGCTTAAAGGTAAATAGAACAATAAATGGAAAATCTTGACTCAGAGTCCTCTCCTCTTGATCACTGAATCACACTAAAGGGTAACTTGTTTAGTCATCCTATGTCTGTATAATACCAGCCTGAAGCTTGTAAAAATCTTCCTTAGTATTTCAACAGCTTKCTTTCTTATCCTGTGAAAAATACTTACTCTTTAAAAACGCTCCTAATATCCGTGCAGTTCTAATATTTAAACTGGGCTCTTCTGAGCGGCAGCTGACTCGGGCACGTTTAGGTCACTCACTGTTCCTTTGTGGACATCTGAAGATGCTGATGGAGATTTTTGCAACATTACACCATYTTTCTCAGTAGCCCAGAAGTTCTTCCTTGCACTCAATTTTCTTATACCTTGATTTCTGTCCCCAGACCTTTACTGATGTCTTCTGGCCCTGACTGACTCCAAATTAGGAAGGAAATATCCAGAGACAGAAAGCACTCATCAGCACACCCTGCATACTGAATAATTATGGTGAAAAAACACGTCCATTGGCAGAGGTGAGCAAAATCATGGAAAAAAGATAATGGAGTCCATTGGAGCAAAAAATCCATTTCAGTACAGATCTCCAAGAGATGGGGGAGCTCTCTATTTTCGGTGAGAAAATAACAAATTGCACATTTTAAACTACATTTTTCCTTGCAGGGCTGAGAGGTCCAGGACTGTGGAGAACCAGGTAGATGCTGGCTTTGGACAGTCTGGATCCAGAGTCCCGCAGTTCTGCCAAGACGAACTGGAAATTTGAAAGCTGTTTGGGATGRGAACAGCTTCCTGACGTGATGCTTTGCCAGACACAGGGCAAGAGGCAGAAATCAGAATCTTCTGAAGTGACTGATGGGCTCTGACAATGTGAGGCAAGTTAATCACAGATCATGCTGTAACCTTGCCATCAGGCAAATTAACGTACTTCTGCATGTCTTAATGGTATAGTACAGTACACTCAGCATAGCAGTGTGGTGGGTTTTTCCCAGCTAAGCATTTCTTTCTTAATAATCTCCAGCTTTTCATCAGAAAACGTCTTTTAATTAGGGTTGTCTTATCTATTTGGACATTTGCCCACCGTTCTAGCATCTGGTGTTTGCTTTGTAGGTAGGGACCATTGCTGGCACTCGCAGAAAGAAGGTTTTTCCTGGTCTCCGATGAGGCTTAGAGAAGAGCGGTCGTGGCCCGAATCTGCTGTCAGAGCAACGTGAGTCATTGCCATACCGTGCTTTGAGTATGCAGTCCATACCGGGCTGCAAACAAAGGGAAAAAGGGAAGTGTTCCCTGAGCGCGGCCATGGGAGCTGAGGTGACAACCTGATGGGACCTTTCCACTGAGCACTGAAAATACCCATTGTCTGCATTCTGGAGAAATTATTTTCAAGCTTTTTTTTTCCTCTTCTCTTTTTGCCTCTTCTCTCTTTCATCCTCTCCTTTTCATTTTTAATTTCAGACACTTGATCTTCAGATATTTTTGAAATGGCTGGGAAAAAGGGAGACAAAAATGAAACTGATTGATATAAGGGAAATTGAAGTGTGGGGAAAAACCAGRGCAGTTTATTCCAGACCTTGTTTAATGAAAAATAATTAGAAAATCTCAAAACACTCTGCAAACTGCAATCCCATTTTCTGTTTATTCGTGATGGACAAAAACCTTGAAGCTTTGGCTTCCTATGATAAAAGCAAGCAATGTTTAATTTTTTTAATCACTTTTTTTCCCCATTTAGTAGCTTGAAGGGCTTTTGCATCTGAAGAAGTCATAATATTCAGAGCTCTGCATTCTTTTTAACTCTTCTTGTCCTGCTACCCCAGCCTGGTTGACATTTATCTCCATGGCCTCCATCCTCCCTGGGTGGGCCCACAGCTAAAGCCATTGGTTGAAGATGCTGGTGAAGTGGTGCTGACTCRTGGAAGGAGACAACTTGTGTTCATGCCCTGTCCTCCATCACAAGGAAGAGCTGGTGGAACTGGTCAGGCTGGGTCTTTTCAGTTTGGAAAGCAGATGACTGTGAGGGAACAAATTAGAAGGCACCAAAATCAGGGATGGAAAGGAGGAAGCAAAGAGTCAACAATTATTCACATTTTCTCAAAATGCAGGATGTACCTTGACCCAATGAAATGATCAGGTGACATACTTGWAACAAACAAAAGGCAGTATTTTCCACCTGGCAAAACTACTGAACTTGTTGCCACTGGATGCTGCAGAGACCAAATGTTTCAGCATACTTAAAAAAGCCTAAACAGTTATGAAGGATAGCATTACTGGTGGCTATTAGACATGATGGATCACACCCAACTTACAGCTCAGACAGCCCTGAGCTGCCAACTGACAGAAGCTGGAGGGGTAAACCAGGTTACGATGTGTTTTGTACAGTCTTTCTCCTTTGCTTTCCACCTCTACTTTCAGCRATGGGATGGACCTGTCATGTGTTGGAGTTTGGTGGGTTTTCTGTACCAACATGCCATTCCCCAGCCCAGTTGCACTTTGATTCTCTTAATTAAAAATTGAGGATGAATTAGCTGAATCAGTAGGTAAACCTAAACCATTGAGTAAAGACAAAGACTTCCCTCCCAGATATCCACTCCAAGCTCTGTTGGTGCACCAAGCGCTGTGGCAGGAAAAGCAGTTTTATTCTTGACTTCTCTAAACTCTTGGATAAAATAGCTTCTTCTCTGATTATTTTCTGTTCTCACCTGTGTTGTGTCTGGACTGTTTGGAGCAGAACCTCTTAAAAAACCTGGATGTCTTCCACTGTTAGTACAAAGCCTAGTACCATGGAGCTTTAACCTTCTTGATGTCTCTAGGTTCTTTTTTAATACAAGTAAATAATTATAATTTCTATAAACTACAGCATCTTCAATTAGGTCTTCATAAATATCTTCTGATAGAACAGGGCTTGTAATAAAACTAGTCTTTGGTCTTACACTTACAGGGTGATGAGCAAAGTTCTGTCTTTGATGCTATTTCCCTACTTTCTCTTTTGAATAAAGTACAAAATATCTGAAGGATGTACAAGGGCTGCTTCCTGTGGGGTTTTGTTGTTTCACARGTGGTGGAGTATTTTTAAAGAGATCTAACCTGAGAATCCCAGGAGCGCATTGATTAAACAGATCTAAATATATCAATATCCATGTCAAAGTAGAGGTGTTTTGCTACTGGAGACCACAGGCAGAAGGGGGAGTGTAAGCTTTCCACATGCAAAAGAGCAATAATGGCATTTGATCATTCAGTTAAAAGAAGTTAAAAATTGCCCCTTATGAAGTTATTTTCCTAAGTATAAATAATCTCAAAGCGCTATTGTGCTCGTCTGTCTTCGCATATGGTTATTATTCAGCGGCACCAAGTTAGGTTTGGTTGTACATTGCCATGTGGAAGCCATTTGAGTGATCAGGATGTGATATTTTTGGGGTTGGTGGGCAGGAATGGAGGGAAGAGCTTCTTTAAATGTGAACAATGAAGGACTAACCCAGATTTTCCGTTCTTACAAGCATGTAACTAGCACAATATGAAGTTTAAAAAAAATTGCCTGGGAGACAATTTGGATTCAAATAATGTTTTCTAGAAGGAGCTGCCTGCTGGCAGTGTGTCTCGGTCCGCCGTGTGTTGACAAGCCCAAACGCAGAGTTAAGAGGCTCTCTGAAGTTTACTGAAGACAGTGTCAACAAAGCTGGGATTTCTTCCAACCAAAAGCCGTGTAACCAGTGTGAAATGTTAGTCAGGTTGTAGAGAGGAACAACTAGAGGATCTACCAAAATATTTAACTGAGACTCTCAGAGAGACATTGGGTTTCTACTAAAAGATACTGCAGTGGCATTCAACACTGTGTAGTGTTTTATCCAGAAACTTCCTTGAGTTTCATCTTTAGAAAGACCTCACTGGGAGGTATCTGAACAGTTGMAAGGTATTTAATGTTCAAGGCACAGGGGAGTTGTGGTATGCTATCCAGAGGCGGGAGGGCAGCTCCAGGTGGATTTGGGGCATTCAATTCYAGCCCTGCAATTTGCAACCTGCCCTCCCCCAGCAAGCTTCTTCCTGGTCCTGGTGTGCTAAACTCCATGCCCACCTCAGTTTCTGCCCTGAAAGTATTCCCTGTGAGCAAATAAACCAYCTATGGAGGGAGAATAAGCCTACTTCCATGCTCCTCATTGACTGCCTAGGGAAGGAGAAGTGACTGAAGACCTAAATTAGGCTCCAGTTCAATGGTGGCTCTGCCATGACAACAGCTTGTGCAAGAAAGATCTTCAAAGGTACATGAGAGGTGGAAGGAATGAGCAGCTGGGTATAGTTTAATGCCTGATGTGAGGGGTTAAATCTACTCCTACCAGGACCTGGCATTTGCAAAGCACCTCAATCTTGACATAGTTGGGTGCTGTCTCACACTGRTGCCTGAAGGAGTGCAATTCCTTCATCGAATGGCTACATTTTGGAAGCATCTGGTGCATAGTTATCTATTTAAGTCAKTAGGTTAAACATGTTACATTCACTCTGTTTCTTTTTTGCTCTTTGACTTTTCTAATCTACTTCAAAGAATTTCTGTTTRTATTTCTGTGAGTTGCCCCAGCTGCTCTCAGAGTATGGTCACCTCTAGACCCCCAATGATCTAGCATCAGCCCTAGACCGTGGCTGGCACTCTTTCCTGGGAGGTGGGAGATGTGGATCTGAATTCCTTGGGCAAAAGAAAGTCATTAAACCTGGGTCTCCCACTTCCTTCCCCAGGCTTCACATCACCAGTGATTGCTTAAAAGTAGGGCAACTCCAGCGCCAYGCTTCCTGTGGATGTCCAGCCCTCGCTCCAGGAACGAATCATGCAATTTCTTCTGAGTATTTTTAATATCAAGTACAGACAGCCCTCAAAGCAGAGACCCCCTCCACCTCTGCCACAGAGGAGTGTGCTAACCAGCAAGTGACTCTCACTGTAAAGGAGAAGAGGTTGAGCAGATGAGATGGAAACTTCCCAAAGAGCCTGTGGTTTGGTTCTTAGGACAGTCTCTGGGGAGACAAGAAAATGTGTCCACATCTCCGTAGGCAGCAGCAGATCTCCGTAACAAGCAGCATTGGTGCGCTCTAGTAACTGGCACCCCTCCTCTCTCCTGCTGAGGAAGAGCTGGGAAAGAGGAGTGACCTTACCTAGGTTTCCATAGGACAGGTTGTGGGCATGGCATCAGGAGAGGCATCTTTCTGCAGCACAGTGTAAGCCACTGAAAGGAACTGTCTGTTCCCATCAGTCCCTGGGTGCTCCACAGGGTGGTTGTTCTGGATCTGGTTCTGAATTGCTCCTCTTCCCCCAGCTATTCTCCAGGTCTCAGGAGCCTTGGGCACCTCATTTGTGTCTGGAATGCTTTGGTGGAAGCTGGATTTGGGAGGACCAATACTTCAGGGACTGTATCCCTTTTTAGAGGGAGCCCAAAACTCAGAAAATCAGAGCTGACCTGTGATCTTCTTGATTTCTGCCATTTTAGTGATGCTAAATTTCTCCCTCTGACACTCACAGACAAATGCTACCACAGTCACGTACCACAGACATCACATTTTTCCTAACTCCCCCAGAACTCATGTTAGAGCTCTTGGAACTCATGTTAGAGCTCTTGGTGTCAACTGCTTGCCCAATAAATAGATTATTCTATAACTCCCCCACTATCCTAATGTTTAGGATGAACTGCCCAAATGATGCTATTGAACGAGAGTGACTATGACTTTCCTCTTCCTCCTGTGSTGGAACATAGCAGCTCTGGTGAACACACAGACTGCAGCACCTAAGTGGCATGTCCTTGAGGTAGGGATTTGGCTAATGGCTTTGGAGCAGTAGAAATGAAGCTCCACCTGAAAATCCAGGAGGAACTCAATACAAGGAAATTGGTGAGGGCACTAAAGATAGCTCTCCCACTCTTGAGAAAATGTCTGTGTTCTGCTGTGCTCACAACTGCTTACAGTCTCAGCTTTATTTCTCATCCAAAGGGCAGCTGCTCGATAAGGCAGTGGTTGGAAACCAGCTTCTTGCTCTGTAAAGCTGTATTAAATACCCACTGAGGCCATCACAAGGAATCTTTGCAATGGCCTCAGTGGGTGTTTAATTGAGAATAAGAGAAGACATGAATTTTTAAGAGGTAACATTCCCTAGAACAAGGGACTTATATGAAGCAATTTCTACTTGCTTTGCCACCTAACTAAAAGATGCATGGATCATTAAAGTGCATGCTTCCTCAGCATCTGGGATAGTGATCCACTGTGGCTTCGATGATCATTATCTACAGAGCTTACCCATGAAAGCCAGGATAGTTGATGAACTCATGGTACCAAAGATCAGTAGGATTCAAGGCTAGAAGAGGCAATTCGATTATCTGTTCTGTTCTCATGAACATACAAGATAGAAAATGTCATCCAGTGATGCCTGCACTGAGCCCAAGGTCTTATGTTTGATTAGACCATCTGCATCAATTCAAAATCCCTGCTTGCAGACTATTTTAACCAGAAGTCCTGTCTTGCTTGAGAATTACAGGAGTGCAACGGCAACTGTTGAGTCTATAAATAGACTAAAGTGCTATCAAATATTATTTTGTGATCATATTAAATGAGACCTTTGCCCTTTGGCATAGGAAGAAGAGGAAAGGCAGTGTTTACATTGACTGGAGGTAGCAATAAATGCTGGATTCTCAGGGGTTAATTTATAGGACCCTGTGGAGTGCTGAGGAGTGGAGTGAACGTTTTGACCTGGCAGGGTTGAAACCAGTTCTGTTCAATATGCTACAATGAAAATATTTTTGAAGGATTGTCCTTGCTATTGTTTGGTGTTAAATGAAAGAAAAAAAAGAAAAGAGACAGAGTAAAACCAAGAATAGAAAAAAAGATCAGAGAAAAACATTGGCATGGAGCTCACCATTTTGGGGGGGAGGAGGGCAGGGGGGACATAATCCCTTTCCTCAAAGATTTTGGGGAGAAAAAAAACCCTGCTGTGCTTGCTAAAATTCCCTTCCAGCTCCCATTGTCAGTGTTAATTGGTGATAGCCCCCCATCACACAGAAGCACTGTGGAGGTAAAATGAAAGGAAATATGTAAGGGAGTGTGTGTGAGTAAGAGGCTGCTGTATCATGTGAATGAGGAGCACAACAATGGCCCAGAAGAAGCTAATATATATAAATGAAAATATCAGCTTGATCCTTTGCTGGACTTTTTGATGCTTTGAAAGTTCACGTTAATTCCAGCTGCGTGGGTCCCTTTATTAATTAAATGGTCAAGGCAAGCTCCATGTGTAGTACCAGCTCTGCTAGCAAAGGATGAAAGCACCGTGTTGACATCCTCATTCTAAGCTCCACAGTCACCTTCAGGGCCTGTATTCAGGGTGAATTACTTTGGCTTCAGTGAACTTAAAGAATCCCAGGCTTCTCTCAATAGATTTTAAATCCTTCAGTGCTGTTCACCTAAGAAATGAGAAGGTCTCTTGCTGACATCCTTCTTGATGTTCCTGATAGTAAAAAAACTTTAGAGCCAAGTAGGTAGATCTAATTATTTCAAAGGGTTCCCAGCTGCACCGCTTCTTAGCATTCCCTTTCATCATCTATTTAATTAGAAAAGGGCTTTGTTTTATTTATTTTTACATGGTATGTGGCAGAATTTTATTTTAGACTTCTCATAGCTCATGGTTTGTCTGTGTGCTGGAGACTGCAGCACATGTTCCTCTTGTGCTTGGGTAGAGTTCGAGACCAGGTGTTGACACTTCTTCTGTGGCCAGCTGCACAAGCATGGATGGCTTTGGTGACATAAGAGGATTTGCTTTGTAGCTGACCTGAGCATCTGCATGGGGCAGCTTTGTCCTCTCTGTGCACAGGTACGACCTAAATATGAAAGCTGGGGGTCTTTGCAATTACACACTCAGTCCAAAAGCCACCTCTGATGAATATGCAACCTTTGCTCTTTATCACTTCAGTGTGCGGTGTCTCTGGATGGCCCTGCAGAAACACACTGAATGCAGACCCCAGAGGTTTGCTGAGGAGGAGGAGGGATAGCTGTATGCTTAAGGAACAGAGATATCCCAGGGCCCTGTGGCCCTGTTTCACGTAGACAACAATGTAAGAATTGTCCTACCTCACCCTTCCTTTCCTTTCTCTGCCTGGTTGGGTCTGGTGACTTTTCCTCATCGTCTTTTCTGCAGTCCTGAAGTTCGTCAGGAGCCAATTCTCTCTGCAGGTAAAGTGATGCAATGTTGAGGTGTTGGTCTTTGGAAATTACAAAGGATTTAGCTCCCCTCACTGAGGAATGTTAGATGTCAATGTCTAAGCTAATCTAAGCTTGTGACCCTCCTCTGTGTCAAAGGAGGGACTTCCTAACTGCTCCTCTTGACCCCTGTCTAGATTTTGAACCCTTCTGGAAGCCTTTTGCAACAACACCTAATTGAACACTAAATTAAGGCTGTGAAAATAAGGGCAATGGAAATGACATATACCTTCACTTGTGAGGAGGAAGCACGCTTCCAACTCTGGGACCTACGAGGAGAGCTTCCCTGGGGACAAACTCTCATGTAGCCAGGTCCGTCTGCCCCGGCAGTGCTCGGGCTGGCAGACCCAGCCCTGACCTGCTGCAGCAGCTCCTCAGAAGCGGTGTCCAAGTTTGGGTGCTGTGTGTTGGGCTTCTCCTACATGTTATGACAGGTTTTGATCCTTAAGTCTCAGAAGAGAAAGCATGGGCTTATGTAGGGATGGATATTGTTATTCTATAGTGATTAGACATTGCACGAGCTTTCCCTGGTTTAATTCACTCTTATTTTACTCTATCCTATCACGGCTCATCATCTGAGGTTTGAATTAGTAACCTAATAACATGCTTCAACGGCCAAGTCAATTCCTCCTCTTGGATTTTTTTCCTTTCCCTTCTGACATTAATAGCAATAAGGGAGATGAAGGTACTGGATTAATAGTTGGGCCCGGTGGCCATCCAAAGTGGTAATGGCTTTTTCCCAAGCCAGCACATGCCGCTTGCTGCGTGGTTTAATGTGCCAAGTGTCCAGAGGGTAGAGCCAGCTCTTAAGCTGCTTGTCATCCCTGGGTGGCGTCATTAGTGCATCATATGCTTCAGAAGGAGAGAGCCCAGTGAGAGCCGTGCATTGCAGAGCAGAAGCTGAAATGCTGATGCTCTGCCCTTCTGTCGCCGGGAAAAATGTCGCAGCGAATGGCCGAGTAGGTTTGGATGCATGGGAGCATCTCTCCAATCTGTGCACACCGATTATCCGGAGCACCAGTCCCACTTCTCCCCCACAGCAGAGCGTAGGAAAAGGACTTTACTTTCATTTTCAGGGTGAGGTTTGTGTTTTCTTTCTCCCTCTTTGTGCATGTGCACACACACACACACACACTGCTCTTTATTGGGTGCATTTGTGCTTTTTTTTTTACCTTTTCCTACAATACTGGGGAAAGCTTTGCAGCACCTCAGCCTGTTTTAGAGCACCAACGCAAGCTGCATTGTTCATGTCTTGACTCTGTGATACCTTTCTGTGACCCTTATGCATGGCTGGAGGACCTGGGGAGCTCTGCAAGAGCTCTCAGTGGGGTGGAAATTGTAGTTCTGGGTTGCCCACAGCCTTCCATGGCCCAGCATTGTCCCAGGGTTGGTGACRTAGGGCTGGTCCATACCAACGTGGATGCCCCAATGGCATCTCCTGCCTCATTTTGCAGTGACGACATACCCCTTGGAGTCAAGGCAGCTCAAATGGAAAAGTAATTGGCACTAATTAGGGCTCCTGTGAGCTGTTGTGTTCCTCACTGGCAGCCACATGGCCTTCACAAATGCATAAAACTCTTCCTGGGTTTTGTAAATATGAAAAGACGTTTAATACAAACCTGCAATGAACCCCCATGGTGGAAGAGATCTTTGGGAAATTAATAGGGGATCTGTGTTGGCCAAATATTATCAGAGGTCAGGAAAAACAAACCCCACAGGAGTGTATTTTTTACATTCAGAATTTTGAGAGTATCTGTGGTTATTTCCCTAGGAAGGGACCTGTTTCTCYGGTGAAGTGGCCCACCTTCATAGGGCCTTGTAACAACACCAGCGTGTTTGCAATGGGCAAATCTTTAATACTCTCACCTGGAGGTTTGCCAGCAGGTAGTGGTGTGAGTAGAAGAGCTCAGTGCAGTCCCACCTGAGTGACCATTACTCCATCCTTTCCCACCTCTGTGCCTCAGTGTCCCCCTATGTAAAATGATGGGACTCCTCAAGAACCACRGCAGAAAAATGCCGGATGGGAATCCAGCATTAACACAGGCGAGGCCACTGCCCTGGCTCTGGAGGCTCTTTCTTTCACATGTCTTTTCTTTTTTGTGAAGAAAGAGGGCTTTGTGCGTGCTTGAAAACAACCAGTTGAGAAATACAAGTGCTTGGAAGAGGCAATATGTGTGTGTATTTCCGTGGGTGCATCCACAGCCCTGCCTGTAAGCGGCAYGGGGAGGGCTGGGCCTGGACGGCGCACATGAGGGTACTTGGGCAGAGGAAAGATGAGCAGCTCAGGRGGTGGAGGGGATCTTCATCGTACAGAGCTGCAAGTGTGTGGTTGCATCCTGCTCCTTCGCCCGGCGTGCTTGGCAGGGGGAAACATCAGAGCGTGCCGAGTAACAGCATGTTGTTGCTTATTCTCAGGGAAAACTGCTGAAATGAGATTTAGTTATAAATGTGCTCTGTGTTCTTTAGGAGGAAAAAGCATGCGGAAGGAAATATTTTTAATGAGGAACATATAAAATTAGATGATTCCAAAACGTGCATATGTTATCTAATAGCTTTATGATGAAACGTACTATTGTCGGGGCTGTTTGCAGTGTTTGCAGAATTAAAGTAAGTGTCATCATGTTTTGTGTTTTTAATATTATTTCTGTTGCTCCTGGAGCACGAGGTGGCCTCATCCAGGCTCAGGTTCCTTTGTGCTCGGCACTGCACAAACGCCAACTTGAACAGTGAAGAGCAGATGAAACCGGGGGGGTAAATGCTAACAAAACCCCTAGTTGATTCCCGTTTTGGCCAGCTCAGTTTTCCTGAGGGCCTGGGGTTTATGCAATCTGCTGACACAATGCATGTGAGTGGGACGTCATCGCAGGTGACACATTTGCAGGGGTGACAACTGCTACGTCTTGGTTGGAGACACCTACCGCAGAAGAGCCACCCCAGTCACTCTTTGGGGTTTCAGCCCCTCTGCCGCGGGGTGAGGAGAGGATGCAGTGTGTGCGCACTGCACTGACACAAAGCGCTCCTGCGTATGCAGCACGTGTTTGCTTTTCCCATTACAGCTTATTCCACCTCCCCGGAGGGCCAGAGTACAGTTTTCCACTTTGTCACAAATAATAATTATCTCAGCAATAGCCTGTGATGGGAGCTCACCCTGAGGAGGCTGCTCTGGCTGCAGGAGGCACAGCAAGATGCTTCAAATGATGCTCTGTGCTATTTTAGCTGTGCACTTCTTGCACCGAGGGAATCCATGTATAGAAAGGGGGAAGAACCTGGTGCATTTACCCATCAGAAAATCTTTGGATATGTCTGCTTGGAGTGGTACAAGAGCTTGTAGCCTTCCCTTTGCCTTCTGGCCYTGGTCTCTGCACCTGCCCAGGTGGAGCAGCCTTCCAGTTTAAGCATTTTTCTGCTCTCAGGGAGCACAGCAGCTTCTCGATATGTATTAGTGTCACACTCTGGCACTGCTGGTTTGCGTTCTGTCCTGATGAGTCCCTTACCATTAAAACAACCATTMATCATTCACCGTGTACAATAAACCAGGAGACTGTATTTTATTCGGTTCCAGCCCCAGGCACCTCAAGCAGGTATGAATCTTTTAAGCATAAGTTCATTTTTAACTTGTCCCAAACGTGCCATGAATTACTTACGTGGTTTGTTAAATGTCTGTAAAACAACCCTGAAATTGAGAATGATGATGTGGCCCCAGCAGAAATATGCTCTCTAACGTTTGTAGAGGGAAGTTTGCTTGGMCTGTAGGTTGGACTGAACAGTGCCTTACTTTCCTGCCCTAGCTTTCAGACAAGGTTTCCAGAGGGCTTGGCAAAATGCTAATTATTATGATTTGTGCCATCCCAACAAGATGTGACTGATGGGAATCCAACATACCCAACCATTAGAGTGTGACCATTTATGGTAGAAAATGCTCAGACAGAAGATTAAGGAATTAGGAAAATTGCAATTTACTGGTTTTGTAGTGTTTAATGACCACAAGAGGTCAGGGCTTCTGTTTTTACATCTCATGTGAGAGAAAAGCCCTGTCAGAGTGCAGCATCTTTAAAGGTACAGTTTCCTGAGCAGTTTAAGTTGAAGACTGTGCTACTAGCTGAAAGAGGCATCTGCACCCTTTCACCATCCCGGGCCATGTTTTCTTGCCTCCTCCTTTGCCCTGGCACTGGGAATTGCACTGCCATGTGAAGGATCAGCCCCACTTTCTGATCTGGCTGAAAATGTACAGGTGAACCCTATGGTTGCAGTCAGTAGAGCAGAGGAAGCAGATGGCTGGGCAAGGAGGCAAGGGGACCATGGGTGGAGTTGCTTTTGGTAGCAACGCAGCCCTTAATGGGCTCATGCTGACTATGAAACCATCCCCTTGGACCTGCAACATTCTCTGGCCCTTCTGTAGCACTTATTATGTTCAAATAATGACTGAAACTAGTTGTGGGAAGCATGGGGAATCTGAATGGCAGTGATCCAAGCAACCTGCGGCACTTGAGACCACCAACTTTGATGGGAACCGCAGGACAGTATGGCAAACCCAAACAAGTATGTTCTCATGGCCAGCTAAGGACATGTTTGGCTCATCAAATATCCGGCAAGGAATGCAAATTCCTCCCAGGAATGGATCATGCTTCATCTTGGAGGTGTGCAGGTCATTTGCCCCTCTCTTCCTACTGGAAGATGGTTCTGCCATCTCTCTCCTGAGAGGTGTAGRCACTGACTTCTGATTTCTTGACTAGGTAATGCATGGCATGTCTGTACTCATGAAAAAAGGAGGGAGATATAGGTGTTTATAGAAGTCTTCTTCGTGGTCACTTGGGGGGTTGATGGGGACTATCTGTTGTCCTGAGTTTCACCTGAAACTGCATTGAAAAAAATCCAAACTCAGCTGACCTCATGCAGTAGTGAGGCTAAAAAAGGAAAGGTTACTCAGGGGAAGGCTCTTGAGAGGAAAAGCACTTAGCRCACTTCATAAACTGGGAGAGAATTGCAGCCAGTATCTCAAAACAGCAAAGATCTGAAGCAAAACACAGTGCACAGAGCAAGCAGCCCTTACAGCAGCCATTAGAACCATAGAATCATAGATTCATTAAGGTTGGAAAAGACCTTTAAGATCATCGARTCCARCCRTCAAYSCAGCACCCATGCCCACTAAACCATGTCCTGAAGCRCCACATCCACACRTTTTTTGAATGCCTCCAGTGTTGRTGACTCCACCACTTCCCTGGGCAGCCTGTTCCARTGCTTGACTACCCTTTCGGTGAAGAAATTTTTCCTAATATCCAATCTAAACCTCCCCTGGCACAACTTRAGGCYATTTCCTCTCCCCCTGTGTTACCAAACAGGTTTATCCCASCAATTTCTATTCCAGTTTTTTGTATGTCACCAGTGATGATATTAATGGTTTTACTTTTCAAACCTACACTAAAGCCTACCTTCCCTARGACGTAGCCTTAGTAGCAACTTGTATCAGCACTGTCCTGAGTATGGGGTCTTTAACTGCCAATGAACTCACCAAAGTGGAATTTCTGAGCCTAAGACTGGAGGAATGTATACATTCTGCTGTATATCAGCAATAATATGCATGGACATGGCTGTGCTATGAACTTTGTCATGAGCTTTTTCATGTTATGCCAGAATAATCATTTGCTACCAGCCTCCTGCTTCCAGAGCACCGCAACATCACTACTCTTGGGTTTCTGTTTTTGCTTTAAAGTGTGTGTCAAGCCCTAGAGACGTGATTGTTTTGTAAAGATGAAACTCGCTGCCTCCTCTCCTGAGGTGGAGTCAGAAGTGTGAATCCAAAGGACCCGATGAAGTCTTAAGTGGCTAAAMCAGATAAAATACTAGCACTGGGTACTTTAGCATGTTATACTAACAGCAAACAGGAGCTTCAGAGGCAGAAGAGCCTCCTAAATACTTATGATAATGTCTAACAAGAATAGAAGATGTCAGACAAAATAGCAACTGCAGATCTTAAGGAAAAGCCTTGATGTTTCCTTAGCTCGTTGGACATTTATCAAAGYATAACCTGTAGGTTAGACTACAGAGCACCAGAAAACAAAGGCTCTGTGTTCAGATCTTTCAAGGGGGAAGGTTAAACAAAAGACATTGAAATATGCTATGTCAGTAGATCTTTGTTTCTAGATGTCAGTGGAATAGAGTATTTGGAATAGCCTTCTCACTTCCTTCATTGTCCTTGCCCATAGGTGTTWAAAAAAAAAAAAAGAAAAAAAATCAGATTAAGAAGTGGAAACAATTGATATCTGTTGATGCAGTTGTTTGAGTAGCCATATGTGCATCACCTGGAACACAAACTATTCATATTCCAGAAAGTAAACTGTGACCCACTCCACTCAGGTTTCAGAGTATTCTGCTGCCATAGATGTAGGATTTTCAAGATAAAGTCATTTGCTCAGGGAGTAATAAATACAAAAACGAGTGAAATTATCTATGACCAAATTCCACAAGTGGGACATATGTTATGTATATTAGAGGGATTCATGCTGGTTTTTCTTAGGATAGGTAAACCAGTTGTACCTCCTGTGGCACATCGTGGCATTACTGAAATCAGGAGCTCTTTCTTTGGGTGCCATAAAACGAAACTGCTGCCAGGAACTGTCCTGATGTAAAAGGATTATCATATTTTTAAAAAGTTTTTGTTTCACAGGAGGACCATCATCCAGGGTTGACTCTCACATGTTCCTCTTCTCTGAGTCCATCCCTATGAAACTCAATAGCTAAAATCCTCCTTTTAACTCAGTAGGCTGAGCAAATTCCTTCCAAGGCTCCCTTGTCCACACTATCAAGGGGAAATRTCTTTCCTTTCTTTGCACTCCAGACTCTGGAGCACATGCATCACATTTCACAGCAGCCTGAGATACGACTTCATCCCCTGGGTAGTGGCTGCTTCATGTAAAGGTTAAGACACTTGTGTAGATGCCAGGTAATAGGTCTGCTCTGGCATCAGCCCATTCCTCTAATTGATGCCAATGCCASATGCTCTATGGGGTAATTTGTTGGCATGCAGTCACATCTTGCCAGGCTCCGAATACTTCACCAGAACGAGCAACTCGAAGAATAAGAAGAAATGCTTTGAAAGAAGGAAAATCACAGTGAAACCACAGAGAACCAAGCRGGTCACTTTAAATACAAGTGAAATACCTGGTCTTAAAGAAACCTAGTCAGGTTGCTTCTGGATGGGGAGGTGTGTCCATGCAGAGGGATTTACACGGCTGGGACACTGGTAATGCACAGCTGGTACACACCGAATTASTCTCGTATGCATGAGTCGGTTACCTCGTACTGATTGCTTTTTTCCAAAGAACCTGATCGCAGCTGCTGTGGGAAACCATGCGCTAGACTAGATATTTCACTGGGATGCTTCAGTACTTGCTTCGTGTCTATTCAAAACCATACATTTCATCTCCCGTTGCTTTTCAGGCCAAGAATGTACTACTCCCTGATGTCAGTAAAGTCTGCCTATTGATGCTACAGGTTTAAAAACCAGAGAAGTTAAAAATTGGCCTTTTTCAAATATGTAAGGTGGCTTTCTGTGTTGCCTGCAGGCTCCACATTTTAAGAAGCAACTTTCCCTCTCTAATGGCTAATTCTGATGAGGTGATCACACAAGCTGGTGACGATAGCTATTGAAATGCCTGTAATGTAAAATTAAATGGGTCATTCTGTGTGTTTCAGTGATAGACATAAAATATCATAAAAGTTGGGTGACTGCAGCTGGAAATTACTTTTTTACCTTTTGCCACTGAAGTGAACATAATCATGTACAACAGAGAATAAAAGGGTTTAGCATGCACATTCGGATCGTGGGGACAACTCCGCTGTATGAAGTTAAGATGCTTAACTTTTAATGTTGATTGCTTGAAAAAGYCTCTCCAGAGGAGTTTTCCATTCCCTAGAAACATGGACAGGATAAATGTTGCATAGATAGAGGAAGGGACACTTAGTGGAACTTGAAGTGATCAGAAGAGACGTGAAAGATGGCCCTGGGTTTCAGGTACTGCAATTCAACTCCAAAGAGCTGGCTTCACTTGCAAGCTCCCACAGGCTTCCTGTGACTGCAGAGCAGTTACCTGGGGCTGCGCTTCCATTTACAAACCAAAGGAATAAAGCAGTTTTAATGCACTCTTACAAGCCCCTGTTTACTACAATCTCAGCAGCAAAAGACCATTTTTTTCTCTTGCTATCAGRGGAAACCTGCTTGAAGAGCAACTTGGATACAGCAGCCATATTTTATCTGATTTTTCTTAATGCATACTGTATTCAACATGCGGGTTTTTTTAGCATTTTACTCATTTCTTTTAAAATTGTAATTCAAATATGGACTACATGAAGCCATTTCTATCTCCACTGCTCCTTCGTGGACACCATGGGAACCCAGCCAAACAGCCAAAACCACACCATGGCTCAAAACCAGTGGACTGCTGTCATACCTGGTCACAGTGACGGGCCAGGGATGAACCTCACCTACATATTAATATAAARCATATTAATGCAAGATTCAGCATGTGGAAAGGCTTTTCTCTAAAGTCTGCAATTCCCAGGCAGGAAGGAGGGCTTTACCTTTAAAAAGCAACCTTTGCTTTTTGATCAGTMGGATCAACTCCTGTGGGCTTTGTTTGGGGTGAGGGGGGACTTTGGTGGCTTGGGGCAGGGGGAGGCAGCCCTGGTGTGGTGTTGACTGGAATCAGGGAACACGATCTCCTGGGGACATCTGACCTTGAATAAACACTAAATAAATCAGGATAGTGGCATTTCCGCAGACAATGCACYTGGGCAAGGGGGTATGTGTTAGGGAAGTTGTCTATGTCCTGTCAGCAGGTTGGGGAGCAGGGCAGAGACAGCCTTTTGGCTCTGGACTAAGGGTGTACTCACTTGGCAGCAGCTCAGTTCAGTGATGTTTTCTTTACTTTACATTACCTATGACTTAACAGCCTTTACAGGCAACATAAACTCTCTCGATGTAGTGCAGTGCTGAAGGAGCAGAGCTGTGAAAGAAGGCATTTGATGAAGAGGGCCAATAATCCTCACTGTGGTTTTGGATGTTACCCCAGAATCGCTCGTAAGTACCCAGTAGTAGTCAGAGTTTACTAGTTGTGCTCCCAAAGAGCATCTTCCAGGGCCCTTTAATTGAGAAGGAATGGCCTTCATGTGCCTTCAGCCTGCACCACGATGTGAACAAAAGCATGGTAAGCAAGGACCATAAGAGGGTTCACTTCCAAAATGCATGCGTGCTCCAGACTAAAACGCTGATGTCAATGTCAAAAGGCACCTTGATGGAGGATGCGGTGGTCTTTAAACCCAGAGCACTGGGTCCTTCCCTTAAAGTGGAATTCGATTGCGTAAATATAGTTAYGATGGAGGACTTTGGGGACACCTGCACCCTCCTGGGGTAGGAGCAGGAGGCCAGACTACAGCGACATTAGGTGCCTGCATTGAAGCAGCTGAACCCTATCCTCTGTGACCACTGTCCCAGAGCATCTCCAGGTCACCCAGAGGGGACCAGGCTCCATTTCTGCTTGTGCTATCACATCCCATGGGAGCCAGATCAGGCTGCTGCAGCTGGGCAGCTTGGGAGGCAGCTGGTGGGGAGAGCCCCAGAGATTTGGAAGAGGCTTCTAACAGTGCGCCGTAATGGTATCTAATTCAAATGGGACGGTTCTTCATATGTCTGAAGCAGTGACTTGCAAAAAGTTTATTGCAGTGAAAATCCTGTTAAAGTGAACATTTATCCAAGTCCCTCCAGGGTTTGGTATATAGAGAAGTTAGATTGCAGTCTCCTTTTTCCTGTCATCTATTTAGACTATATACAATCTGTGGAGCATGTATCAGCTTTTCCTCTGTGTTCAACACYGTGAGGCTCAGGTCTCTGCTGAGCCCCTAGCTATAATTGTGATTAAAGGASTTTGGGGCAAAGGGTGGTTTGTGGTGTTAAGTCAGAGACCACAAATAATACAAACAAGATGCCAAGTGAGGTCTGGTTTGAATTCTTGGATAATGCTTCCTCGTGGTTAATTTAGAAGGACTGAGGCTTAGAGTTTCTGTGGTCAGTTCTGGCACTGTGATCTGGTAACAAATCTGTCCTTGCAGAGGCAGAAAAAAACAAAAGTCACAGCATCATGTCCTCTTTCGCAAGCCAGATCCTGGGGTGCTTATTTAGAAAAGCCTCCCGTGGACTCCTGCAGTATGAATGCACAACATCCACGGGAGTGTAACCTAGAAATGTGACCCAATAAATGCTGCTTCTTCAKCCATCAATCTGTTTCGCATCATGTTGTTCTCTCAACTGTTAATCCAGATGTTATTTACATCAGTACAGTAACATTAAATGCTTGTACAAGCAGTATTAATAGCATCAATAACAATACTAAACATAAATAGCGGCAGCACTGATAGTAATACTTCCAAAGCAGCTTGTAATTGTAACAACCTGTCATTCCTTTGCTAACTCGTGCTGACTCAAGATTAAATTGCTCTATGTGTGGAAAGCAACATGCAAAAAGCCCATCTGTGCCAAGGCTGTTTTCCTCCCTTTGTATTTTTGTTTGTTTGCTTACACCAACTAGCTGAGAAAATGTCACCATGCTTTACCCTCTTTATTGTTACCGTGTTTCTGACTGGCATCATTCACAGGCTGTTAGTTCTTGGAAATGGAGTATAGAAATGGAGAAACCATGAGTCCTCCTTCCCGAGCAGAGTCTGAATGCTGGTGAATCTGCACTGACTTTGGTGGTTTGACTCCTGATTTATGGTGACGCAATCTGACCTCCCTGGTCAATTATTTAAAAAAAAATAATGTGTAAGAGTTGTCAAAATATCCTCTGGCTATGTTTCCTACTGTTTTGGTCTTGAGCTGTTTCTGGCAACTTCAAAATATTCAAAGCTGCCAAATTTCTCTAAAATGTCTCTTTTCTAGAGCAAACGTGACCCTGKGTGTGAATGGAGTCTCACAAGAAAAGAATTGAGACTTCTGAAGTGCAATACATCAAAAATRGCTGTGGGTTTTATGAATTCCTCAGCTTTATAAAAGGATGCCTCCTAAGAGAAGACAGGTAGGCTTTCAGCTCCCAAAATTATAATTTTTTTTTCCTTCAGTGCAGTATGGCAATGTTTCTCATTCTTAATTTAATGGATATGTTTTAATGTGTTAAGAACATATAGAAAGCAGGCTTTTCCTGCATTCCTTGTAGAATTTTCTACATAGCTCCATTTGTTATAAAGCAAGCAAAGAGTAATTCCTATAAGATAGGAATCTGATATGCCTTTTAATATGCCTTTGGCTATATGGCTTATCATAGATTGGGAAATATATCTGCATGTACTACGGATCATGCCTTAGGTCATTAAGTGGTTGGATAGTTCCCACTCTGAGATGTAGCTATGATAATAGAAGGATTGAAGTATAAAATGTATTGAGGAAGATATGAGAAAACTTCCTGAGTTTAATGCAGATGCAACCAAGGTATTTTATGGGYTTCTTTTTAAATCACTGTTATTTAMATTTATTGGCTTGGACCCTACCCTAAGCGAATAGCTCTGCTAGTCGGTATTCCTTGCYCCACGTATCTCATAATTTATTCTCCGATGGATTTCAAAGGGAGCTAAGCACCTYAGGACCCATATCCACTGCAGCAGTTTTGGGATAAGACAGGTCTTTCACACTTGCAGTCATGAGATGATGAATGGAGCAAGGGGATGGTTGCTGTTTTGCAGTGTGGTCACCTGCCCTTCTACTCCCCATAAAATGGAGACAACACTGTTTAGCTGCAGAAAAGGGACACTGTGAAACAYGGATCACTGACACCTGGTCTCTGACAAACCCGGTAGCTGCAATTTCAGATGTCATCATGCTTGAATGTCTCTCCTGTCCAGGGAAAGTGGATTTGTGCTAGGACGCCTGTGTGTGAACCAAAGCAGCAGAGGGAAGGACAGGCAGCATGTGGASGGGTCATCATTACCTGTGGAGCAACAGGGTGGACACTTGGGGAAGCAGTTTTTTGAGTCACCACAGCAAAATTCAATAGGGAATATGACCCATTGTCCTTCGCTAAATAATATTAAGTGCCTAAAGCTTGTCTACAGAAAAGCACTAAATAGGGAAAACATCATATTTACATGTCTCCTTTTCTGACAGCCTCACCTTGAAAACCACTGKTGAAGTCACACTGTTAGCTCCTGTCTCTTGAGTTTTCCATTTGATTGTGTCATATAAGTTATAAACAGAATTGTAAAATGAACAGTAAAAAGCCCAGCCCAGGATACTGTCTTTAAAGAATTTAAACTATTGCAGTTTCATAGGCCCTGGTGATGCTGAGTTTAAATCGGTGGCTGGATCCTTGACAGTTTGCCCAGGGGTTGGCCTCTCCATCTTGTTGTTGCTCCCTACCCCTTGTCTTAGCATGTTTTCAGGCAACTGGTGGAGAAACGTCTCCATATGTCTCAGAACAAATGAACAATTTTGTAAGTGGATGTTGCTTTGAGGTGTTRGAGTCAAAGGTGTTCATCCGGCCTGGGTTATAGAAGAGGTCAAATGAAAGGATCATTGTAAGGATGCCTTCTGGCCCTTAAAAAAAACTGTTAGCACATGGATTTTTGGAAACTTGGAAGATTTAGCACAACGTTTGCTTATAATAAGAACTGTAATAAAACTTCACTTTGAAGTTTAAGAACCTTAAAAAAAAAAAAAAGGAAATGGAAAGTCAAAAACATAAATGTAGTCTTGGCATGAGTAGTTGTACCTTGTCACAACTCTAGCTGTCTGTAAATGCATCTCTAGAATTCTTTTTCTAAAGAAATGAATTACCTAGGCTTGGGAGGGCTCTTCAGAATATGAAATAGGAGTTTCAAAAGGCAGAGGGAGACCCTCCGTTGCTGTATCATGAACTATATTTTAACTGTGCTTGACAAGTACAGTTCAGACAGGTAGCCAACTAATCAAATGTTTACTCAAATCTTATCTGACCTACAGAAATCTCTGAGTATGCCAAATTAGGCTGCAATTTTGTGGTAACAAGATTCTTCAGGAAAATTACAGTATTTCTGATGGGTCCTAAAATAACGGCAGCGTAATCTGCTGCAATGTATTCAGCCCACTCTCTTCTGATCACGAAGGGATTGCGGAAGAGAAGTATGGAAATAGAAAATGTTGATTTCTTTTTTTTCTTTTTTTTCTTTTTTTTTTCCTTAAAGAACATCTCCAGCTGTGGAAAATATTGTATTTTCACTTCTCAGTTCCAGAAGGTTTTGTTTCCCTCCTGACAGTTGTGGCCAATTTCACCCCAGATAGAGGTGGTGCCAGACTCTCTTTTGCCAGGAATTCAGCCTGTCCAAATTGCCTTGTGTGATGTGGCTGCTTTTTCTCGTATCTGATCCCTACACCCCAGTTTATCCTGTGAGTTAGCCTATTTCATTGGCACCTTAGTTTATACTAAAAGTGGTGGAGTTTTAGGGGCATTTAGCAATCCCAACATGCAATTTGGCACCTGAAATATTTCTGGAAATATTTCTGAAATATTTGGTGCCTAATTGCCATTGAAACCTGAGCCCACCTACCTAAACCCATCTTCTAAAATGGGATGTAGGTGGCCATAGCCTCTGAGACTCCTACCCAAAAACCCCATCCACGGGACTGCACCTCACACACCTCCATCAAAGCAGTGCCCCTCCCCACTGAACACCACTTAAACATTAATGACACAGTCCCCATCTGGGCAAATGAATGCAAAATGCTTTTCCTCATCTGACCACAGGAATGGAAGATATTTGCTTTTAAAAATATCAGATGAGAGCAAGTCTGTTTTTTGGTCTTATTTTACAGTTGGGCACAGCAGTGCAGCAAGCTGACCTACTCTCTGAGGCTCCGGCTGGGAGTTTTACTTCCATGTGACTTGGGATGTGTGGACAATATCCTGGGACTGATGCTCCCAAGTCACTAGGGCACTTTCCAACAAGCGTGATACCCTGTGGCAACGTGCGATGTGCTRGTTAGGGCACAGGATAACACTTTCTTATTGCTGACATTGCTTTTCAATGTAAGGCAACTCTGCCTCTTGCTAGATGGAAGGTCTGTCCTGTGCAACAGGGTTAACAATCAGCCATCCTCCCTTGTCGTGCCGACCTCTGTCATTTCTTTGGACACCCGCTCTGCCCACAAGTCCCTCTCGTGCTCCTTCCTCCTGCTGCCTCTTGTCGGTCACACTGAGGGATGCTCCAGGGGCAGAGACCACCCTGCCTTTGCTCTTTCTGTACTGCCCGTAGCAGCCACGGAGTCCTTTGGTCTCCAAACCATTAAAATATTGCTTTTTGGGTTACTTCATCCACCTGCATGGTTGTGGGGCTGAGTTAACTAATTTTTTCAGACTCTTTTCTTGWGTCTCGAATGAGAAGCTACTCAAGCATAGCAAGCCCTGTGCRTGCATACATAGCCTGCGCGAGAGCACCACTGGAATTTCAAACGGTCTGATTAGATTGGAGAACCAAACGTGCACGAGTCACTGAGTAGGACTTGGATGTTGCTCTGCCACTGGTATCTTCTGAAAAATGCCCTTCTCTGGAAACRTCATCTCCATAGCACTCCACAAGTGCTCCAGTGGCTGGTGCTCATTTCATCCCTTAGGTAAACAGCACAAACCCCGAGCTGGAATTTGAAYGCTCACATTGGGCAGAATTAAAAGAATTTTCTTTGTTACTTCTTGGTAAAGAAATGTCACTTTACCTGGCCCCATGAGAAGAGGGTTTCRCTGTACATCCTCCTGGGAAACTCCTCTTGGCTGGCAGTCAGGAGAGCGGCGGCATTTTCAGCACCACCGCAAGATGCTGCAATTACTGTACTTGTGTTTCTTTGCATTTCAGGCTGCTGTCTTAGTGTCAGCCTGTGCCCATTAAACATGACAGTGCTCTGTAGACTCCTCTGTGATACCAGTATATCTCTGACAAAAGCGGATTACAGGAACATGGCTAGAGAGGAGTTTTTTRCTTCTTCTGCCCCTCTCCTTTTTGCTGGTGGGACTGGTGGTGATTCAGGCGTGTATCTGGAGTCAGTTAAAAATACACCACAAACCTGAGTGTAGCTATGCAAAACATTAAACAAAACCCAGGAACATTTCACAGGAAGGAATATTGTGTGCTGCAGTTTTTGATTAGATTAAAGAACTAGAATGAAGCAGTGTGATTCAAAGTGGTCACACAATAATAATAATAAATAATAAATAAAAGCTGCTCTGAAATCCTTTAATTGGAAATAAAAATCAGCTTTTGCTAAGCAACCTGTAGAGAGGGTACAAAGGGAGGGGAGGGAGCATGGATTTGGAGCCCCTTTGAATGATCTATTATGCTGAAACTGCTTTTATCTTTTGTTTGGTGCAGTTGTTGAATGCAAAGTTGGCTTCATCTGTGTGACATGTGTGGCAGACGCCTCTTTGGTCTGTGCATCCTACAGGGTGCAAAAGACCAGCTGGTTCAGCAAATTCCTCCCGGCATTATTTGCTGCTTATCTTAATACCGTGTGCAGGGATCCGCTGACATCCTTGGGAAAGCTGGACTTGCAGAAGAAGGGGGGGGCTGGGGAGGAGGGAGTGGGGGGAAGGGAGATGAGGTGCAAGGAGACGGCTGCCTCCCGGCACCCCAAGGAGCTTCTTACGGTTCCCACATCCCGGCATGGGCTGTGGAGATGTTTCCCTGCCTGTCGTCTGCCCTCAGTCTGGCAGCAGCCATGTCCCATTTGAAGAATGGACAAACCCAAAGCCAGCTGCACACTAAGTGCTTTGGTTAGGCAAGTTTTCCAAAACCACCTCCCACAGCCTCTCCCCAGGCTGCTTAGCAAAGCAGAGCCTTTTCTCCTGTTACACGGTTTCCGACAAGCTCCTTTCTATTTCTTATCACCATTGCTTGGCCACTTTGGACCCCCTGTTTCACTCCAGTTTAACTGAAAGGCAGCACAAGCAAAAGGCAGCGGGAGAGTTATTTACCTGTCAGAGTGGTTCCAAAGAATGTTTATCAATATGGTGATAGATGCTTTATATATATAAATATAAATATATATATATAATGATGKTCACCAGCCTCTTGAGAAATGGGTGATGGACATTTTTTTTCCCTCCTACAAGCTTTAACAAGACTMTTGTCTGAGCCTGATCCAGCCTGAGTACTGTCCTGTAGATGGAGTTACCCCTATGCTGCAGAGCTATATAAAATATACATCTGTCCATCTACGGAGGTGGTAAATATGAAGGTCATTCTAATCAAGCTGATAAAAATACTTACTTGGATTGAACTCCCCTGGAAAACTCTGAAAGTGATTCTGCTCCAGGAGGGGTCTGGCATGGGACGTTCGCAGACGGCACATGGTGTATTTTTCATTTCCGACCTGAGCCTGTAATAACCTTTATGGCTGAAAGAGAAGTCGACAACTTACAATAAAGGTGCTATAGCCAGAAAAAAAAATATTCTAATTTATGGTGATTTAAACACACTGTACCTGCACTGCCATTTGAAAACCATGATTGTAAAAGAACTATAACATGAAAAACGTGGGGAGGAATTTATTAAAGGCCAGGCCACTTTAGCAAAGCCAAGATCTGAGCTGCCTGAAATGTAATGTGGTGCTTATAAACTAAAGGCATAAGTTATTAACTTAACCTAAATGATTTCAGATTTGTGTTCAATGGACTTGGTAATTATACCAAGGAATTTAAGCTGACCTCATCAAGCCTGCTTTCTCTTTTAAAATGTATTTCTGTGTCAATTAAAATGCCTGAGTATAAAAAGCAAAGTTTTTATAGGCCCAGCCATACAAATTCATTATCGCACTATTATATACTTGGCAGTCTACAAATATGCCAGTGATTAACTTAGTGTGCATTAGCTGCCAGTGTTGCAGCATTTCATATAAGTGTGGCTATTGTCTACACTCAGCTGACTGAAATTGCCGTGGGTATAGACCTTGGATATCCTGGAGAAAGTAAGTCCTTTCCTACTGATAGCGGCTGTCTGCTAGATGAAGCTTGTATTGGACACGGAAGCATCACAGTCAATAGACAGATAACTGTTCCTGGAAAACAGCTGCTGGAGACGCAGGTTTTCTGCAGAGTGACGGAGAGGGATGGCAAATTCCCAGGCTGGGATCAGTTCTCTCCTCTGCCCATGCATGGCTAGATGGCTGTGRTCAACAGTTTCCCTACTCCATGTGTTTCCATCATTATATTATTCCCATTTTGTTCCRTTTATATGTCTGCTTTACATTGTAAATTTTATGGGGCATGGACTGTTTTATGAGTGACTGTTACTGTATTATTGTAAAATATTTCTCTAACACTTGTTCCTGTTCCTCTGTCTTAGCACTATGATGGCAGTGGTGGTGGGGAGATGAAACAGATCACCACCAGACACCAAGACCCAGAGGAAAATACTTCCTCCCTTTCCATCCCATCATTAAAGTGGTGAATCAGGCCAGAAAGGCTAAGCATCATGCCCAGGGGACACCCAGGAGGGCAGAAGCAGAGCAGGGTRTACCCCAGCCCTCCAGCATTGCAGCTTGGTGCCGTAGCTGTAGATGTATCCTTTCCCTCTGTAYCTTCAATATTGTTTACTTAAAAACTACAATAATATCTAACCCTCCTGGTAAATATTTCAAAATACCTAATATAAAACTCAATAAAGTGATAATGTCAATAAGGGAGGAAACTATTTCCTCAGGGTAATGGGCTCTTTCTGTCAGATAAATGCTGGAGCAAAGCCTTGAGTTGTAATGSTAATAGGCATCAGGGCAGGCCCAGGGGAGATATGTCTGATGCTGTGACTGGGCATTTTTTTGCTTGTCTTTTATGTGTTGGCATTTGGGAGCTTGTTTTCTGGAGGTGCTGAGTAGCCACGTTCCCTATGGGAGATGGTGGTGCTCAGCACTTCCAAAAATCAGGCCTCTGAAGATGAATCCTGCTGACCTTGACTGTATCTGAAGGTGAGTGACAGCTGCTCAGTGAGGCCATGTTTTGGAGCAAATCTCTGGAGRCAATATAGAGCTTTTCCTCTGCTGTTTTTCACCCTTGGG
Organism: Oceanodroma leucorhoa; assembly: GCA_030449065.1. Classification (NCBI taxonomy): domain Eukaryota; kingdom Metazoa; phylum Chordata; class Aves; order Procellariiformes; genus Oceanodroma; species Oceanodroma leucorhoa. The sequence continues at coordinate 6,471,997 of JASVER010000021.1, forward strand.
AAATGCTCTGTGTTTCTGGGTTCCAGCTGGAGCAAGTCCCAGGAGGTGCAGTGGGAGAGGTGAACCTTAGCCTCAGYGTATCAGGAGGCCAACCTGTTCTTGCATAATATTTGCCAGTAGTAAAGGACTCCCAAAATGCAGACAGAGTAATCTGGGGAAGCATGAGGTGGGGTTTCCAAGCTTGCAGTTCTCATTTCCTCCATTGGTGGCAGCTCTTGGCTCCACACATCTCCCTGAGATGAATGCATCTCTCATCCTGCATGTACTGCAGTTGGGAAGCCAGTCCTAGAGAAGCCATCTGGGCTTCACGTCCATGTCTGGGCTTCATGTCCATGTCTGGGCTTCAAGACATCATGTAGATGAGATGAACCTTACTCTAACTTTAGCCTTATGAAAATCAGGGACCTAGCCTAGACAGCTAACCAGGTTCCTCTTCAGTCAAAAGTGAGGGCAACTACCATGACAAGACCTCCAGCTTAGATACTGGTTTTAGACTGGCCATCCTCTGGAGGTTCATAGGCATGCAGGGAAGAAACCTGGGCTGCTTGCTGACATTAGAAACTCGATTTCTCTGAAGGTACAAGATGAATCCTACCCTGACTGGATTAGCTGATCAGCAATATGCATCAAGTCTCAAAGGCCACCTAAATATGAGCTAGTCGCATGGTGGTCTCCAGGTGTCTGACCTGTARCTGAGACCCGATCTGGATAACTGATAACACCTCCAGGCACAGAATAATTGTCCAGGATTAAGAAGCATCGATGAAATCATGTTTATGTATATAAAATGATCATTTCTGTCTTAGAGTATAAACAAAATCAGGCAACGTAAAATGAGATGCGTTGTGTTTTTTTGTTGTTTAAAAAATACCTGATGAGCCTATCTGCATATGAAGTCTGGCTGTGATTAGACTAGACCAGCTTGGAAGGAGCCYAGAGATTTCCATACCAAGTTGCACATCTATTTAGTAGAGTTTGCTTTATATTTCAGGTAATGATGGAGCCAGAAGACACTGCTGTTATTACTTAGAGACACTGCAATGTACACCCATATGAAGCTTGCACCTGTAGGCCATGGTGAATATTATAGTCTCCTGGTTTTAGCCAGCCTGCAAACAGTCTCTTTCTGGAAAGTCTTACTGCTTAAGGTAAGCTAAAGATGAGAGAGAGCTGGGAGGGATATATGTGCCTTATTATTGTTTTACAGCTAAAGAAATAAGAGAAAGAGAGAGGGGAATTGTTTGTGGCAAAGGCAAAGACTAAACGCAAATTTCCTGTTTTGCTTCAAGCATGAGATGACTATGAACATCCCTGGGAAGGAGGTCAGTCCCACTTGGGAGGTAAACCACTTTGGGATCACAAGCATCTTTCTGGATTCCTGCAGACAACATCTTGTACCTTAGGTATGGCAAATTCCAAGGCATGAATGGAGGGTGGTGTGTTAGAGGTCTGATATATATATTTTACTCCTGAGCAAATAAAACTCAATTATTGAAGTTTTTGGAATGAAGGAGGACAATTATGTATGCAGGGGAATACTTAACACAGCTAGACATGTCACAAAATGAGACTCAAACTGATGCATTATTATTTAATTAGTATTGCTCCGTTTAAGCAAGCCCATTTGTACTTGTACATATCACAAGCCTTTAATATAATCCATTCAGGCACAATAGTGGCACAGAAACAAACAATTAAAAAATGTACCTTTTTGTAAATGGAATAGTAAGCCTGCTCTGGGTCCAGTGAAATCCTTGTCTCTCAGTAGAGGAATTTAGCAGTATCCAASAAACAAACAAATCACATAGGAATTGTCCTGTGGGTTTGGAGTATTTGGGTACTCAGGGAATATTGAAACTGGTACTTCAACTGTGACTCCCTGACTAGACGCCTGGTTCCCAGAAGTGGATGCAATACGTTCATAAACCATGTGTTGTCCTGTATCCATTGGGGCAAAGGCAGACCCTTTCTTGAATGTACCTGTAGATTTACACCTAAGGTCGATCTCACAGTGTCCCTGCTAGAGTGCTCTCAGATTGGGGTAACATCTTCTCTTCAAGGCACTCATGGCACCATCTCTGCTCTTCTCTGTGCCCAGATAACTCTCTGTTGGACACAATAGGGTGAAAAGATTGGAAGATGACCTCCAGGTCATTGTCTTGAAACACCTGCAGGTCTACTGGGAGGAGTTCTTCAYTGAAGGGATTTCAGTTGTGTTACAACCCAAAAGGTGCCAACCTGTTCACGTACCTTAACCCTGCATATATGTGTTTACGTGAACCTGGACCTTCCTTTGGCTGTCTTTTGAAATGCTAGAATCTGATTTTACACCTAAAATAAACAAAAATAATCGAGTCCTTATCACTGTTGCTCTTACCCAGACATGAACTGTACAGTGATGCTTACCTGAGTCTGAAGAGAGCCTACAAATAGCTCCAGGGAAATAGAGAACATGAGTCACTCCTCAACCTGGTGGCAGTGCTGCAATGCCATGACATTCGTGTTGGTCTTGATATTAAGGACTACGTAACTTATTAAATTATCTACAAAAAGAGAGTGCAACTGACCCCATCTTTGGGCAGGGGAATGGTCAAGATCCCTTTCAGTCCTACTTTCTATCATTTTTCTATGAAGGTGTGCACTCTGTGCTGGAATAGTCAACAGCAACATGGAGAGCCTGGGAGAGTATCACCATTTATTTTTTCCTTTGGGAAATCATGGAATTCTTTTATTTTTTTTTGCCACTGCAGCCATTCATTATCCTTGCTTAACCTCCCTCTTCTCTGTCTGCTGCGGGAATCATCAAGGAGCTCAACAAGATGGCAGGAGCCCTCATGCCATTTATATTTGATGTAATAGCTTGGGACATGTGGATGTTTTTTCCCCCAAACTAGAAACATGCTGTGAAAGTAGATGCTTGCTAACTCCCTGCCTGCTGAGCCAACGGAGCGAGCACAAGGGAATGTTTGCTAATCTAATGGGCTTCTGGCGTAGACCCAGCCCCAGTTCCAGCCGTGCGAGACTGGATCCATCCCTGCTGCTGCTTTGGTTTTGAAAGGGCTGGGTAAGAGGGGAAAACTCCCCTCCATGCATTTCATCCTCTAGGCAGGGAAGAGACATGGAGGTAGTCAGTTATAGAAAGGGGGATGATTGAGCAGCAACCTGGAAAGAGAGCGAGAAGGACAGTTAACTTGGCTGTTGATGATAAAACTGCTCAGAATATCTCCCCATGCCTAAATCAGTGGCACTTATAGGGACTTGAATGAAAGTACTGCAGTGCCATGACAGGGGAGCATTTGTTTTCCTAGCCCAAACCTAGGCTATGCCGTGAATGATCTGGGCCAGAGACCTGGCCTGACAGCCTTGTTTGTCATTAGAGAAGGTTGTGACAACATCCATTAATCTTTTAAAAATTGTTCTCTTACCCACAGATTTTTTTAAGCAGGGGCTTGTAGAATGAGCAATTTTGTCTCTATTTCCAATGATCAGTCTCTGTGAAGTCAAGCTCTTATTTATTTATATAGGGTTAATRTTTGTGAGGCTCATCGGTAAAGTGGCTGATAGCTTTCTGTCCAGTGCTGCCATCCATCTCAGCTGGGTGTTTCAGCGGACACTATTGGCTTAAGGGAGCAGCACGTTCTTTTTCCTTGGTAATAATTTGAGTGGCTCATCAAAAAGATTAAAATTTCTCCTTCATTAAAATAAAATCACTCACCTGCATGTGAAAAAGCTGTCTGTACCACTCACTGCCACCAAACAAATCTTTTTCCTTCTCCTTTCCACTGAAGAGAGATGCACCTCAAATAGTTAAGCCGTCCTGATTGCCTCTCCTCTCCACCCTGGCCTGAGCACCGCGTCAGGAATGCACTTAGCGATGCCCAAACATGACTGCCATGGTCTAACAGTGGCATGTTTGTTAATTGTCAGTTAGCAATAGCGTAAGCTGTGTTTGCTACTAGAATGACATTGTGGTTACTGAGCCCCATGGCAGTTCCTGACAACTTGCTCTTCATGTGACATTACCCACGGAGATCCTACAGCTGACCACAGGGAGCTCAGAGCGCTTCCAATAGAGCAAAGTTTGCTTTGTAGAGAAAACATCTCCATAAGTATGTGTCAGATGGTTGAAGTGATGTTGCATGACTCTGAGATGCATTGGTTTTCAAATAACAAAATGTTAAATATAGCATGATGGCCAAGAATAGTGCAAATTGAGATTCTAAATATAATCAGCATGGAGTTTGGCCTTGTAGGGTATTGGCTTAAATATTCATCATCAACACCAGCCTTCATATTAATGAAAAATATTAAATATTTGGCTCACCATATCCGGTCAGAGCCATCCTGGATACAATGCATTTTTGCTGACCGAGTGGAAGACCTTCTGGAGAGCTACCAGAGAGAAGGAACCTCTGAGGGATCTTCACCTTCTAAGTACTAGGTCTGTTGTTGTTGAAGACCGTTGACTTTGAATGGGTTTTGCGCAGAAATGTTTTTGGCTCTAGAAGTCCACAGATGGGGTACTTTGCAATTTGCAATATCATGGCTTGATCTTTTGACAAGAGGTGGGAGAGATCATTTGAGGCACTCAGCTTCTCTGAGGCAAGGGCATCAATTTYCCACCTGAGCTCCCGAGAAAATCTGGTAGGCTGGAGGTCTAGGCCAGGTCCTCCTGCAAATGGTGAGAATGCATTGAGAGGAAATGTTCTCAGAGGGTGTTTGTTTTTCATAATTGATTGCTTTCCGTGCTTTTTTAGGAGTAAAAGTGTTTGGGGTTAGAAAATTCCTGTGGCTCACCAGTGTTTTGGCCTTACTGCCATCTAATCCTAAGGAGCTCATTGAGAAACCAGAGCTCCAGGCAACTCTGCAAGTAGCTATCTGAGCGACTGATGTCTCAGTAGTGCTGAAGGACTGTTTCCAAGCTGGAAAGACATGGGCAGTAGGGGCTCATATTGTCCAAACAAGATGATCTGGTATGAGCTTGGCCGCGGGGTGCCCTTGCAGTGAGCTGGTGGCCACTGGAGAGGGAGACAGGACCACTTTGGGACTCTGTTTAATCACTCTTTACAGCGTCCATCAGGAGTTTATCTGAGCACCTTTGTTCTACAGAAAAAAGTTCTAAAGGTTGTGCTTCTGAAGTTCACAGGCTGTCTCAGAGCCAATAGGATTTTATGTTACCAACACACACCCAGGGGGGATCATCTGAGACTGCCTATCAATGTAAAACAGCCACATGATGCAATGAGGGAGACAGTGTGGCTGGAGACCATCTTGTTGGTTGTCATCCAAACCATGTGGGCTGTAGTCAATTGCTCTCTTGACATCTCCTCGGAGACCCATTGTTTACATAGCAGGTAGGTTTTGCCTGGAACCAGCATCTCATTTCTTCCGAGCAGGGAGTTAGGGATCAAGAAGGAACAGGAACCATTAAAATGGTACAAAGTATAACTGGGTGTCTTGACATGTGGTGGGTCAGATCCCATGTGGTGCTACACTCTCTGAAATCCTACTGAAATCGGGGAATTTTGGAGGATGTTGGAGCTCTGGGAGTTTAGTTTCACTCTGTGGTTCTTCCATAGACTTATGGTGATCACCTTGAGCAGCTGATTGGGCTTAACGATCATGCTTTTAATGGTGGTTCCCTCACATTTGCATGCTGTATGCATGGACAGTTCATCCAGTCATGTCCAGTAGGACTGATGCAGGCTCCAGGGAGCAACTTCAGTGATTGCTGAGGCAATCCTTTTGGGTTTGCTGTCTCCATGGACAAGAACAACAGTCATGAAAGGAATTCTTGTCCCATAGAGATCACACAGATCTACCCTCTGTGCCTCTTTCCTCCTTCTTTAAAATGGAGGTGATACTGCTTTTCTCTTTTCTGTTTAGATTGTTGGCTTTTTGAGGCAAGGGACATTTCTCACTCTTTATGTTTACTACTTTGTACAATATGTGAACGCTGATCTGCTGTGCCTCTTGTTATATGTATATGAATGACACAGTACAAAGGGCCTCAAACTATTCAATAACAGATACAGCAGACATGCTTTTCAACACTGCCTTTGCCATACTGAAGCCAACAGATTATTAAATTAACTGAAAATTAAAAGGGAGGCAGTACTTAACTCCAAGCGGTGTGCAGTGCACAGTGGTATTGCTGGGGTTGGCAGTGCTGAGCTTTCATGATGCTTGGACTCCACCAGCTCTCTGACCTATAGTCTGAAAGCTCCTTGGAGGCCACCCCACCCCACCAGGACTGCCTTTTCATCAGTGGCCAAGATGGCAGGTGCTGTTTGATTATTACTCATTCCTTTTTTTATTACCTTTGACATGTTAAAATATTGTTTAGTGATTTACTCCCCTTTGTATTTAAATGTAGTGATTAGAATATCTTTTTATATTAGACTGCAGTTTTACTTTGAAGATGAAAAGTGCCATGTATTAAATTGTAGTGCAATAACTCATGGGTCCTGTTATTCACAGTCTGCATAACCTGTACTTGAGAAGCAGCAAGTTGGACACTCTTCACATGTGTACCTGGATGCTTTTGTTGATCCTGCAATTGCATTTCTGCAGGGAATGACCTGAAGACTACATGGTCCACCCATGTCCTCACAGCCGATACCAGCAGAGCCTCTATTTTGCCTCCTGAAGAAAGAAGAAACCCAGCACCCCAGCAAACCGTATCTACCCATTTTTGGGAGGTCACAGACTAGGCAGGCTGAAAAGGCCATTCAGCAAAAATAAACAGAGGGAAATATGACCATCTGTGCTCATCTCAGATGAGCAAATGGTATTTGGCATAGTCATAGTCACAGCTGAGTACCATTACCTTCTGTCCCCTCCAGAGAGGGAGTGTGAACGTCACCATTTAAGCACCAGGAGGTTTTGCAGTTGAACTGGCACTGTGAGCTGTGAAGCATTGTCGTGTTAACCACAGCCTTCGCTGCACAACTCTCCCTGAGTATTTGTTACTTTTCTAACCCTTGTGTGTATGTAAAGCAGATAATATGAACCATCTCTGGTGTAACTTCATCACCTGCTGTGGCTCACAATTACCCTGAATTTGCCCCAGAGGGCAGACAGTGTGGCTCACAGTCACCCCTGAAAGCCGTGAAGCTTGGCATTACGACGTAGCTTACTCGGATACTTATGATGGAGCTGGTCGCCAAACTCTAGACAGCCATTTTAGAGCTCTTGTCATAGAATCATAGAATCATACAACAGTTTGGGTTGGAAGGGACCTTTAAAGGTCATCTAGTCCAAACCCCCTGCCATGGGAAGGGACATCTTCAATTAGGTCAGAGCCCCGTCCAATCTGACCTTGAATGTTTCCAGGGATGGGGCATCTACCACCTCTCTGGGCAACCTGTTCCAGTGTTTCACCATCCTCATCATAAAAAATTTCTTCCTTATATCTAGTCTACATCTACCCTTTTTTAGTTTAAAACCAATCCCTCTTGTCCTGTCGCAACAGGCCCTGCTAAAACGTTTGTCCCCATCTTTCCTATAAGCCCCCTTTAAGTACTGAAAGTCCTTAACACGTGTTTCCTCCCCTATTTGTGGTTGTTTGGTGACATGTCATCTTGAAGGAATGGTCCAGAAATAGAGGGAAAACTCCATAAAAGAAAGCACAATGGTGTACAAAGGGAGCTCTGGTGAGAAATAGCATGTTTTCCTGTGGAGTGATGCTGTGAGGATATCTTCTGTCTGACTCCAGTTAAGCCCAAATTGTCATGCACTCTTGGCTTGCAAGACCAGATGYACTCTGTGTTTAACTGATGGACTCCAAGCATGAGGCAAGGGCATTTTCAGTAGCCCATGGGCCCAAGCTCTCCATGTAATTGCATTTGGTTCAGCTCTCATGTAAAACCTGAATACAAAGTTTGTAGTGTGAAGGGCTAGTCCAAGGCTGCGACACCACGTTCAGCATAGCCACCTTGTCAACTTATTTACACTTTTCTTAAATTCCCAGCTCCTGGAATCACAGGGTTAAATCTGACTCTCAACTTTCATTACAAGTAAGGAGAGGAGTGTGACTATAGAAAAACTGTCGGGATGAGTCTTGATCATTCACAACCACAGGGAAACAAAATGTGAAGCAAGATAAACCTGTCTGACTTTGAGGTGGCCTGATCTCTGGTTAAGCCCACCTAGCTAGGAGGGCTTAGGGTGCAGTTACAGATGTTTCTTCCAGAACAGCTCACCCTTGGCCCCACCAGGATCTCTCCCCACTCCTGGGGGGTTACGGCTGATGTAGCAGTACCTAGTCACCTCCTTGTATGGCTACATTATTTGCCAGMTTCGTGAAACAAATTATTTAAAAGAAAATAAAATCTACCAAAAACTACCGTCATACCATCTGGTCTGAGGTGTATATAGTTAATAGCAGTAAAACTACTCCCCTACTTCAGCTGCTGATGTGCACACCTGACTGTAGCTTTTACAGCACCACCAGTGATCACCATGGGCATGGTTCAGTTTCCTAAATACAATATTTAGGCAACTTTTCATGACACTTGAAGTGCCCTTGGAGAGCTGAGACATCCTCATGTGTCGGGGAGATGTGACCCACTAGAGACCTGTGCCTCTCTGCAGTGGCAGCCAGGTCCAGACACGGTAAGCTAAGACATCCCAGATGGCCACAAATACTTAGACACCTAAATTGTACCTGATATGTCCACACTATTTGCATTGTATAGAAAAAATGGTGTGGCTTTTGAAGTACCCAGGCAGTTATATTAATGCGAAGTGGCTGGATGTGACTTGGGCACACAATTGCATTTCCATAGCCAGTGTGTGCAATCTGATGTTCATGCTGCCCATCTGCTGACCACAAGAGGATGAAGAYCCTAACCTGCGTAGAGGAATATGGGCAAACAACCCACATCTGGCAYCAAGTCTTCCTGGACTAGATAATTTCCTTGAATACGTTTAGATACGTTTGAATCTGGGTTTGGCCGTGGGKTTTTTTTTGTGGGGTGGTGATTTTTTAATTGGGGTTACATTTGTGTTSTCTGGCCACAGTGCTTTTGATAGAGGACTAGATACCCTAGAACTCGGTTTATTGAGTGGTTGAGCCACGACCCATCTACGTTGGCATCATGGACAGGACATTTTTATAATTGTGCAACTCCATCTGCACTAAGGCGTACGCCAGGGAAATGTAACTGCTTCTAAATGAAAGGATCACACAGATTTGCATAATATACATGGGGATATAGCACACAGGAACCTGAAAAGTAGTAATGGGCTTATCTAGTTCCTACCTGTCAGCTGAGATACTGCAGCTATCCTTGTATATATTCTCTGGCTATTTCTGTTATGAGACCTGCGGTTTAGCTTACCCCTTTTTCACTGAGATATAAGCTATTGTGCTTAACTCACAACAAGAAGCAATTAGTTACCTTGCCAGTTTAAGATGCTGTAACTCAATTSACTGATTGCATCCTGGTGTTTTAGACCAAGTCTATCATGGCTGCAAATGTTAACTTAATTTAGGCACTCACCAAATGCTTGTTTCTGGCTGGGGTCCAGCTTTCAACAAATGTTTCAATCCTGGAAGATGTATTCATGGAGGATTGCTTATTTGCAGCCCTATTAGTTAGGACTCTTTCTCCAGCAGGTGCTTCTGCTGTGGGAAAGTTTTTCTGTTCTCTGGAGGGGGCGATGGGAGGGATACTGGAGCAGCACCAGCCCCCAGTGTACCTGTCCTCTCTCTGCCATGCAAAATCCAGGGCTCTAAACAGCACTGCTAGCTGTACAAGCTCATCCAGGCTTCAGATAACTCTCAACAGCAAGACCTTTGCATGGATTTGGACTTTGCATGGATTTGCAGAGATTTGGAGTAAAGCTGCATATATGCCTCAGTCAGCTGTGWTGTGTAGATATGACTCAACATTGCACCATGCCCTGGCTGCTAAGTTGTCCTCCGGTGAACCAAGAAAACAAGAGAATTTCAGGATTTAGGCCCCCTCAGCTGGAGCCGCCTGCTTACCGCTCACGGTTTTCCTGGAAATCACTGAGAACTTCTTACGCCTTGTATGGCGGCTTGAAGTGACAAGTGGCTGGGTGAACCCCCTCATCAAAGAATTACATTTTAGTTTGAATATGTTAAATTACACCTTGAAGAGGAAGCCAGAACAGCCTCAAGAGCCTCTGCAACAAATGTTATTCTGCGGTCACTGCCACCCCYGCAGAGGGTGAGAGTTTCTACATAGACTTCAAAGATGGGTTTGTTTAGGATCATGTTCTACCACCCCAGATGGACCTTTGCTGAGCAAAGGGAGTTGTGGATAGCACCGAGGTGCTGGCCACATGGAAAGCCTGGCAGCATGATGGGGCAGGACCCAGCCTTCACGGAGCACATCAGGGYTCAGATCCAGAGTCCAGAGTGGCGTGGACATGTGGACATTGTCACTGGAAGGAAAGGCTTTCCAAATACACATACAAAAAATGGGATCCTGGGCATACCTGGGGATCCAAAATGGATCAGTGCAGGTGCACGAGCAAGGTAGGAGCAAAGCTCCCCACCCTGGAGAAAAGCACCAGGCCCTCTCAGGTAGGTAGTTTTCCACAAGAAAACCACAATTCTTAAATCTTAGCCTGTTTCTACCCATGTCCCAAGGTATCCACTGTGTCTTGTCTCATTAAAAAGAGAGGAAGATTTGCCTGTCCTKAGCAGCGAGACTTCCACTGCTGCCTTTGGGAGAGTCTGTGCCAGAAAATATTTAAGGGGAGTATTCAAAGCAGCAGCAGTTCTCCTAGTGTTTAATTTCTCTAGTGAGAAAAGCACAGGGTGGGCTGCAGATGATCTAAGCATGTCAGTTGTCAGATGAAAGCATTTCCAAATGGCTTTCTGGTTATATTTATGTCTTCTGGCTGAAAATGCATTTGATATTTTTTTCAGATGAGGACTTTTTTTTCCTGCCTGTCTTAGAAAGGGAATTTACTGATTAAAAGTCACTGCATTGACAGCACTGGAAATTGAAGTTCCTTTTTTATCTACAGAACAGGTACAGCATGTTCAGCGGCAGCATAAACCCAGGCTGCTGATGTGTCTTAGCTCTGTCCTGAGCTTAACAACCTGGAAGGAAGAGGGAATAAGCCGCTCCTCATGGCCCTGTTAGGTTGTGCTGCTGTTCGGATGGAGAACCCGGCTTTAAATCTAAGGATAGGAGGTTTTGTTAATGGGATTGTCTGTTCAGCAGGAGCACGGCTGAAAACCTCTCTCAGTAGATTTGCAAAGAAGGTAACTGGATAGCTGTCAGGTACTGACAAGCGTTGATCTTCTGAGTTGGATTTGAATGGCTCAATGATTGGCGAAAGACTTTTCCCACTTCTGAGAAAGTCCCTTTAAGAGGAAAGTGGTCTCCGTTTGACTGCAAAGGAGATCCCGTTACATACTCACAATGAGGATATCACTTTACATACAGGTCTTATTCTTTTAACAAGCCTCTGAAAGAGGTCTTTGTCTTGTGATTTAGTAAGGTCCACTTTTTTTGAAAGATTTGTGCCAAGAGAGAAACACATATAAACTGATTCGGGAAAAATAATTCCACAGCAAGGTAATTCGYTGTACCATGAAAACCAAGGGTTGCCTTATAGATGCTGTCTCTGTTTGCAAACTCAGGCAACCAATATTGCAAAAATAGACCTTTAGTAAGCAACCTACATTTTTCTGCCTCTAGTGAGATCAAAATATCTTGAGAACAGTTTTCTTCTGGTAGACCATCAGAACACTGGATGTCAATGTATTGTATGACACTTGTTTCTGCATACAGAAACAAAAATATAAATATGAAATAGATGGTCATTGACCTTTCAACAGATACCTGTGTGCATGTAAGAAAAGATAGGGAGCGTATTTCTAGCCTACTTTCCTTGGAAAGTAAGATTCATATGATGGGAAATAAGACTTTATGATTTCCGTGTCTGTGTATATATCCCCTTGCTACCTRCTAAGCCTGCTGGCCTATTTCAATCAAATTTACCACAGGTCTCAAGATATTTCATTCCTACAAGTTTCATTAGAATAGACAGTACAGAAGACAAACTCTCTTAATGCCTTCTCTAGAGAAAGGTTGTAGTGTGAGCATGGCTCTCCATAGACACCAGAGAATGCCTGCAGGGACATCAAATTTGCGGGAAAACTTGCTTCACTAGTTCTATTATCTGTGGAGATATTTGGTGAATTATATGGAAAGGTGTCACTGTAGGACCTGCTCTGTATGTCCTTCTGTCCCTGGGAAGGRGTGACTCAGGAGCTGAAGCACAAAGAGGAGATCTAGGCAACATGGATGATACTCAGCCAACAAATTCTCACTGTGGTATCTTAAGGGAGGGATTGGCTTTGCGTTTCTTTCCTTTAATTTGCACATGAGACTTAGTGGCCGTGACATCTGCTATGATTACCAGGACCTCATGAGGATATATGTGTTAATCAGTTTAGGTTAGGTTGCTTGAAGTCCTTGGGTAGATGTTTTGTGCCAAGGAAATTTTGTACTTCAACAGGCAATGCAAAATAATAGAAGCAAAAATGTTCCAAACTTGAAAATGCTAATGCTCCAAAAAAACAAAATACTGAGAGGAAAAATATCCATAGTTTGACTTGCTGGAGAACAGATGCAAGTTTTTGAAGCTTTCTCGCTCAAACATTGAAARGGTTTTTTTTCAAAATGTTTCTTTCAGAGCTTTCCTTTCTTCTTCATCTTTTTTTTTTTAACTAGCTCCAATGCAAAGAACATAAAGTAAGTGCTTCAAATGAGTAAATTAATTATTAAACCTGGATAGTGTTCTTTATAGAAGCCATTTTTCTCTTGAGCTGGCAAATTAAGTCTGTATAATAGGGAGAGGTTTTGGTTGGATAATCTTTACATATAGCATGCTGTTTCCATTCTGCACATTGCAGGTTATTAGAAAAAAAAGTGGTGGTCAAATATCTAAGATGGTACCTTGCATACAATGCTGTTGAATTGGAGGGTGAATCCTCTCTTGACTGTAAACAAAACCCCCTAGAAAAAGCTCCAACTCCAGCCCTAATAGAGKCCAGAGTAGGACCTTTGGTGGCTCTGTGGCACCTGAGCCGAAGTGGTAATTCTCTGAGATGGCAGCAGTTACAAGCAACTATCTTCAGTAGGTCCAGAAAGTATATTTGACAGCATTGCAACTCCTTTTCAAAACATCTCCCATGCAGGGGACAAGCYCCATTTGCCCTATATCATGGTTTACTACAGAAGGAAAATTTTGGCAAGGTAGAGGATCTGTCATGTTGTGTGTGACTAGAGGCAGCACAGCACTGTCTGGGGGCTGTTTTCATGCAAAAGCAAAAAAGTTCCCCAATGATTAATAATTGAGAGGTGTGAGGAAAGGGGAGAGAAAGAGACCAGCTAAATAGCTTCAGCTACGCAAAATTCATGTGGTCAGTAAATCAGTTAATAAACCTGTCTGTTGGAAATGCCCCGGCTTAGACTGATCAAAACGTTCCAGCAGGCAGTGCCTCTGAGACCTTACAGCTCAGCAGAGAATTGCAAACTGTTAATCTGAAAAATATTAAGAAGCAAAGCACAAAATAAAGCAACCCCCTCCCCCCCCAGCCCTGAAGTCAAGTGTCTGTGGTTCTAAATGTACTTTGTCTATGTCACCCCAGCTGCTAAATGCTTTCTATTGATTTCTCTTTTACAATCTTTCCCCCCTGTTTTTCTTTCTTCTTTTTTCCCCTCTCCCTTTACATTCAGCCCACTTGTTCTATAGGTACAATGCATAGCTTTAAACAAAGGCCACAGAGTGATCATTTGGAAGATCACAGACCTTTCTGTTGTCTGATCCAGCAACACCTTGGGAAGCAAATGCATTTCTGTTGTTCAGGCAGGGGATATTCAGTGCAATGGCGGATCAAGTGGTGGGTATCATCTGGGTRTCATCCCATATATATGCTTCCATTGCTTCCATCCATCCCCTTGCATATGGGAAGGAGCAAAGAGAGGGGCATTTCCATCTCACCAGTCCCACCACCACCCTGCATGTCTCAGAGACCCCCAAAAAGTTGAACAATCAGACCTTGCAAGCTGCTATATACCCTTCTATGGGCTTCACTGAGACAGCAAATTAGTAAACATCCCATAAAACTGGGCTCTTTTGAGACCAACATGAATGGTTAAATAACAGGGAGCTTTAGAAGCTTTCACAGCAGCAATCTAGTTCAAATGACTTTGCGGCCCGCAGCATCATATAACTGTTTCGTCTTTTCCCTCGCCTGCTTCCCTAGGGAAGGAGCCCACAGAGATTTTCCAGCTGTGTGGGAATGGCAGGGGAGCGCTGGCCGGGTGACGTGCGAAGCAGCRTGCTGCAGTACGGGTTGGAGACTTCAGAGGGGACGTCTCACAGGAGGAATTCCAGCTCCAGAGGCTTTAGTGCTTGTGTGGGTTGTTGTGACTGCTGTTGTTTTCTCCTTTGTTTTCTGCAGCTCAGTATATTGTTATAATACAGCAGGGCAGCATGGGAGTTGTTAAAAAAAAGGCGGTGTCTGTCCCCCCCCCTCCTGTTTAGGAGCAAAAGGGAATAAAATTCCTCTAAGGTGGAGATAAAACATGGTGTGCAGAGGTATGAGCCACCTGGCTTGAGGTATATGGGCAAGCTGCTTTCTTCCCCCTCCCTGCTTTCTCACCATCCATCAGAGTTGAGATCAATTCAAGTGTCTTGGCCGCAAATTTGGTTAGTGAGCAGGGAAACTATGCCTTTGTTCTGATGCTGGCAAACCTCAGCAAGCTTGATTATCTAAAATAAAACCATCTGCAGCCACTCTAATCAATGGCACATGCATAACAGCAAAAGCTCTAAGCTCATGGCTCGTGTAAAATGTTCATTACATCAGACTGTTGTGCTGCAGGAAAGAATTTATGGGCGAGAGCAAGTGGCTCAGCATTACCCAGACTTGTTGGTGGGACACATGACCCACTGTGTACCCTGTGACACTTGTCCCCTCCAGTGGCTGGTCCAGCAAAGATGAGACTACTGCAGTTACTGGCTGGAGGAATTACTGTGAGTGCCAGGGTCATTCCTGTGGCACTGCGGGTCCTGGATTCAGGACTCATTACATGGTGATGTTTTCAGGCAGGCTTGGAAAACAGAAAGGAGTCATGAAGTTTGCCGGTATTACTTGTGGGGTGAACAAGATTACACTAAAGATATCACTGGATTTGCAAGAAATGGGTTAATCTATTTCTCCATGCATTAAACCCCCTGCAAGCTGAGGGCTCGTGTTCAGCTCCTTGTCTCGAGGGTGATACGCAGCCTGCTGATACCACAAACGATGTGGGTCTAACYGGTGACCATATTCTGGATCATTGAGCAACTTTTTAGACATCCTTTCACAAGCTGAAGCAGATATCCAAGGCGGCTTGCCAGCATAGGAGTCAGTGATGCAGTACCTAAACATCCCTTGTCTTTTAAATATGTGTCCTAGACTTGACCAGAGCATATAGGAAGATCTTTTCTCTTGAGAAGCTCAATGCAGGTGCTGTGTCTAGCTCCAAGAGAGTATTCTTAAAAACTGATGGCAKATCAAGACCAGGAATAATTTCCCATGCTAGTCCTATAATTCCCTATTCCTCCAGCCTTGTGCAATGCAGCTAATGATGCACCTGCCAAGACCAAATACTTCCTCAGGCACGGAAAAAGTAGATCACTTCACCACTGGAGCTCACCTGCCCTAAYGTTATAGAAGTTGTTCACTGCCATCTTTTCCCATTTGCACTTTTCATGTCAAACTATTGTGCCAAAATTGACAGGCATGGCAAAGCTGGGATGCTGAATTCATTATCTTGGCTGATGATAATCACAGCATCTATTCCTCTGAAAAGTATAAAATTCTGGTCCCCCATGGTCTCTTTGGAGCAACACGTAGCCTGGTACTCGTTAAAAAAGTTCTTTGACTTATCTTTTCCTTGGTGTTCGAACAAATGCTGAGCCTGGGAGATCCTCTCTGAGTTTGTGATCTTYCTCCTGCAAAACCCACCTCTTTGTTTAGCAGTACGTGGAGTGGTGGTAGCCACAGTTGCTTTGTATTCTGAGACAGCACTTAAAACTAGCCTTTTCCCTTCAAAATCTGATACACAGGTCAAAGGGGCGACTGGTCATGTGGTTTCGTCTACACGCGCCTGACAGCTCCCATCCTCTTCTGCATAYTCATCRCMGCCTTTTTCACTGCAAAATGATGTACTTGAAAGTCTACTCCGCGTCTGACCACKTTGGGGACGGATTTATGATAGCAGAGKTTTTTTTTAAATTATATTAATCTTTACATATTGAACGTGGCCCTGGGCTACAGCATATCAGTTTTGGGMTTGCATGTTTCTGDTTTTTTAAGGGTTATTATGTTAATTTATAGCAAAGATCGATTTAATCAGACAAAATCTCCCAACCTAGAACCAAATCCTAATTTAGCAAACCAAATCCACTCAGCAAAGCAYGTAAGCACACGGTTTACGACAAGAAAGTGCTTAAATTGCGATAGGGTCAACAGGTTTGAAGGATTTTCTTAGGGAGCTCTGCTGACATAGGTAGGGAGAAGGGAAGAGGAAATCTCTGCTACTTCTCATACCGAARTTAGGTCACTTAGGTACAGTGAAAGCGGTGGTGGGAGCTATGCTGATCAAAAGCAGGCTGGCTCCTTGTTTCTGCTCATAGAGGCCAATGCAGTATTTGTGATGAAAGCTTGGAAAGGTTTTTTCCAGTCCCRCTAGCTACTGTCCCACTAGCTTTAACGCATGCACCCAACTGTCCCACCAGTTTCAACGCATGCAGCGGATCTGAGCACTTTGCAAGTAATGGCACTGTCCCTGCAGAAGATACTTTGCCAAAGCGAGATCTTCTTTCTCTAGAGTAAATAGGGTAGCTAGGTAGAAAAAACCCCTTCCAGCCTCAGACACAGGAACAAGTCAACCTGCAATTGCCAATTTGCATCCATGTGAGAACTCTTAGCCCACAGCAAGAGCAAGGTAATCTGCTAGTTTGACTTCCACTGAGGAGAGGCTCAATTAATCCAGGTTGCCTCAGCCTGAGATTGTTCGCAGGAGCAGCTACCATGGATCAGCTGTTAGGCTGAAATTTGTCGCCCTCCTGTAACTTTGCTCATGTTTCCAAGCCCTCAGATTTGCTACAGGTGCATATGCAGCTTTGATATTTACTTTTCTGTAGCACTGTTTGACCGTTCACTGAAGGGAGATTCTGAATTTGACAGCAGCGCTCAGCAAGGGTGTGAATTTCCAAGTTTTACGCTCATATGTGCAGTTCGAAATTCATCCTGCTGTTGGTTAGTTACATAAGGCTTTCCAGGGAGGGAACAGGAGCGTTACCTTGACGTTCCTACAGCGAACCCACACAGCGTGAGCTGCAAACTGTGACTGCTCGCAGTGTATCGCTCGAACGATCTGCAGACTGATTATGATTCACCGAAGAAACCTGCAAATAATTTTAGATGAAGAGTCCAATCAAGAATCTATTTGCAGACAATTCACAAACACAAAAAGAAGTGAGATTCATTGGATAAATTATGCATTATGAATTATTCATCCAGCTCCAGTTAATGAGGTAAATGGTACTATCAGTGTTTAAAGTTAAGCTCATTTGTATATATTGGGCAGATCAAGGCCAAAGTAAGAGATGAGGTTTTGGGGCAATAACCTGGGCTCCATGAAGTTCAACAGCAGAACTACTAACTACGCGTGCAACCAGGATTTCATCCTTCAATTTGAACATAATAGTTGTCTGTGCTGTTGAATCAGAGGAGCAAAAGAAGGTATTCCTAATTCCAGATTTGTGTCTCCACATTAGATGCCATTCTGTGGGGCTTGCAATGAAACCAAGAAAGAAGACACCAGCAAGGAAGGGAAGCTGGGGGTGGCTTTTTWAAAAGTTTTGTGGTGTATTTAACGTAGGGATTGGCCTGAGCTGGAAATCTTGGGTCTTGACTGATTTTTTGCAAGAGTTAAGTGATATCCAGTCATCCATCTGTGTTACAGTATGGAAAAATCCTGCTGAAGGAGGAATCGTGAAAATTTGACAATGATGTTCTAAAGCTTTCCTGTTTAAATGTGCTTACTTTGACCAACATTTTAAGACTTCCATACTTAAATGTTGGCTTTAGACCAGCAAAACACTTAAGCGCATGCTTGAGTTTAATCACATGAGTAACTCTACTGAAATACTGGAATACTTCTAAGACCAAACATATATCTAAGCATGAGTCCATTCAGAAAATCCAATGTAAAAAGTTTGGTTTTAGTCACTCAGAGATTTGATCGGAATTAAATGAGAGGTCGAGGGGATATTAATTTCTCCCGAAATTTTTTTCTTTAAGAGACTCAGGGTGGATTTAATACCTTAATTTAATCACCCAAGTTTGAAAGTTTTCATTTTTAGTCTTCTGCAACCTTTAGTAGAAGAATTCAGAGAATTCTTCATGGAATTGATGATTACTTTACTGGAAAAGCCTTTAATTCCAAATCTAGCTTTTCCTTTTATTATCAAATTTTGAATTTTTAAAAACTGATTTCTATTTGTTCTAGGTCTTGACATTTTTTATATGAAATGACATTGTCAAGAAACCTGTTTCTTGACATTGCTACACTAAATCTTTAGCAGGTAATGCTTGAAATTACAGGCCACAAATCTCGATAAGTGCTATTTACTAACATGGTAATTGTGGAACATTCGATGATGTGTTAAGTACCATGGAGTGGCAGTATAATTACAGTACATGGCATGTTACAATATAAATATAAAGTAAATACATGATTATTTCTGGCTTAGGTCACATGGTAAATACTAAGTGCAATTATGGCACCAAGTAATCTGCAGGAACGTGTAATTACTCTTGGGCTCAATTCATTTACAAATCCTTGTCCAGCTTTTCACACCACATGAGTTGTGGAAACTGTGGAAAACAGATTATTCATGGCTACGATGGCCTCCTTATTACCACAGCCAAAACTTATATTCGGATGATGGCTCCTCTGCCCTCTCCAGTGTCCCAGAGGATGCAGGTGAAGGTTGGCGTAATCAAGGCAGCACCATGTAGCCAGATGTCCATGGAAAGCTGGGCCAAGAGCTCTCTCCAGCTCATTTGACAAACTCAGTTGATGTTATCTAATAGTTTTCATCTCACCAGTTTTGCTTTAGTGAGATCATCTCACCCCACTTTTGAATTATCAGTCAGCGGTGCGGACTCTGCCTTGCTCTGCATCCTGGAAGTCGAAGGCTGTGGCTGATTGCTGCTCGTCACGCACTGGTCCCAGGCTGATCCAGGAACCTGCCATTTTGTAATGTCTATTCAGATCCCTCTGCTCTATTAGCTAGTAGGTATGAGGGGCTGAGTGGGATGGCTTGGACAATACAGCCAACATCTCCACAGGTTCAAGAGCAAGAAATGGCAGTAGAAGCACGCAGGGCATATGGAAATTCTGTATACATAACGGAGAGCAGACATTTGATTCAGATAGTGTGAAACTGTCAGCCTATGGACAGCCACAGTGCACAATACTTGGAGAAAAGTCTGTCGTCAGAGAAAGGAAGAAAATGTAGGGGGAAAATAGTTTAAAGCCACCAGAGCATCATTCTGTTTATGCAGCCAAGAAGACAAAGCGGTGCCTTGGACACCATCGGCCGCCTGTCCTCCCAGGCACCTGGGGCCTCGGAGAAGGTGATCCCTGCTGTATTTTGCTAGGCAAGATTATTAGTATTAATCTTACAGTCTGTCAACAGGATCTGAACCTGGAACCTTCACTGTTAAAGCCTGGATCCCCTGAGATGATATTAATGACTGCAGCTGTTTGCCATTAGCAAGTCATACTCTCTGGGGACTGCTTCTGGGGTAGCTGGGATTTTGGCTTCTTTCTTTTAGGGTCAGCTGCGAAGCATTTGAAGTAGAGACGGGAGGTGGGGAACCGAGTCGGACGCAGCAGGAAGCTGCCGTGGTCTGTGCCACTTCAAAACGCACAGGAGGTGCCAGCTCCCGAGGGGAGGTGGCTGACACTTGATGGGGTCTGATGAAAAGAAAACTTCCTGAACCCAGGATGAGCATCTCCTGAAGCTTTGAAAACGCTTTCGACGCTTGGGTGCAGGAATATCCCAACTGCAGAAACAGGCGCAGGTCAGCTAAAGGGCAATGTGGTTCCAGAAAGACTGCTGCATTTTGGCTCCCCTCAAGAGCTAAAATGATGCTCCTCGTCTGAAACCTGCTTTCTTGCCCTCAGCAGCCCAAACACCACTTCCAAGCCTGAGGAGGTGGATCACCCCAAGGCACAGCAAGCAGCCCACACTGCGTTGCTCTGCCATGGTCTCCTCACACTCCCCTCTCCCAGCAAGGGGGAAGGTTGCGCTGCTGAGCCAAAACACTGGAGCAGGGATGAAAGGATGTGATCTCTCAGCATTTTTGTTTAATGCTTCTATACTCCCTTCCGTTGTGCTTTTCTTTGGCTTGTTCAATCTTACTTGATTCAGTTTTTCTCTTGGTCTCCCTTGGCCAGAAGAGAGGGGGAAATAACAAACAGCCTGAGGAAATATTTCCAGTTGCGTTGCACACACTGCAGTGCACAGGGATAGTTAAATGGAGCCTGGGGGCTAAAACAGGGGAGAAATGGGAGAAACACCAATGATTCTGATTTAACCTCAAAATGCATCAGTATCTTCCTAGTAAAACCATTGAACACCCCTTAAGGTTCCCAAAACTTTGGATAATGTCTATGAAGAGGTGTCAGATTAAAATTTCTGCTTTGCATTAGACTGGAATATGTAATTGTATATTATATGATTATGGTGTCAAGAGAAACTCCAGAGCAAGAACCTTCTTATTTGTTGCACACCATTTGCTTACCATGAAATACGAAATGCACTTACACTGTGCTACAGCCTTGAGAAATCATTATAAAAATCTGTCATTGCAAGCGAAGACTCTTGCTTACTCTAACCACAGCAAAGGCAGTAACGAAGACATGAATTACGTGTTACCTAACTGAAGGGAAAAGTTCCTTGCCCTAGTTGAACAGACTAGTATAATTTTTCAAGATGCTGTGTCTAATGCTAAGTGTCTGAACACTCTCAGGTTGTTCAGAATCAATTGGCTTAAATCTTGTGTAATGAAAGTGCATTTGCCAAATAGGCTCAAGCTTATTGCCATGCAAATTAACATTTGCAGGGACAAATTTCTAAGCCCTTCGTCTCTTTGTTGCTTCCAAGATGTTACGGATACAATTCTGCACTTGCTGTTATGTGTGGGTGCAGTTCGTGTCATTTAAACTTCTAATTACAGCATCTGATTGCACCCACGTATCTTATCAGCTAGTTAGACACGTCAATGACACGCACCATAACTGCAAATATCTGGGGGTACAAAATTGCACCGGCAATTATTTGCACCTACTGAAGGAGAGGATGGATATAAAGCAGGCCATTAAAGTGTTTAAAATACTTTTCTTATAGTAGCATAAACCACTGCTACAGGGATATTACTTGCAGGAGTGTAGAACAAACATTAGGCTGAATTTTGAGCAGCAGCTGGGTTGGCTTTGTAGCACGAATCTAACTAAGGTTCCCTTTATGGGTGCAAAGTGCGTCAGCCAGGTCTGAGTTTACTTACCTGGCTTCCTCTCTTAGCTCTGTTCAGGATCTTGATAGTACCAGCACTGAAACACTTCCTCCAGTCCAGCTGAAGCCAGCAACGATGCCTATACTGCACCCTTTAGAAAATGTGCTCTGGCAGTGTCTGAGCCGACACCTGCAAATTCACTGTGAGCACAGTCTGGTTTTTTAAGCAGCCTCAGGGCTTCTGTTAGCAGCCAGAGGGGATATGTCGATGGGGCTTATGCTCATATTTAAATTTAAGCTTGCAAGTGCTCTGCTGAATAGGGACGTAAATGGAGTGAAGACAGTTTAAGGAGAAAGAAAATTAAGCTCTACTCAGGGTAATAAAAAGCAGCTTCATGACTTTCTTATTATTAACCCAAATAACAAATTGTAGTCATCTTTAGGACACATCCCTCTGCCCCGATCTCTGTGGTCTTGCCATTTTTTCCTGGAACTCTCAAGAGATGTCACCAGCACCATGGCAAAGCGTAGCAAATACTGTGTGATTGTCCTACAACTTTGTGTTAGCCCAACCCTTCTGTACTTGGCTTAGAGACTGATCCTCCACTGGTGCAGCACAGAAGGACGGTCCCTGACACAGAAATCTGGGTTTGATTCCCTGCATCAGGCACGGGACATGCAAACAGCATTTGCTCTCATAGATTCATAAGTGACTGAAGGTAGTAGAGTTACTAACAGGAGCTGAAATACTGGTGGTTACATTTTGAGCACAGCATTGTGAAACCAGATCTGGTTTAATGTCTTTTTTTTTTTTTTTTAATAGATGTCTTTTAAGTGATAAACGTCCTCACTCAGAAATGGTGTACATTTTACCGTGGATGTTTTGCTGTCTGAAGTCTCCCATAACAACCTAGGTGTACGCGTCTTCAGAATTTTTTCCCCTATCACAAATACTTGCAATTATTCAGGATTAGATCTGAGCTTTGCTAAGCAGCTGGTAACATTACAGGAGCTGAGCTGGAGGGGAGTTGCTCTTAGAAAGGAGCCCTCTCAAAAGCAGAAGACAGTAGGGAGAACAAATATTTACATCCACACAGATACCAGTGGTGAGGAAGAGGTCATACTTTGGAGCTGTACTGATATTAGCTTCTTGGAGTCTGACCCTGATTCTTCTTTAGAAAGAAAAGGAAAGAAATGAAAATGAAAACCTGGGAGGATTGTCTTCTGTTCTCATTTACCGTGGGGTAAATCCAGAGCAAATTCAATGATCCAAATGGAACTAGTCCAGATTTCCGCTGGCCTAAATGAAAACATTGTTTTCATATACTAGTGGGGAATTCTGCCTTCTTTAATACCATACTTTTAAATTTTGCTGTCACCATGGGACACTGAAGTTTTATTTTTTGGCTTATATTTTACCCATGAAAGAATTAATTGCTTCAGCTTCCTAGAAATAGTTGCATGATTCAAGTTACTCTTTTTCATGGCTTGTTCGAAAGTTGGGCTTAGTTTTCACCACAACTGCTCCCTACTCTAAAACATTATTTTTATCTATAAACTACTGCATGTAGGGAACAGCCAGTGGAGAAGTAAAATAAACACAATATTGCCTTTTAGCTGGAGTTGCACTCTGCTCCCCAGAAGGGATAACATTTATAAATCAAACATGGGTTTAATTAACCTTCCATCTTCGCACAGGATTAGGAGGGCGGGCACAGTCACACTGATTTGAAGATGCAAAGTGCTCACATGACTACTTCACAAAATTTCAGGGATTCAAAACAATAAAATAAAGCATGGTTTAATAAACTAAGGTCTGGGTTCGTGGCTCTGCCAGTGCTGGCCCAAAGCCGTAAAGCTACAATGAAGTCATTTCAAAGCAGCGCGAGATCAGAACAYGGTGCCCAAAGTGAGTATTTCTGTTTTTTACATCGCAAAAAAGATTTTTTTTTTCCCCAGATGAAAAGACAGTAATATATGTTCTGGCATTTGAAAGGGGTTTGCATATACTTCACTATCTCGCAGTCTGCAGTCATACACACTTATCCTTAACCTGTCATTTCAGTGAGCGACGCTACTGTAGTCAGAACCTCATTTCTCCCTATTGAGAGAGAGAGAGAGGAAATTCTTCTCTGCTTTGATAAAATCCTGTATCCTAGTTGAAAGGCATCCTTCCTGGGAAACCCTTCTTTGTGCAAGTAGGCAGTTCAGTAACCATTCGTAGCCTAAAATTAACAGTTAGTATAAAATCTGTCAAAGAGGATAGCAGTCCCTTTTGCAATGAAGTTAATTAACCACATTAATCAAGATTTGGGTGCCTTTTGAGAAGAAGAGCTTTAGCTCGATCACAAGGTGTGAGTGTTTGATGCAAGAAGCATGAGGTGCATTTCTGGGTCTATCGCAGTAGGGTTGCGTGCGATGTTCAGACTGATTCCTGTGGCCTTTAAACTCCAAGTCTACCAGCTCTGCCTGTGCTGGGAACACTTTCCAGAACATTTGTGCTATGGATAGTGTCGTTTGAATGACATTATTTCTAGTGGCAAAAGAAAAGACCTGCTATCTACAGGTCACCCCCTTACATTCTTCTTTTCATTGCTGTGTCTGTTACAGCTGCTGGGAGCTCAGGCTGCATAAATCCTCCAAGCTTTGCTAGCCCGATGCAGGGAACTGGTGCTAGCAGGGGAGGRGATACAAGACCTTTGTCTGATGTGGATGGGGCATGAATATTTCCAGAATCTCACTGAAGTGAGGAAGCAGAGGAAGATTAACTCTGATGGAAGTGTCAATCTCAGTTTTCTGATTGACCCAGAACTGATTTCCACTTGGCAAAGCCTGTTACGAAGGTGGGCTGACACCTTTGCCCAGAAGCCCTGGTCCATGGGRTGGCTTCATTCCTCCACACCCACTGATGACAGCACTGGTAGCAGCAGGTATCAGCTTGGGAAAGTGTTCAGCACTGCCTGAGAGCCCTGGCAGGGTGGGTGGCTCTGCTTTTTATAGAAAAGCATGGTGATGCCTGGGAATCAGGCAAAAAGTCTGGGTCGTGGTCCCCAAGGCTAGGGAGAGCCCCAGCACTGAAGGGAAGGAGGGGGACTGGTGGCTGGTGAAGGGGGATTTGCTCCTGGGGAAAGGTTCAGTCCCGCCCTGGAGTCCAGTTGGAGGGAGAGAAGTTGTTTCTAGTAGTTCCTCATTATTCTGTCCTTTTTGTTTGCATTTAAAYGAAAATCCAGCTGGACATTTCACTGTGGCTCTTGTCGCACTAGCCTGGCAGGACAAAAGACCAACCTTGCTTGACTGATCTCTGCTACTGAGGGCACAGGGCTGCTGGCCATACACCTGACTGCAGTTCCTAGCTTTGCTGAAGAATTTTTAACAAAGATTTCCCCTTTTCAGTGCTTCAGTTTCCTTCCCCTTACCCATTGCTATGCTGCTGTGTTATTAAGAGTTCCAGGAGCATCTAACTGCTCCCACCRGAGGACCCTACTGTCAGCTGAAGCTCCCAGCCTCCCTGGTGAATCAAGTATATGATATATAAAAGGGTGCACTGCAGGGCACAGAGATAAGACACTGGTAATCCAGCCGGGAGTGCAGATAGGGAAACCACTAAACAAATTGCTCTGCAATGCACAGTGCATGTGTGTGTGCAAAGGACATGTTAATTCTAACTCCATTTTGTGTTTCTTCTCCCCAGTGAGCGTTGCTGACGTCCAATCTGTGTTCTTCGCTTGTTATTTCTAAGGCGTTATCAAGTTTAAGTGCTGTCTTTTTCTGTCTTACAGACAAGAAGGGAATGCTTGAGCCTGTTGATTAAACACATCCCTTGCTTTTCCCTGTTCAAGCACAAATTTCCAGACTCAGACTCTGAACGTAATTTCTATTCCTCCCACACCATGTGCGTGTTGCAGAACTTTACCGTCAGGTTCTAAATCTTGCAGTAAAAACTTTTGCAAGTTATTAACAGGCAGGATGGGTACATCAGCTTTGACTGCTCTAGTCTTTTGGATTGGGTTGGGCTCTTTATTTTGGTTTGTTTTGTTTTGGGKTTTTTTTTAAGTGAAGGATTCCAACCTTTGGAGATCTGGAGAAAAATAGGTTCAGGCAGGATTGCATGGATCAGTCACACTTCTTTGCACCGTGCTATCAATCAAGGTAAAACACAACATCCTAGATGACCTTGTAGAAGTTTATATACCAAAAYGGATAAGCATGTCACTCAGGTGAAAAACGGCAACCAAAAAGGTACTGAAACTATCTGATCTTATTACAGTGTGTCTAGCAAACTGTGTATTATGGTGCTTGTATTGCTTTACTATTACACATGTGTACACAGACATGACACAGTGCAGTGCACACATTATTTTTAATTCATGGAAACATTAGCTGGGAAGCCATTAGGCACAGGGCAAAACTTGCAGTGTGCATGCCTGTGAGCAGAGAAATGATTGACTGATTTGCAGAAGACCTTTTAGAGGCTTAAAATAATTCTCAGGGCCACGCGGTGAACCTCATTCTCCGGGAGATCCAACGCTATTCACACATGTAGCCTCCGTGGCTTCACTGGAATTACTCATGGGAATGCTCACCAGTGGGAGTAGGTGGTGCACAGTCTTGCTGTAAATGCTTGTTTCCCTGGGTTTCTTGCAGCCAAGCAACACTGATAATTATAGTCACCCGCAGGTTTGAGACATGTAAAATGAGGCACTCGGGAGCCCTTCCTGGAGTAACTATACTCCCGGAGTTCCAGTTCTTGTTATTCTGAATGGATGCTTTCCTGCCTCCCACATTCAGTCTGGACACTGGATTTTCTCTTTCAAGCCATGACTTTGGGACCTTTCTGATTTCCAAATGGTGGATAAGGGGAGGTGGGAAACAAGGACTTTGCCCTCAGTACTAACCACATGCCCTGTTGTGTGGCCCAAAACATGGAGTATGTCACTGTGGCATCAGCACCCTCCTTGCATCCTGTTTGTGTCCCACCATAGAATCATAGAATCATAGAATTGTTTAGGTTGGAAAAAAACTTTAAGATCATCAAGTCCAACTGTTAACCTCGCACTGCCAAGTCCAYCACTAAATCATGTCTCTAAGCACCACATCTAGACATCTTTTAAATACCTCCAGGGATGGTGACTCCACCACTTCCCTGGGCAGCCTGTTCCAATGCTTGACAACCCTTTCAGTTGAAGAATTTTTTCCTAATATCCAATCTAAACCTCCCCTGGCRCAACTTGAGGCCATTTTCTCTTGTCCTATCGCTTGTTACTTGGGAGAAGAGACCAACACCCGCCTCACTACAACCTCCTTTCAGGTAGTTGTAGAGAGCGATAAGGTCTCCCCTCCTCTTCTCCAGGCTAAATAACCCCAGCTCCCTCAGCCGCTCCTCATCAGAGTTGTGCTCTAGACCCTTCACCAGCTTCGTTGCCCTTCTCTGGACACGCTCCAGYACCTCAATGTCCTTCTTGTCRTGAGGGGACCAAAACTGAACACAGTACTTGAGGTACAGACTCAGCAGCACCGAGTACAGCGGGACGATCCCTTCCCTAGCCCTGCTGGCCACATTATTTCTGATACAGGCCAGGATGCCATTGGCCTTCTTGGCCACCTGGGCACACTGCCGGCTCATGTTCAGCCAGCCGTCGACCAGCACCCCCAGGTCCTTTTCCGCCGGGCAGCTTTCCAGCCACTCTTCCCCAAGCCTGTAGCGTTGCCTGGGGTTGTTGTGACCGAAGTGCAGGACCCGGCACTTGGCCTTGTTGAACCTCATACCATTGGCCTCGGCCCATGGGTCCAGCCTGTCCATATCCCTCTGCAGAGCCTTCCTACCCTCGGGCAGATCAACACTCCCACCCAACTTGGTGTCRTCTGCAATCTTACTGAGGGTGCACTCAACCCCCTCATCCAGATCATTGATAAAGATATTAAACAGAACTGGCCCCAAAACTGAGCCCTGTAGAACACCGCTTGTGACCGGCCGCCAACTGGATTTAACTCCATTCACCACAACCCTTTGGGCCCGGCCATGCAGCCATTTTTTTACCCAGCGAAGAGTACGCCCATGTAAGCCATGAGCCGCCAGTTTCTCCAGGAGAATGCTGTGGGAAACAGTGTCAAAGGCTTTACTAAAGTCTAGGTAGACCACATCCACAGCCTTTCCCTCATCCACTAAGCAGGTCACCTTGTCATAGAAGGAGCTCGGGTTAGTCAGGCAGGACCTGCCTTTCACAAACCCATGCTGACTAGGCCTGATCACCTGGTTGTCCTGCACGTGCCACCTGATGGCACTCAGGATGATCTGCTCCATAACCTTCTCCGGCACTGAGGTCAGACTGACAGGCCTGTAGTTCCCCAGACCCTCCTTCCGGCCCTTCTTGTAGATGGGCATCACATTTGCTAATTCCCATTCAACTGGGACCTCCCTGGTTAACCAGGACTGCTGATAAATGATGGAAAGTGGCCTGGTGAGCACTTCTGCCAGCTCCCTCAGTACCCTTGGGTGGATCCCATCCGGCCCCAGAGAGTTGTGTGTGTCTAAGTGGTGTAGCAGGTCACTAACCATTTCCCCTTGGGTTATGGGGGCTTCATTCCGTTTCCCATAGCGCAGTTGCTCTGGGGTTTCCTTATGAAGAATGGCAGGAGCCTCCGCTGTGTGATTTACATCTTCAGTGGGCTGAATGCTCTCTGGAAATGCCTCTCCCTTGAGCACAGGAGGCAACTGGTGTGACTGTGTTCAGGCCACACTCAGATGCTTCATGGGTCTCATAGACCCTGAATGGGCCATCCTGATGCTCACAAGGACCCCTCTGCCAGTATTACTGAGAAAGAAGAAAAGCATGAGTTGTCCATCCCTTACCTGCATTTCAAATGCGTGCAAGAACTGGGCATTCTGGATCTGATGAAATGAACTTCTGAGTTCAGGATGGTAGGGAGGCAGGGTGGGAAGCCACTGTGCCCCTTAGGCAATGACCAGAGAGGAGAACTGCAGCAGCAGTGTCTGTATAGCCACAGCCCAGAGTGGCTGAGTTGGGAAATCTGAACACAGTCAGGAGAGGGCTTCTGCCAAGTGTCTCATTGAAGGTAAACCCCCTGATCCTTCTGTGGGGCTCAGCATGGTAGGGAGCACTTTGGAGACAGTGCTGGGGAAGTGGCTGAGCTGAGACTACTCCAGAGAAGGCCACAGAGGGCAGCAAGCCAAAAGCTCATCTCTGGGAAGGAYCCTTTATTCAGTACTTCAACTGGGGATGGTGCAGAGCTCCTGGATCTACAGTGTCCTGTAAAGATGGGGCTGGAGCTGGGGCCAGGGTGGAAGCATCTGGGGGATCACGTTGCCCCGTTAGCTTCTCAAGACTGAAAGAAGACTAGTGTAAAGACTGCTGCTAGGACATCCTGGAGTTAGGGTCTTCAAATGAGATCACATTCCTCATCTGCTCAGTGCTGGGCTTCCTAACTTGACTCTGCTTTTCCACCTCCCACCACTATTTGGACCCCCAACACTGTTCCAGTTCTTTTAACTCCTTACACTTAGTACTTGGAAATGAGAAAATATTGCACATCAAAGAGTCTTCAGGAGGGAAATTTCTCTTCTGGAATTGCACTGAGGTTGCTGATGTTTTTCTATACTTCTAGTGAATATATTCAGCCACCTCGAGTCTTTGGGCTGAAGTCACTGGCCACCCCAGCCCCATCCTTCCCAGGACAGTATCCATTCAGCTGCATGAGTTATTGGGGAGTACTAGTTGGGGAGCAGATGGAAATGATGTGCAAATCCTCAGTTATGCTCCCGCCTGAGCTTTGGGCCAGAATCAAATCCTGTATTTGAGCAGCCTTCTGGCTGTGGAGGTGGCATAGACAAGAAGCCGTGCAACTCAGCTCACAAAGCCAGAAGGCAATAGCAGGAAAGATTTCATCACTTCCCCTTGGAAACCTCCACGTTTCTCTTCTCTTTATTCTTCTTTTCCTTTATGCTGCTTTCGCCTCCCTTCACAAGGGTCCTGTGTGGTAAAGGGGTGAATAGCTTTGATAACTTTCTTTCCACCAAGCTGCAGATATGATGAGAGGGAGATTCACCACAGTCTAGATTCACCTATCAAACTCCAGGCATTTCACCAAGGCTTCTAAATTAGAAGCCTCATTGTACTGACTTACTACTGTTTGTGCCAGCAGCATCTTGAGAAATGGAGAAATACTGGCATCTTGAGAGCATGATTCACCCTCCTCAGATGTGAATCCCTCTCCTGAGGTGTCTCTCTCTTCTCTGTGACTGTAGCTGGCGCCCAGATAATGACAGTCTTAACTTCAGCGTCTCTGCCTACTATCAGGTGGGATGCATCTGAGCCGAAATGCCAGATAAGCAAAACAGCCCGTCAGAAGTACGATGGGGAATACAAACAACATGACTGATTCAGTCTTTCTTACGAGAAGAAAAAAAGTTATCATCAGAAGAACTCTTTAAATCTGCTTCTGGAATGATGTTAGTCCTTTTTTTCATCTACCCCCTTGCAATAACCTTCTGGTAATCCACTCTGAGCAAGAGCAATAGCAGTTTTTTAGTGCTCACCTTTCAGGACAGCCAAGGAAAAGCACTCCCGCTCTTCCTCACTGCTGACAGATGAGGTGTCCACTGAAGAAATCAAAATAAGACAAAAAAAAAAAAAAGTTAAAAATCCCCCCAAACCATACCAGTAGATAAAGTTTAAAATAAATGCATGCTGCTTTCCAGGAAAAGGACCTAATAAGAAATATAAAACCTCTTGAATGACAAACCTATATCTACCTTGCCAGCAGGTACCACTTTCCCAAAATATTGATGCTTTTAAGCCTTAATCCATCTGTCAGAGGTGATAGGATACTTTTGAAAGGAAAATACTGCTCCAAGCTGTTGGGGGGAAAATGGAATGGAGTATGTTAGCAAGATGTGTTACCTGTCTTCTGACAGCTAATGTATCTTTCTTCACATTGCTGCGCCTTTGTCCTCTTTTGTTGCCAGATAAAAACAGAATCATTATGGATGTCCCCAAAGATAGCTTGGTATACATGTACAATAAATTAAGTTTTAGATTCTCCCGGCAGGACCTTGGCACAGAGTCTGTATGGGGTCCAGGTACGTCTGCTCCATGGTTGTGTCTGAAGTCAGTGAGAATGGCAGGACTGTAGAATGAATAAGGGGTTTTCTGTCTTATTTGTAACAGTTCATTCTTTTGCCTTTTTTTAAGGCTCTTCTGCTTGTGTGCATGATCTGCCAAAGGTAAGATAGCTTTCACTTTTAAAAGACACTTAAGCCATTTAAAACYGGACTGGTGAGCCATTCAGGTTATGGTACCGTCGACACAAAGTTATGGTCAGAGGAAAGCAAGACATCAAATGGAAAAGATAGTTTGGAAGAAGTGAAGGGGAAGCCCATGGGTTTGCAGCTGGAGGTGGAAGAAGGTGACATACTATCAAGACAACTTAGAAACTTTCTTCTGGTAACTAAAGAAAAGAGAAGTAAATATTTTTTTTAAAAAAGCATTTACTTGTCTGGTGGTAGGACAGTRTGAAACCTTACAAATAAATTATTCAAAAGAGGATAACATGAATTTAACCACTAAGATAATCGTTTTGCATCGTTTTCTTACATTGAMTATTAAAGTTCAGGAAAGACAGAGGAAGAAATAGGCTAGGCTTCTGTCAACAGAAGTGATGATTCTGTTTTCAGGAAAAGTTGCTTTCAGCATCTTCTCTCAGAGAACTGGTTTAGGCTGCATTTTTTGTTATCCACCTGCACGAGTTTTTCAATTTGCGCTCTGTGATTTGTTCTGCTGCCTGCTTGAAGGCATGGTCCCAGGTCACAGTCATTGACATACAGGAAAAGCAAATGGTCCCTCAATGAGATAYAAAGAAAAGTCCTGGCTTGCTTCCACCCAAGAGAATTGAACTGTGGCCCTGCAGGTCACCTGCTGCAGTAGGACATGTGTGTTTGGGTTCACTTTCCAGCTCCACTACAGAAGTCCTTTGTAATCCTGAGAGACTGACTTTGGAGCATTTCTGGAAATCTCTGCCATTTAGTAGATCAACCAAACTGATTTTATCAGTCTCTTCTGGCCTTAAAATTTGTGCCTTGGCTTCACACTCTCATATTCCTTTCTTAAACTTCCCTTGGGCTGCACTATAGGATAACACATAGCCGTTCTTCAAGCTGGATTGACTTTGCCTTTATGGATATGATCAAAATTCTCAGCAGTGGTAAATCACCACTGCTTCGCTGTAAGGAATAATGTAAAAGGTCTTACTCCCTTAAACAGATGCAAATCAAGGTAGTTTAAGACAAGTTAAGTAAAGAATTATACTGGTAGGAAAGTAAATATGGAGAAAGAGGAAAGAAAAGAATGTTATTTATTACCAGTAGACAACAGTATGAAGATGCTTTAAGTGGGCTTACTTATTTCCAACCTTGTCCCCTTTATGATGTCACTTCCACCTTCGCAAAATGCACATAAACCTGTAGCAGTTCAGGAAGGTCCCTTTCATGTCCAGTTGTCACTGCATTACAAAGTGCTTTAAGATGCAAGATGGCAGGAAATCCCTCCACTGGGAAGTCTTTCCATTACATCCTGACTCTTGTCACATTTGGTTGAAGGCACCTAGTCCTCCACCTCCTTCCCAGAGGCCACCTATAAACTTTCACCAGCTCAGCTCTCCTCTGCCTTCCTGCTCTCCACTTGCAATGAAGCTTCTACTTGGCTCATATTTGCCTGCCCATCTCACAGACTCTCTTATATTCCTGAGCTGCTGTTGGAGAATAGCCATGAGAAATCCTTCCGCTAATATATTGCCACCTGGTCTCTGAAAATCTTCTTGGTATCTGTCCTGGTTTCTGGGGGAATAAATTAAGAATGCAAAACCTCTCACAGTGGATGTCAGTGATTTTTTTTTTTTCCCTTTCAGCCTCAATCTATGACTTAAAAAGAAGCTCCTGTGAAGGCTAGAAATGCAAAGTTATTTTGAGCAACAGGGCATACTGGCCACTGATTGTGGCTTTAATGTTTATACACACGCACATACAACACTGTCCTGGAGACTATTTGTTATGCACATCCAAGACTCAAGTTAATCCTAATCACAGCACAAATGACCAAATATTACAGGAGAACAGATTTTTAGAAGACATTTTAAGGACACAGTCTTAAGATAATGCTTGGTAACTGAGGAAAGACCCTATCTGAAAGTGGTTGTTTTGTACTAACAGGAATGGCCATATATGAAGAGATGGCTTGTAATGAGTGTCTGACCAGCAGATTTCCATGGGCTTTGGTTCCTACCCTCAGAGATGTGATCTTAGTTACAGACATGATCTGCAACAGTGAGAGACAGTCAGTCGCTATTGCATGACCATCTCAATTCTGGGGTCTATAAAAGACTGACAAATCAAAGTCTATGCTTAGCTAGGAGGGGGGAAAGAGGTTTAAAATCCACAAAAGAAAACCTCCGGGAGCATTAGCATCCCTGAGTTAGTTACAGAGAGGTGGAAAAGAGCGGGTTAGAGCTCAGAAAGGACTGGAGTCTTCCGCACTTTGGTCTACCATCTGCTTGGAACATGCACTAACAAATAAAAAAACCACTGAATGATGTTTTAAAAAGAGGAAAGATTTATGGGTAAGTGGCATTTTATCCTCCTATTTGTTCTTAATGAGGTCAGAACACATTTCAAAATATTTCCTGAGGTGTCTTATTTAATGTGTAGTGTATGCGTTCAGATCAAAGAATGGTCAATGAAATCTATAGTTTTCCATCTTTCAGTAGTTTTTGACTGTTTAGAGGCAGGAACAGTTCCCATGAATACTGTGCTTTTTGGGCTGACTCCATGCCAGAAATACTTACGTATTGTGATTTCCATGCTGTATTGCCTTAAAAAGCTCAGCCTTGAGTGTTGTCCCCAGGCCATGTTTAGCCCTGCTCTGGGAGAAGGCAGGGAGCCGGCAGCACTGACCATCGGGAGACATCAGTTCTCCCACTTTGTTGTTGATTTTCTGTAGGAAGCTGCTCACCATCACTCATATTTTSTGTTTTGCTTTTCCTGTCTATGGATGAATGCATTCATTAAAGTATAGACTAATTTCTATAGAGACCATAAGTTCATCAGGACAGGGCTGGTGTCCACATATACAGTTGGCACCTGCCAAGAGCTGTGCTGTGGTGCCTGGGATTGCCTTGAACCAACTTGTGCTCCTCTTCCTAGYGTCTCTGCCTGCCTTTCTGCAGACCCTTTGGGATTTGACCACACAGAGTGCGTGAGCTTAATTAAAATTAGCTTAAAAACAGAAGCAGTTGAAAAGATGCGAAAGATGCTGGGGACACAGCTGGCAAATGCAGAGCCTCAAGTTAGACTGAATTTGAAAAAATAGGTTTAAATCCACTGAGAGTATCTACACTAGGGTTTCTACCAGTTTAAGTTAATTGGTTTAAAAGAATGCTTTTAATTAATCCTGTGTTTTCCTATAGGTGGATAAGACCTTCCTCGGAGGCAGTAGAAAGTAGCCAGCATTCTCAGACAGGGATGATTGCAAGAAAAAACATTTAGCCATCCGTGTCCTCCTCCCGTGGGAGGAGCAGATCACCCAGCCGCTGCACCAGGGATGCTGATTCAGGTCCATGAAGTATCATAAAACTTTTTGTGTCACCTGGGGCGAGCTGCTTAACATTTTACCCATTTCTCTGCCCAAGAAAAAAAGGATAATTGCATCTAATTCCCTGGGGTGCCTAAGAATAAATATATAAAGCATTATGAGGGGACAAGTAATGGGGGCCATGTTAAAACTACCTCTTCCTTTCTATGAGGTGGTTCTAATGATGTATATTGCTTTGCAGGGTAACTACCAGCCATCCATTACTTTTCAGACAATGAAGGCATTAAATGTGTCACCAGAACGATTACTGYCAAACTTGTGATGTATTTTTTTATGAAATTTAAACATTTATGGTGCTTCACAAAAATAAAGCAAAAAAAAAAATTAAAAACCTACAAACTCTTCACCCTTAACATCTTTCAACAGATCTTGTGGTGTTGGATGGAAAATTAATTTAACAGGATATTACTGTTCTGTTGCAATATTTGTGGTGTACAACAGTATTATAGTTGGTGTTAAACTTTATTACTAGCCCTGTGATAAAATTAGTTCAATATTGGTTGCTTTTATAATGTGGTTTTACAATTGCAACATGGGATAATGTGATAGTACAAAAAAAAAAAAATTACAAACAAACCCAAGCCCCCTAAACCCAAAAGCATGGAATGGAGGAAAGGAACAGAAAGTTACATAGTGGGAAGGTACAGGACAGGGGTAGCATTTTAATGTAGGGTGCTGTGAAAATTTCTTTCTGGAACGGCTTGAAGCCAGAAGCAGCCTTTTGATTATATTATACACAGGCTGATGACTGTCACGGTGAAAAGTGTCAAATGGGGAGMAGGCAGGAAAGGCAGGAGAGAGGCAGGAAAGAAGGCAACAATTTCACAGCGGTGACTAAGCCTGGTTTGCCCGGAGGTGAATTTAGAGCAACGTCATCATGCTGTCATTGGCTTCCCAAGGAACGGAGGCTTCTGAAAAGGGGCTTTTTGAGGTTATTTGTATTCCTAAATTGGGCAAGCTTAACCTCAGAAGGGTTTAGTACATTAGGGTGGAAATACAAGTCTAARCAGTGCTGTGACAGCATAATCAGTGTGTGGCGTTCAGACACCCAACCTGCAACACCATGCCATGTTTAATCAGACATCTTCCTTCCACTGCTGTGTCATTCGCTGTTTCATYTGCAGAGTCTGTGAGCTCCTTCGGGCAGATATTGTCTCTTATTTCATGTTCCTGCAGAGCTTGGTGCAACAGGACCTATTCCCTGCTGTTATTTTTGGTTACTGGGCTAGCATAAATCCTAGCAGAGCTTGGAGAGCCCAATCCTCAACCGGGGCAAACCTGGGGAGCTGTACTGGAGCCAGGACTAAGCAGGCAGAGAAAAAAGGCAGAAAGGCCTGTTTATGGCAATTGAAAATCTACACCTGGAAGCGGTGACTTCAGAGTTGTGTTTAGGATGGTGTGTTGTAGCTTGTGTCCTGCCGTGTCTCCAGGTCACCCTTGTCTTAGGGATACCCATCCCTCAGGGAGCAGCTGGCCCTTGCCACACCTTGTCGTAGAGTAGAAGRTGAAATCAGAATCATATCCTGATTCGTATTATACTATTATATCATCTTCATTCTTTGGTGAAAGTAGGAATTTTACTTCTTGAGAATTATGGCATCTACTGGATACTGCTATTAAAAGCAAGGCTGAAGTTACACAAACCAAAGAGAGATACTGTTGTCTGTGCAGAGCTCTGTGCTGATTTTGAAAGAAATTTCTGCTGCAAAACTATTAAGCCAGCCTGGCTCCAGTATTTCCTCTGCTTCAGCTTAATCTGTTCTCATGTAGGAGCACATCTCTAGTAAAAAGGAGTGAAAGGTRGAAGAATCCGGAAAATGTATTGCCTACATGAGCAGTGTATGCAGCCAGCAGAAGCAACTATTCCTAGTAAAGAGAGCTGGGAATAGTTAGGAACACTCACTGGAGAGTATAAAACCTTTTGGGCTCTGTTGTAAAAATGTAGTGATACAGATATGTGGTAGTTTCCAGAAGGAAAATAGAGCTAATGAAAAGGCATAGCAAAATATCAAAACTTGGAGGTGAAGTTCAGACATTCCCAAATTAGCAGCTAAGCTGCTGACTGCCTGTGGAGGCTTGGGCTGTGCTAGCCCTTATCTAACCCATCGTGCACTGAAACCAGGGAGTGCTTTGCCCTGGACATCAGAGCTAGATCGCACCAGCACAGACCCGGTATGATACCCACTCCTCAGACAAAAAAGGGAGCAGGATAGTTGTAAGCACCTGCTCAGCAGAAGGATATCACTAGCAGAATCTGGGTCTGAATAAGTTGTTGCAGTTTCTGGTGGCTTTAATACACTTTAAACTCACTATGATTACCTTATTTTGCTGTTCCTAGGTAAGAAGGCACTTTGGTTTTTCCAGACCATGCACCCTTGTCATACTAGCKGATCCTGAAAGCCTCTTTTCTCTGAGACACTTTCTCTCCTCCAGCCAAACTATGCAGAAGATTTGGGTTTGTGCATAATGTTTTTTGAAGCAAGTTTGTTTGGCTGTGAATTGCCACATTCCCCACCACGTTCCGTCCCTTGTACGCAGCTGAGTTGCATCAGGTGGGTTTCAGGAAGCAAGGTGATGGACTGGTGATTGACAATGGTCTTAAGGGTTTTTCCAACCTAAAGGGTTCTATAAGCAACATTTAAAGGAGAACATAGCAYTGCTGGGGATGATTTACTTAAAAGTAAGAGTGGCTGAAGGATWCATGAACATGTAGGTGGGAAGGATTTAAAATAGTGAATAATTAAAGCCTGCAGATAAACTGTCTGTTTATCACTGTAATGGCCTTGGTAGCTAATAGTACTGCTTCCACCCATGGCTGGAATTGGTGGGATGCTTARTGTATACTGAAGTGGGGAAAAAATTCTTGAAGTGGATGGTCCTTCAACATAGTTTTATACTTGACTTATCTTGCAGCACTGTGCATTGCAGAAAGTACAATACAAGCTCAACCAGAAGGACTGGCTTCACACCTTGGTGCCACTGGTGGTCCTGCAGACCGAGGCTGCTGCTGGGTGCCACCATACTCTCTCTGCTCCTGCATCCAAGAGCTGTCTGCCTCCATCTCCCAGCTTTCATCCTTGGGCAKAGTATCTCCACCAGAGAGATACTGGTGACCAGAGCCTGTCTCTGTCCTCCCCACCCATCCTCCAGGCTCTCCTGGAGCAGCAGGCAGCCTGCAGTGTGCAAGAGCAGGGGCAGGGCTGCCTTACCCCTCAGCCCCCATGCAACCACCCCAGGGTGCCTGCCATATCATGGGAAGTGAAGCCTTTTCAGGGGTGATTAGGARCACAAAGGGCTGTGCCTGACAATTAGAGAGAGGCTGTGGGACTGTGACAAGCATGACTGGAATTTGGAGCAGACAAGCACTAAAATAATCCATGTCTGCGGCCTCGACTTTATGTTTCAGCAGCAAGTTTTAAAGTTGGGGTAAGTATTTTATTTTATTTTATTTTATTTTATTTTATTTTATTTTATTTTATTTTATTTTATTAAAATGTGGGGTTTGTTTTTTTTCCCCACAGCTTTCTCAGGCAGTTGAAATGAA
Organism: Oceanodroma leucorhoa; assembly: GCA_030449065.1. Taxonomy (NCBI): domain Eukaryota; kingdom Metazoa; phylum Chordata; class Aves; order Procellariiformes; genus Oceanodroma; species Oceanodroma leucorhoa. The sequence goes on from JASVER010000021.1 coordinate 6,509,779, forward strand.
GCCATGGTACCGAATCAGCCCGTGGTGGAGGCAGGAGGGTTTGCAGCATTTAGACCTGGAGTAAAGAACTGGGACCCAGAAACTAACAGTAATGAGAGCGCATCCTTTCAGAGCCAACCATCAGGGAGAGCAAATCAATCATGCCTTGCCCTCCGCTGGGACCAGCGAGTGATTGATTCAGCTCCTGTCAGCTGCCCTTATGGACCGGGATGTACGTGAACATGAAAGGAGCAGAACAAAGGCCCCATTACCGCGGTGGGCAGAGAGAAGGCTCCCCTGCTGCTTGATGCATCTCTCCTCCTCTATTGCAGCCTCCCCGTCTTTGTCCTCCTTCCTCCTCTAGTGCTTTGATTCTTCCTTCCTCTGCTTTCCAGCCAGCCTGGCCCTGCTCTTTTTTTCCAGTTCCTCCCAATTGCGATGTTTTCTTGTCAGGAAAGTCCTGATAACCCCACATCGAGACTATTATTCCTGGCCGATCCTTRTGGTCAGTTCTTCTTTCCCATCTATTTTTCTCTCTCCAGCCCCATTCATCCACCACTTGCTGAAAGGATAAAAAAATCAGGCTCAGCCGAGTGTCTGCTTTTTGGGATTCGTTATTGGTGATGCACTGGTCTCCCAGTTCTTGCTYGTGGTTCCCAATGTCTCTCTCCTTCTGGGAAGCTTCCATTTTTCTTTATTTATTTGTCTTGGGTAGGACCATGGAGCTGAGTCACAGAAGTGGAACAGAGCATGGTTATTTTGGTTTGAAAAGAGTTTCTGTCCCTTCCCACTGCATAGAGAAGTGTGAAGGGATAAAAATTTGCCTGTGATTTTTCTTCCCTAAACTTCTTGGTTTCACCCACATTATTTATAGTCCCTGGCTCTTCCCTCTCAGGGCTTTTCTGGACTTCTTTTGCTGAGGTCCCTCAGAAAATTGATGGCTGAAGCCAGCAGTGCCCAGATATGAGCTAAATGGTGCAGGGGGTATGGTACTGCCTGAAGCTAACCTGCTCCTCTGCTGAGTGGCTGGCGTGTTTTTGACWCCTCAAAGATGGTGTGAAGCTTCATGCTGTAGCATCTCAGGTACCATCGGAGACCAAGGACCTGTGGGGGTCTCGTCCCAGCTCCGACTGTCCCCAGGTGTGGATATTGATGAATATTGAGTGCATCCAGCTTGAGTTCACAGGCTGCCATGTCTKGGGCGCTGTTTTCTCTAGGATTCCTAGACTTCCCGAAGGAGAATGCAGATGYTCAGAGCTCCAGCAACCCAAACGTCCTGCTGCCCTGGTTTGCCTTTGGCTTGTGAAGATGGGTCGTCCCAGTGCTTGTGTTTCTGTTGCTGTTTGATCCAGGAACAAGCACCAGAGGTGCAAGCATAGCCTTGTGAGGCCAGGGGAAGGTCTGACACTCCAGGATATCTGGAGTTCAGTATCCCTCTACTGCCTCCAAAACATAAGGAGTGGCTCAAGGTAAGGAAGAACATCAATAGCTAGCCCTTCCTCCCTTTAATATGTCCTTTCTTACTTGTCTCTATTTAATCACCCCTCCATTACTCATTCAGTCTAAAAGAAGTTTCTGGTTGTGCCGAGTGAAGAATTTCTATTTCTCCAATCCATATGCCCATGCAAGCTCAGCAAAAATCTACTGGTACGTGGTTAGTATTCTGCAGCTCCGTGGGTAGGCTTTGAGAGGTTTTTTTCCCCCCTTTGTCTTTGTGTGGACACACACACACACAAGGAGAGGGCAAAGGCTAAAACCTCAGAGGGGCTGCTTACAGTTTCATCAATATTTCAYGATTAAGAAGGTGACAGAATTCTGCTTTATTTAATAAGAATATTCCCTAGGTAGGTCCTGTTTTCCCAGCCTACTCCTGTAATTACAAACTGTTTGTGCATTAGCTGAGCAGCTTCATCGAATTGTCTTCCCCTCAACTGTTTTAAATTAAAGGTTTGACTTTTGCCTTGGTCAAACCCATGCTTTTCCTGGAAACCAGTGACATTTTTCATAGTTGATTTTAAATGAATCAGGAAGGGAAGAAAAAGCATGAGAGAGAAACTGGGTACAACTGGAGGAGCTGAATTTCACCCTCTCTGAGCACAGCTTGCTCCCTTGAGCATGCAAGCATCAGGCCGTAGTAATAAAAATGTCAGAAGAGACTCTCTAAATTAAGAATTGTAATATGGAAGCAGTGTCTCCCACCAGCTAGATAGACGGTGGCCTGCAGACAGGTGGGGATGGAGTCATGTAAGCCATCACTGCAAAGCAGAAGCTGTCACTAACTGTGGATTTCCACAGCACCAAGTGTAATGGGCCAGGACCTGGTTGGCTTCTCAGGGCTGTCACAAAATACCATGCTAAGAGCAGGTCTAGTTATTAGTATGCTCAGTGCTTTGCAAGTCCCTGGTGTTTTACAGACTAAGGAAGTATGGGGAGCATGGCCCTATTTTGAGCTCCCAAGCTGGAGGCCAGAAGGAGCTACAGAAAAGCACCCCAGGTCTTTGGCCCCCCTGCATTCCTGCRGCTCAGGCTGGGGATGGATGCATCCCCCATGTGAAATGGGGATAGGTCGTGCCCAYGGGACTGTTGCCACACTATGGGAGCATGCAGTGGTGCAAATAAGGTGAAAAGGAGAGCTTAAGCCTCCTTAGCTCTCCCTTTCTCATCTAAATAAACTTGTGGCAGGTTTAGAAGTGTTTCTGTTGGTGAGTCCATGCTCGCTCATCTCTACCTCCTGATGCTTTGGGGCACGAGATGCATCAGTGGCAAGCACAGGGGTTCATGCTGGGGGCTTATACCCATGAGGAACTCCTCTTGGCTGGTGTAACACACTTTCTCCTCAGCTTCTGGGAGAAAAGCTAGTTTTCCCCTAGGACCAAGCGATGGACTTCTGGGCCCTCGAGAAACTCTGAAGCCCTTGGGATTACCCCCCYTAGCAGGATATGTTTCATTAGCATCTCCAAGGGATGTTGTTAGCTTGTCTGGATGTGTCACCGCAGGAAGGCTCAGTCCTTTCAGGGCTTCCTACCATGCTGCCTGCTTTAGTCCACGCAGCCCAGTTATGGGTTAAGTGAAGCAGTGTTTGCAGTATAGACCAAGAAAATGACAAGGTGAGGCGCAGAGGGGCAGGGAGGACGTAGGCAGAATGACGAGAGGTGGCTGCTGCTGTCCTGCCTCCTCGCATTCATCTGACTTCTTTGTTCCAGCCCTAGGAGGGCAAGTTCCACAGGAGATCAGCCATTCAGCCTGCGGCAGGATCAAAGCAGCCTCATTTCCAACGTTCATGTCTGCTGTTTGGATTCTCTGGCACRGGGACAAAGTCAGGATTTTCCATCAGCTGGGGCATTGAAGGCTGTATGTGTTCGTATATATGTGTGTCTGTTTGGCTTCTCTCACGTCTAATACTGGCTGGGGGTGTCCACCCTTCCTTCTGTTTGGGGCTCTGTCATCTACCTGGCTGCGTTTTTCTATGGAACTTGGAGGAACTGCTTAGCTTTGGGAACGCTTCATCTCTTTCGTACTTGGTGGGAAGAGACCATAGGGTTCAAAAGTTATTTGGGATGAGAACACACRGGCTATGATTGCATAAACAAGCTTGAAGTAACCCTTCAAACCACTTTTCAGTGTCACAACTCCCAGCTTACCTCCCAACRGGAGCTAGAGTGCATTTTAAAGAATTGTGATTTTTTCCCCCCATTTAACTGAGTATTTGAATACACGTAGTTGGAAATGCTCAGTAAGTGCCATGAACCTGTARTCTGAGTAAAGGAAATAAGTCTGATGTGAACATCGCTGCTCACTGGTCTTTTCCCTCTGAACACTGTCCATCACAGCAATCCCTCCTTCTCCTGGATAGTTTTCCTTCAGCCAGCACCACATGGAGTCAGTGTGGTGCAGCAATAGGATCTGAACAAACAGAAAAAACCTAATCTGTGCCTATATATCCCAGAGAACATCTAAGACATCCTGAAAACGTCTTCTGGGGCATGGGGACATCCTATGGTAACCTTGAACTTATGGTCACCTTGTGGGGCAGCAGTATGGGTGGCTCAAACCAACGGGCAATATTATGGCCCACAGCTGCCTACATTTAGCTGTGACTTTGGTGACGTGGGCTGGGGTTTCCACCTTCTCTGTGCTGCAGTTTCCCTTTGGTAAAATGATGTACTGCTACTGACCTTCTGTAAGGTGCTTTGGGGTTTTCAGCTGGGAAGCACCCCATGAAAACTGCATGTTATTGGGAAGAATAATAAAAAGCATTAAGTTCAGAAGAAGTTCAGAAGGTGACTAAAAGAGCAGTTGGGAGTTCAGCTGTCATCTGTGGGCAGTGATACTTTGAAAACCTAATGTCATTAAATGGACACTGATGGCTCTGAAAGCTCCTGCTAAGCAAAGGTGAGAAGGGAGTGACTCAGAGAGGCTGCAAAGGCTTCTCTTGTCTGTGGCTAGTCACGAGTTAAATGTGAGCTGGGATTAGGCAAATTTACTGCTCCAGGTACAGAAAACAAATACCAGGTCCTAGAGGGTAGGATATGCCAGGTGGGGGAAATGCTCAGTCTTTTCTTCTGAGACCAACATTTACTAATGAGGTTGTCCTCAGAAAAAAAAATCATCTAGGTGAGCTCTTTCACAGGCTGAAGTTCAGCTCTTGTCTTGCCCCAGGACATGGGTTTGCTTTTAATGGAAGCCTTGAAACTAAAATAATAATAATAATAACAACAACGACAACAATAATAACTGGTTGGCTGCTGTTTATACTCCAGCCGAGAGCTTATGGCTCGAGGTGTTTGCCCTCATTTCACAGCTAAATTTGCTGTGTTCCTGTAGGTGGATGAATTCATACCATTCGTTATGAGCTTTTTGGAGGTGGGGTCACTACGAGCCACAGGCTGCAGGGTGTCGTAGCAGAGGAAGCTCTGCCTTGCAGTCCCTTCTTGCAAACCCTSCTCCTCCTCCACACCTGAAGACCGCGGCAGGGGTACCACTAGCAGCACACAGCAGCACAGGAGCAGTGGCTGGTGCACRCCGCCCCCGTGTAACCGAGACACCCAGTGAGCTCAGAGCTCGCCTCGTTGCCTACTACAGTTTTTAAGGTGATGCTCCATGTTCTCACCTGCAATAGAGCCTCAGCACAGATTTACAGGCTGTCCATGTCTAATTTTAGAGAGATCTGCTAAAAGAGGCYGTCTTTAGAGTGACTCCAGCATATTGGGCCCCTCTCTAGCTAGTGCTGTAGTGAAGAGAAAGGGTGTTTGCCGGTGTGTTCAATCCTTGAATAGGAATGAGGAGGAGTAAAAATATGTATGTATTTGGGGGATATTCACATACCTGAGCTAGGAAGCCAGGTTCCCTCAGGGGTGGGGGAAGAACAATTACAAGTAGATGCCATTCTGCAACAGCTGTATAAGGGACCTCCAGTTTAATTAAGCTGAATAGCCCCTTAGCAGATGCATAAGTGGTTCAAGAGTAGGAGGAACAGCTGGACTTCATGCACCCACATGAGATGCAGGACAGTGGTCCAGAAGCACAGGGAAGCCAGGGGGTCTCTAGAAGCAGCTATCCATTTTGCTGTAGTGGCTTCCTGGGCTGTCCTGTGGCTCCCAGTCCCATGGCTGATCTGCAAGGTCAGACTGCCACATGCTCCCCAGCAGTATAGGAAGATGAATTTGCAGAATTGGAATCTTGGATGTTAGGGGAAAGGGCGCAGTCTGTTTGCTTCCAGGCATCTGGTTTGTGGGGTTTTACCCCTGCAGACTCATCACTTGCTTTGGCCAAGTGAGATTCTGCTACATGGTGGAGCAAGTCACTAGCTCAGAGGGCTGCTGCTGGACTTGGGAGCAGAGCTAGGTGCCCCAGAAAGCCTCTCTTGCACCATATGGCAGCATGGCAATGTCTGAAATCATTGACTGGATCCACGGACAGCCAGGTCTCTGATCTCAAGGGATAACCCACCGTCCAACTCTTCACTCCTACAGGCATTAAAGCATCTCTAGGACCCTAAAAAGGTGTCTAGCCCTCCAGGGGAGTCCCCAGCTGCTCAGCCTCTCTGTGCCCCAGCTGACTCAGGGTCTGTTTGAAGAGGAGCCTTGGTTCTGTGCTACAAAGGCTGCAGGATGAGCAGCAGCACTTGTGTGCATACCCACGGACACATCCCGTTAGCGCTGATTACTTGTCTCACCCTCCTGAGAGTATTTTTTTTCCTGCTTTGAACGTACAGGCAGGATTTTTTTCTGTGATTTGAAAACCAGCGCTGACTGGACTAGAAATGGAGCAACCCGGGTATGTGGGTCTGTGAAATTGGCTGTGGCACAGACGTGGTCAGTAATGGTAGAGTGGGGGCAAGCAGGGCAACTCCTCCAAAACATGCGTAAATATTTCCAGTTCTTCCATCAGTGCCTGCCTCACACTAGCCAGAAAACAGCAGAATGATACCCATGACTGAAGAAATACCAGGCTTCCCTGGAGTTCCCTAAAGCCTTTTAGAAAGATAGTCTAGCCAGGAAGGCAGAAGTCACAAGTTATTTTCCCTTATAAAGACAATACAGAATGGTTTGGTCTCACGTAGTTTGTACCCAGCTCTGAAGCTCTGTTTGTGCTGATGACTCAGTTTGCTGCAGTGATACTCACTGGGCAAATGAAAAAAAAACCCTTTTGGAATATAATTTCTGAGAAACGGTGGGCTCACCTGAAAATCAGGTGTTGGTTAGTAAAACTTGATCTGCTGAATCATGTCTTTGTGCAGGCTGGGCTGATCTGCTGTCACCTAGGGAGGTGTTTTGGATCTGAATACAGAAATCTTTGGCATCCCTGTGCTGCTACAGAATCCTTAAAAACAAGTTTCATCGAGAGCAGTTGTTACTGTGAAAAACTCTGCCTCACTTGCAGTATGTTTCATGCAGTCAAGGTCTAGGAGAAAGTTATATAGCAGACAGTAAATCCCACCTACACTTCTTTCTTTTTTTTCTTTTTACAGACAGATGTCAGTGCCTTTGAGTGTATGCTACTTTTCAAAGTGGCTTTGTAAGCTGATAACACATTCTTCCGAGGCTACACAATACTTAGCACTGCTCTAACAATTTCTATCTTCAAAGTAGTCTCCCTTGTGCAAAAGGAAAGTCAGTCTCTTCTCTGAAGAATTTCAAATCTAAAAAGACAAAAAGGGGTTAGTGGAGAATGGAGCTTCATGAAGCAAGTTCTCAGACAGTAGCTCACTTGCCATAAACAAGTCATTTTTGGTTAACCTGAAACTTGGCAAAATCATGCCACATTTTCAAGGTTTTTCACCCCCAAAGAATGAAGGAAATACATTTCTGAAAATATTGCAGTCTTGTGCCTTGCTGTTTGCAAAATCAAAACTTTACATCTCAAATAAGTATTTTGCTTGGAAATGTAACTATTTTTTTTATTCCAAAAAAGCATGAAATTAAAAAAAAAACAGAGAATGAAACAGATATGTCATTTTGGATAAAATGAAATAATCTTTATGTTTCCTGGTTCAGCCACTGAATCAAGAAAAATAAAATCAATGCTCGGAAGAGCCTTTATAAGAGAAAAACATTATAACCCCTCCCATAAATGGAGAAACTAAATGGTAGTGGATATCGCTGCACTGGTTTTTATGGTCGACCTTCTGGCTACCCTTGCCCTTCCCAGACCTATGTCATGCATCAAAGCCAGCTATGCTATATTCGTGATTTCTTAAGCAYGGCGCTGGGGTGCAGCTGCATTCCTTCATTTCGTATAAACCAGGACCCTCGCAGGAATGGGTCTGCAGAGCACTTGTGTTTCTGAGCTTCTCTTGCTTCAGGGTCAGCAGACAGCAGAATGAATACAGAAGTTCCTGGAGGTAGTAAAAAATACTGTGGGATGGGTGCTGCAGATCACTTTTGTGGTATGATCCTGCTGGGTATGGGTAAGTACCAAACCCCACAGAGGCTGTGCTGGGCAGTACTGAGATGTGAAACATCAGCCTTCATCACAGGAGAGCTCTCAGATTTGGGCTGGGCAGCCACTGGGTTAAGAGTTTTAGGTAGCTGGCTGCTAGATATGAGCTTGAAATTCATCTTAAGTATCAGTGGAGACACARTAAATAGTTGTGTTGGTTGGAGGGAGATTTTGGACCCTGGGTAGGATCCCAGCCTATTGAGTTATGGTTAATAACTACATGAGCTGTCTTCTGTAAATGAGTTTGGTAATGACCAAGGGCACGTCTCCTTTGTGAGGAGGATGAATCATGTTCCTTGCTGGAGGAGTGTGGAGAAGATGAAATGTGCCCTCAGCTGCATTGATTCAGGAACATCCTTGCTTGCTTTGAGATGGCACCGGTGTTCAGTTTGTGGATCTCCAGTTCYTTTGGTTCCTCATTTGTAGTTGAGGCTGCTTGAAGGGACCATGAGGTCCTCTCCTTGTCTCCTAATGCAAAGAGCCTAAATGTGGTCTTATCCTTGAAGAAGAGGAGGTTTTGGGATCCTCCTGTCTCACAAAGGACTCATAGTATGAAATCCATCCTCCACCAGTGTTTGCACACCTTGCTGCAGACAGAGGTTGTACAAGGGTGCTTGAGAGCATGGTGAGACTAAGTAGTGGGACCTTCCCTTGCCTTACAGCATCCTTGCTCTGCACACCGCGATAACGCCTCACACTGCAAATTTATAAAAGAAGCAATAAAAGATCACCATGAGTACTCTGAGAAGCCCCAGCATAAGGCCTCAGCCTTAAAATAATTAGTATTGATTTGCTCCAATAACTCGGGCTGACTGTGATAGTTCCACAAGCTACATCTGCCTAGAGGCTTTGTGCTCAAAATAGCTTCCTTTTCCGCTCTCCTTCAGCTCCTACTTCCTTCGCTCCTCCAAATCACTGCAGAGTAGCATTCTGCAGGGAGCTATGGGGAAAAACCCATTATAGACTGTGTGGGAGCACATAAGATATTAAAAAAAGTGAGCCAGGTTAAGTTAGGTATGATTATTAGAAGACAAATTACCGAAAACCAGGCCACACTTCCGACGTATCTCACAGCAAACAACCAAAATCAGTGCTGACAAAATCAGCTCCTTTAAAACTTTGTTTGAGAGGAGTAAACACCCTGTTTTCTGCAGACGCTACAAAGCTGGCTGGAAGTGTTGGTGAATAACTTTTTAAAAATCCCTGTTGCTTACCATTGCTGTGCTAACAGGAGAATAACACTCCCTGGTCTTATCTTTTTGGAATATAATCCCTGCAGAGTGAGGACATCTATTTGCATTTTCCCATTAATGACTAGCACAGTGGGTGCAACAGAAAGTTTAATTACGATTGGGCTGAGGGAGGTGAGAGAGCCACAAAGGGGAGAAAAGGTTCTGTAACCGACCACCGTTTCTCCTCCTCCACCCCTGGTTTCTCAGAAAACCTCAGGCAAGTTTCTCATGCTTCTCCCCAGACTGAAGGGRAAGGCTTTTAAAGAAAAATTTGGGGGAGGTTGGAAGAAAATTGGTTCAATGTGTTCTGTCAGTTGGTCTCCTTATGCAGCCATTACCATAACTTTGGTTACCTTAAAGTTTTTCTGACRTGCTCAATTACTGGCCTCCAGAGAGGCTGAAATAACACATTGCACAATGTGATACTGGGGCCGTCCCTGGGCTCCAACTCCTTCCTCCCATAGCTGGGCACTCCTCAACCCCCACGTACATTAATACACTCCAGGGTGTCCTATAACAAAGATTTGGGGATTTTTCCCCCCCCTTATCTTTCTATTTGCAAAGCCAAAACAAATGAAATTAAATAAATAAAGGCTCAAAGCTTCCCGTATAATGATATAAATCATTGTTATGTAGTAAAATAGTCATGTCCTGAAAAACATGCTTATACCATTCCTATGCTCTTTTGGGAAACAGCCCCACTCTCCAAAAGGAAGAAAGTCTCTTCCCAGAGTCTTCCCAAAATRCATGCCCCCAAAAGGGAGAGGAAATCCTTCCAGGCAGCTAAGAAGCAGCAAAATTTGGGATTACAATTTAAAAGAATGAATGTTATGACAGCAACACTTACCATGCAAATGAAAACTTAGATGTGATGTTGTAGGGAATGAAACTGCACCAGCATCCAGATCCCAACTGACAAAATAAAGGAAAGTGGGAGCCAAGTATGAGATTAACTGCTTGGGGTAGACCAGTCTGCTCCTTGCTTTAAAAGCACTTAATTCCTGAGGGAGGTAAAGAAGGGACACAATGACATGGGGAAAAGGCACAATTAGCATATTTCCATCAGTGCTGTTGCCTGGAGGATGATCTGCTGGGTTTCAGTGTCATGTGGGACCATGTGTGGTTGTGTCTCCCATGCCGTGCACACGTAGATCTGTTGCACACACACCGAACTCCTGGGTCGGGGCCTTCCAGGTTTGCAGGTCTGTCTTCAAACCCCATTTTACCTCCATTTTTGAACTGAATAGCTGGGGCATGAGGAGGTGGTGGAGCACATAGATACACTTCTCCTGCTCAGCCCCCGTCTCATTCAGAGGGACTCAGCCTTGCCATTGATCACACTTCAAAGTTTGGCAGCTGAATGGATGCCAAAATAGGAGCTGCTTTCTTGAAAATCTGGCCTCTAATGACCTGCTCTAGTGAAAATGAGGAGACTGACATTTTTGGGTGGGATTCAGCTCACAGATTAAGGCACACAAATTTAGATGTCCAGCTGTCCAAATTCCCATTATAGTCAACRGAGGTCAAGGATGTCATACAGTTGTCTAAACATAGGCATCTAGTGTCATTTTAAATGCTGTCTGGTATCCAAAGTATCTCCTTGGGGCTGGCAAACATTACCCAAAATCTATGGGAAACCTGCACCCCTTTGGAGCAGCAGCTGGGAACCAACCAGGACACCCCAGAGTCTCTAATGCTAGCAGATGCCTCTTTTATGCAAAATAATTTACCCCCCGATCAATATAACACAGAACCAAGAAAAATGGACTTCTACAGATGATCAGCATTGAATAGATCTCCATTGGCTATAAAAGAAATTAAGCATCTAGCTCATAACACACCTAAATTTAAGAGTCAACCTGACACTTGATCTCATAACTAAGAGCTGATTCCTTCCTTTTGCTATCTACACATTCATAACCCAAGTGGAGCAGCCCTGGACTCCAGACTGGTGGCCCCTGTCCCAAACCCCAACGCATTGCAGCAGAGTGGCCAGGAAACCTGTTAGGTCTGGTTCCTGTGCGAGCTCTTGGCTGGTTCACGGGGAGACAGTGGCGAGGACATGGCCCAGATGGCTCCAAAGGGACCAGTGGCACCATGGAGCGGGCTGGTGGCCAAAACCCAGAACGGCTCTGGCTCACAAAGCTCTGGAGCAGCCTATGCCCAGCTCTCTCTCTATATCCTTCTCCTGGCTTTTCTCTTCTGCCATGGTCTGTTTCCATCGTGTTCATATTATCCAGATTTCAGGTGGTGGTCATGGTGCTTTCTTTCCCTTGGCAAGTTTTTTGCTTAATTTTAAGGCTTATATAAATTAAACAGCTAAGAAAGTGTATATGAATATGACCTCATTTTTCCCTCCTACCTCCCCCCACACACTTCCCCAGTTGACATGTTTGTGCAAATGTTGGAGATGAATAACGTAAATAGACTTCTTTAACAGTGATAGCTTATTAAAATAGCATGGGTGTGTGAACTTCTATCRCTAACCGGGAACCCTGCTGCTTACCAGTTGCAATGCCATGCATGCATTATTCAGCAGCTGAAAAAGCCCATTGTTCCTGTGTTCTGGAATTAATCAGTTGAGTATGAAAATTACCTGTCACGAAAATATCATGTTTACTCAGTCCATCAAAACAGCCTGCTCAGACGGCAGTTGGATTTCCTTCGTAGAGTGTTACGTGTTAAAATACATGTTTATAAATACGATAGAGACCTAGCAGCGTTAAGGAGAATGCAAGGAAGCAATCTTTTTCATCTGTCTTGTGTGCTGGAGTTTAAAGCCTGTTGTGCAGGGAAGAAGGATGAAATGCATGGCGCAAGGAGCACCTGTGAGTTATAATTCAATCAATCTGAAATGCATAGTGTTATCGTGACAGATCTAAATCCGACTTTCAGGCTTAAGCGTTTTCCAGCTGCAGCAGAAGCATGTGAGGTCCTTGACTTCATTATTTTGCTTCCATGCTGTCTCTGAGCTCTGGTACTTTTCTTTACTGAAAGCTGTGGCCTTTCTTCCGTTTCTCTTCTCCTGGCCCTTGACCTCTTCACTACATTTGCTCCTCTTGTTGCCAAAATGAAAGTATTTGAACATCTGGCCTTGCCTATTTTCACCACTCTGCTGTACCGGATTAAGGAGGCCCAAGGTTGAACTACGCTGTGGCACATCTCAAAAGACTACTGTGGACAGTCTGACTGAACTAAGACCTGAGTGAACAATAACAAAAACAGCAAAAAAAAAAGTTTGTAAAGGAGAAGAGTGGCCTACTTGGCTTTTTTTTGGCTTCTGAGYGTCCAGGATATTTGAAATAGGCAGGAATGCTACTTACACAAAGTATCCCTCATTTTCTTCATTTATACACAACTTTTTTCCCAACACATATGTATGAAAATTTCCATAAAATAGGATCCCGGATCTTCAGATACGTGTGCAGTCGCACAGCCTCATCTAGAAACAAGTAGCTTTCTGAGCGGTGACGAAGGAGGCGGATGGAGTTGTCCCTGTTGTGTCTCCAGGTCCTTGCAGAGCCCCCGCGGGGCAGAGGCAGATGTGCAGCAGCAAGGTGCTGCCTGCCTCTTTGTCTGCAGAGGCACTAATTTCAGTCTCTCTCCTTTATTTTTCCCAGATGCTGCTTTTAATTAAGCTCCTAAAGTTTCATGGTCTTTGAGACCTCTTTCACTCTGTCAGTTTTTGTTGAAGCTGGCAGGCAGCGTGATCACAGACTTGCTTCCTCTTAAATTCAGGCTGAGGCTTGTGAGTAGATATGACTGTTTCCAAGCAGGGTTAATGCATTCACCTGGGGTGTGAAATATCAGTGATGTTGCATGTTTCCCATATGACCTTGAATCTGAGAGTGACTTGCCATATGCTCACTTAAGCTGGTCGCAATTCTTTTCCCCCCTCATTTACTTCAGTGGGTGTCTGATCAGGGTCCTAATCTCTGCGTGCCTGTAATCCCCACCAGTAAATGAGCACGCACTTTGCTTTATTTAAAATACAAGCTCCTCACGATCACCATTTGTACAGATTCCAGGACGATGATGTGGGGGCTGGTGTCTCCTTCTGGATCACCTATACYCAATAATAAATAGCAAGCCTTGCCACCCACCCCTGAGGGATGGTCTCCCGTGACCATGCTCCTATCAGGGACTTTCATAGCGTGTCACTGTCCTTGTCTTACAATTGTAAGTGACCATGTGACCATGGCAAGGAGAGTAATACAGGGAATAGGTTGGCCTTGTTAAGTGAGGGGTATGTCCCGTCGCAGAAAGGCAACTGTCTCCATGTTTGTTTGCTCTTAACTAGACCAAATCTGTTTGCATTGAAAGGATGTTTTAAGGATGTTCTGCCATTCTTTAAATTTCCCAAGGAGACAAATGGATAATTTTAACGGAGAGAACCCAAAGAAAGATAATGGCTTTAAAAAGTATTGGGGGGGGGGGGGGAAGTTAATGATGCTGCTATCAGATATTCCAATTAGCACTTTCAGGAGAAAAGCTGTTCTCCTCAGAAGTGTTTCTTTGATCTTTTGACTGGCTGAGGCCCATTTTGTCAGTCTGAATGCTGGTATCTCTGCTCTTACTGTATAGAGCATGTCCCTGGGCTGGCCATTTGAATTCCCTAAGCTAGAAACAGCTTCATTCATTCCAAGTATGTAAGCTCTGCTCCAGGCTCTGTAATAATAACTCTTTCACTTCAGCTGATGAGATCTAGATATCAATCTTGCTGAGGTCACCAAAGGAAAAAAATGAGCTTGGTCACTTCTCCATTGACAATTCAACACAAACCATATATCTATGCCTAGGGGGCCTCACACTTCCTCCTTGTTTTATYCGAATTGCACAAAAAAGCACAACTGAGATTTCACTGAGTTAAAAAAAAAAACCTCCACGACACTGTTCATTTTTGGTACCTACAATGTCATAAGAACAAGTGGCAAAAGGCTTCTCATTTTATTAATGCCAACCATCTCTATTTGAAAGAAGCTGTGAGGCTGACCTAAGCCCTTCTCGAATGCAAAGCACAAAAAACCCTGTACCCAGAGACATTACACAAAACTAGTAACAGCCTTTTCTCTGGTGCTTGCTACTACTGAGTAGAGAAAAGGGAGCAAATGAATTCAAGTCTGTTTATCCCCATCTGGTTAGATGATGTGTTATTGGCAGGCCTGGCTGAATTTGCTTTGTGTGGCACCTTATACAAGACACCTAAGGCATATGTCTTCCAGATAAAAGCCAAGTCCCCTGATTAAAGGGTCAAAGCAGAGTGCTGACAGTAGGAAGATGAAGCAAGCTGTTACTGAGCTCTGCAGAGGGATGGGAGCGGAGATTTCAGAGCAAGACAGTGGAAAGCTGAGAAAAGACGCATTTCATCCAGGCAGAGATACCAGCACTGAACGGGCTGCACGAGATGCAAAGAATGTACCCGCTATTCACCTCCAAAATGCAAACTGGAGAAAATGCCTTCCAGGGCCCAAACCTGGACAGTGGGGAGTGRTGTTTGAAGGAGACCTGGGAAGGGGCAGCTGCTGCGACGTGYTCCTGGAGCAGCTCCTGTGTTGGTGGCCTTCACCTTCCCCCTTCCACTGCTTGCCCCCACTGCCACCTCTCCCTCCTCACCCACCGCTTCGGGCTAGCGATGGGGACCCCGGGCTTGTGAGTATGCAGGATTTGGGTTGATCCAAGAAAAAGCACTGACCTGTATTAGATGGCTTCAGCTCACCTAGCTGGACCAGCACTAGTGCTGGGGTATAAGAGCAGTTAACATCACCATCATTTGTCCCTCTCTCGTCTATATTGCCCATTCCTGTAGGATTTTGCTGTTTCACATCTCCCCTGGGGACAGAAAAGCAGGTCTCGGTACATCCCAGAAGTGGGGAGCTGAACCTCCCCTGCGGGAGCAGTTTCCATCTCCGCAGGCAGCCCGCGGCGGCTGGCGTGCCCCGGCAAGCGCCGCTCCGCTCCCGGGGACCAGCTCTTGGTGCCCCGTGGAAGAGGCTGCTGTACAGGATCCCTGAAGCAAAGATTAATTAATGAGTGTTTGCACAGCACTTTAAAGGTGTGAAGAGCCATATAGATGCTGCTAAGTATCATTGTTAATTATGATTAGGTGTAATATTATAATATATCAATATTGCACAGTAAATAGTGTGAAAAGCATGAGAGAGAATTTCTCAGCAGCCACTGACATTTTGTCTTCATAGCTGGAGAGACATCTAACCATTGGATACAAACCTGGTCTGGGAATCTGAAGGGTGCAAGCAGTGGGGAACAGAAGCCAAAAAGCTATTTTAGTGGTAGAATGGTTTGTGTGGACTTTTTGTAGGGACTGGGGAGAATGCAGAACAAAGTGGCATTTTAGAACAAAACAAAACAAAACAAAACATTGGAAAAACTGGCTGTTGAWTGAACATAATTTCTTCAGCCCATTTTAAGGAAACCACCACCTCACCAGCCTTCACACCTCACCAACAGCAATGTTTTTGTCAAGATGTATTCTTTCCAAAGGCAGGTTTTAGACTGCTGAGCACTGAAAAGGGTGCCTGCATCCCAGGGGTGGTCCCCAGGGTGGTCCAAACAGCCACTTGCAGCTTTTCCCTCCCTGTTATGGGGGCTTTGGTGGCTGCAGGGGGGGGCTTCCCCCTGCKCCTCTGGGTCTCTGTGCCAAATGTTCAGGTCTCCATCTGGGTGGGCAGCGATACGCTCGTAACGCCTGTTCTCAGCTCCCTGGGTTTAGGTTTGCCTGCAAGCATCGGGGTTTGTGTGTCCACCCACCGATCACCCAGAGGGACCAAGGTGGAGGGAGATCTCCCACCACCTCCACCTTCCCATTGCCTCCGACTGCCTCTGTACTCAGCCTGAGCAAAGGGGCTGTAAATCTGAGGGTTAAGCTCTTGAGCCAACACACCTGACAGACTTGCAGTTTTAGGCGAAATCCTATTAAAATCAAACACCTGAGTATCCCTGAGGCTGGGGCCCTAATTTCCCCGTTGCTCACTTTCCTTACCTGTAAGGCTGAGGACAATAATTTCCTTTATGAAACAGGCTGAGATGTATGGCCAAAGGGCCCGAAGCCAAGGAGACTTAACTTTTATTAAGTGGATTCTGAAGGCCAGAAGGACCATTGTGATCAATAGGTCTTGTCTGTATAACCTCCTTCTGCACAGTTTTTTGCACCGATCCTTTAGCCTCTATTTTAGTACTGGCGTGTTGTTATTCTGTGCCTTCAGCCATCCCTGAGACCTCAGTCTGCCTYCCCCAGGGCCACCCCAGAGAATGGATCTGGTACCTGGTGCTTTTGATACAAGGGTTGCTGCGAGGATGAATTTGTTAATATTTGTAAGAGGCTATAATTCAATGGCTGAGGGGCAGGTATATTMATCAATGGCATGTGAACGTTATCGAAGCCCAAATTTGCCAGAGAGAAAAGAAAAGAATAAGTGGGTAGAGCAGGGAATTGGTACATGATAAATCTACTTAATAWACAGAGAGAGAAACTTGTGGGGAGTGAGCTGCTTTGCTTCCTCTCTTTTTTCTGTTGTTCATGCCTTATTAATAATGCTTGTGATGTTAATTTTCATCTCACGCAAATGACAAATAAAAAGGTCTGATTTATATTGTTCTTGAAATACAAAGATTCATACACAGCCTTGGAGAGAAACTCTGATCACTCATTCCCCTCTCGTAAACATAAATATTCAATAATTAATATTGAATTTTTGGAAGGCTGATCTGTTCTCTTGATCTTTACAGTAGACTGTTGACCCTGTGATGTGTTATAGGCAGCACGATACTGAAAACTGAGCCTCATCTATGTCTGCATGTACCAAGTGAATCTATTCAATCCCAGTTAGAAGGTGATATATTAACCATTTCTGACCTGCCGTCCTGCGTTACTGCCTTGCTGAAGAAGCAGCACTCTGACTACGCCTTTCATGCAATGCTTTGCAAATTGTTTGTCCTGTATTTGCTCAAGGGAGTCCTTGATCTTCCCCGTTCCAGCTTGCAGAGAGAGCTCTGCTTCATGACAGAGCCAGCGCGGGATGGCAGGAGAGCCTGGGTTTCCCGGGTTGTGCCTACTCTAACCCCAAAGGTCCTGGGGTGCCTTTGAGGTTCACTGCAACCATCTATCTTAAATTTTCCTCTATACCATGTGGAGACATCTATGCTTTCTCGACCCCTCCACAGAGCACCCAAGCACCCTTCTGAGGAAGGGAAATGCCCTGGAGGACAAAGAGAAGAAGCAACTGGTTCAGTCCTGGGGGGAATTTGGATCCGACCCCTTCCTTGGTGCTGGTGGTCAGGGACCAGCCTTCCCAGGAGTGCAGGAAGGAGAGCAGGGAGTTGGTATTTTGGGCTGGTAACAACCGCTTTCTCCAGCCACGAGGACAGTGGTGAGCAAAAGCCTGCCCATAAATTCTCCCAGCTCAGCGCAGCTCATTGCTTCTGTAATTGCAGTTTTTTAGACCAGCTACTCTTGACGGCAGGAYGTCAGCACTTCTTGAGGCTGAGTCCCAGTGCCTCAGCCAGAGGACCATCTCTTTTAGCTCACCGAGAGCCACTGACACAAAAACCTCATGCGACCTGCTGTGTCAGCTCTGAGAAGAGGTTTCAGCATTCGCTCTTTTCCAGAGCATCGCTGCCAAAACAGCCACAGAGGAGGAACATGGAGAAATCAAAGGAAGGAATAGCTTCCAAAGCATGTTATTTTGGAAATGAACATTAAAAAAAAAAAACCCACACAAAAAACAACCCAAAAAACATCCTCAGCACAACAAAATTCCTCTCTGGTCTCCCTAGTGGTTTCATCAGAATTTCTTGCTCCTTGCTTGACCTCTCATAACACCGCCAAACTATAAATAAACTTGTGATAGTTATGACACAAGCCAGGCTGCCAAAGCAGGCGTGGAAAGTGGATGGAGATGCTATGAATGAACTCTACTATTTGAAGTGTTACTTTACTGTATTTCTTGCCAGTGACCAAGAGAAGAGAAGAGAGCAAAACAGTTGAAAAATGTCCTCTTATTTGCACTTTCAAAATTGTTCCCTTTTTAAAAAACTGCTTCAAAATGTATAGGTGGTTTTCTACCTGTAAATAAATGGCTCTTTTGTGCAATAAACATGTAAATTGGACTATCGAGCATTTCAGATACAAGGTATTTCCTTTCAGCTATCATAAATATCACAGTGTAGCCCCTGCCTGTGTTAGCAAAGTTTCTGTCTCATAGTCAAGACATAGGAAGAATCATTCTCACAAAAAATACCTTATTCCCTGAAAACAGTTTGTTGTAGGTTACCAATCAATCCTTTAAGAGTCTGTAGGCAGACCCTTTCTTGCTTTAAATTGATGTCACTCCACTGAAGTCAATGGAGATTATATAAACCGAGGGTCTGACTCCATGTGTGTGTCTCCCACTCCCTTATGCATGGTGTGTTTTAATCAGCCGAAGTAGAGAGCTTGCTGTATAACCTATTTGAGGAAGGAGAAAAAATAACATTAGAGAAGTGATCTTCTTTATCTAGGGCATGGATTTTCTGTTTGAAGCCTGGGCTTGTGGTGATGACTGGGAAACAGCTTGTTGGTGAATGTTTGCAGGTCTGTATGAGACTGAGAAGAGCACTATTCTTTTAAATATTCTAAACAAATTTTCAGGAGTTCCTTGTTTATAAAGAGTACTTCTGCTAGTGGCATCTCTGACCGCAGGAACATTACTTGTCTGAGGCTGCGCTCTTGAGTTCTGTTTGCTGACCCATTACTGCATCAAAAAAGAAGAGATTGAATTTAGTTCCAATAAAATTGCATTAAGTTTGCAATAGACGTCTTTTATTTCCAATTGGATATGGCAGCTCCCTTCTGCAAAAAAGAATGAAGTACAGTGTTTCCAACAAAAACCTCTGGAGGTCTTGTCTGTGACCTTCTCTCCAGAACTTTTAGCAAAGTCCTATTGAATTAGATACCTATTTTGTTATGAAACATACCTTCAAACTAGTATTGATAAATAATTCTGGGTTGACAACACTTAAAAACTTACTCTTGCAATGTAGCTAGACTCATAGGCTTTTCCAGAGTCCCAGAGATGATTTTTACATAGAGTAAAGAGACAATGTACAGTAGTGTGTGTGATATCAATCTATTTCCATAAGTATCTATGGGAAAGGGGGACAGTTTGAACGCATTCTTGCTGTGGCATCTGAGGATCATCATTACAACTAGACGTGATCCAAATGTCTCCACGAGTATTTGATCTTCAGTGTTTGACAAGTTTTTCAGAAAACAATTGTCAGGTGTTTAGTTTTTAAACTGTTTGTTCTGCACATCCATTACTTCCACTGGGTGATTGGCTGCTATCTAATTAAAAGAACGCTCTAAAAGGGAAAATAATACAATAGTGAATTGTGCATTACTGAATAATGARTATTATTATTTTGTCCTGGCACAAATTTGGAAACATTCTGGGCATTGTGTTTATTTTTTTAATGCCCAAAGTCGTAGCTCTACTTGTTTGCAAAGAACAAGCAAAGCAATTCCACAAAATACCAGGAATCAAATTCAAGCTGTTTTGTTTATACTTATTTACCAAATCTGTTTCCATTCTCTGACTAGCTCTCATTGTAACTAGAGTTTATCAACATTTTTCAAATGCCAACATTTCAGTGAAACAGATTTGTTTGGGGGGAGGGAGAGGAAATGTTCATTTCATTCCAAAAAAGAAGACTACTTATGAGTCAAATTGTTCCATTTGATTCTAAAAAAGYCTTATTTTCAATTAGCATTCCACGCATCTTGCAAGTTTCTGGGCTGAATTAGATAGTTTTCAAGATATTTCCAAAAGGCCCCTAAAGCTGCTGAATGACAATTGCAAATTTCACTTGTTTCTATTCCGTGGGAGTGATGTTTCTGAGAATCCCTATGTAGGACAAGTATTTCATTTCTCTTCACATCTCTGGTGCTTCAAAGTTTAATTATTATTTATTATGAAATTACCTAGAGTTGTAAATGTACATAGACACCCTGAGGACTTTACAGAAACAATACAGAAGGGATCAGAGCTAAGGGGGACAAAATCAATATGTTCTTGTCATTGCTTAGAAGGTGATACATGTCACATTATTGGCTTCACCTCTTATCCTGACCTGTTTCCCTACCTGATTGCAATCACTGATGTACATGGTATGAGTAATCTGTGGCATAGCTTTGTCTATAATTTCTCATTCTTACTTGATCCAGTAAACCTAAAAGATTGTGCTCTGGCTTTGGTGAAGTGGTGCCTGAGTTACGGTTGTGGTAAGAGCAGAACTGAGCCTGACATTTACGGTTGGGATTGCTGATCTCCAGCATTACTGATTATTTAATATCAAACATTTTGTGTCTGAAATAAGTTGCCTGGTAGTTTGACTTAACAAGTACGGTCTGTACAGCCCACATACTTTTAAAATAATTATTTTCCTCCCACAGCTATTAGTGAAAACTGTGACATCTTCCCCTTGTTCRCAGTGATATGTCATCTCTGCTTCAGCACCAGATGGTCCAGGAAAATGAGCAGGAGAAATAAGCGTGTCTATTTTCCCCTTCCCTAACATGGCAAGAAAATAAACGCGAAATAAAGAACGTGTTACCTGTGCTAGGATAAAGCCTCCGGATGTGACGGTGCTCTCTGCCAATTTCCTCCTCTGCTCTTTCCTCCCCTGCCCCTCCACCAGTGCAGCCACTGCTGATAACTGGACCTTGTGCACAGACTGGTCCTTCCCCCAGGCCCTCCTCCTTGAGCTTCAGGTGCAGGAAACACTTCAGCTGTCTTTTTTATCGAAGACTGTTGCATATAATGTGTCCTACCTGACCTGTCCCATGATTGGGATGAGGAGAGCTAACTTTGGTTCCTGACTCCACTATGGGGGATCTCCAAAACCTTAAAGATCATTCATGCTTCGTGTTCCCCCAGTTGTCAAGAGGAGACAGTGATTCTTGCTTTTTCTCCTGCATATTTATAAACAAGGCTCACCTATGACTCCAGAGTCAGGCAATTAGATTAGAGATTTGCTCCCATGTCTCGAAAGGTGTTTCTTACACTCATGCCTGTGAAGCAAAACTCAGAAATGTGAACTGAATATAATGGAGGAAATGATATCTACGTACATGGGTAGGCAACATACACAATAGTTTTGAGGATCATGACCAGGGAATCATCGCCCCACCACCAGACTCAGAGGCTGCRGTGCCCTGCCATCCATGCCTTAGTTTGCCTGAAAAGAAGATGGCAGTAAGTCCCAGCAAATATGCTCTGGTTACTGGATTAATAACAGAGGACCTTTCATTGACCCTCAGTGCTTTGCCTTGAGGGTTAAAGAAGACCTCTTTTTCCAGGACTGCTGGACAAGCGTTCTCCAGGCTGGTGTCCCAGCTATCTAGGAGGGTTTGGAGCTTCGGTGTTCCCTGTTGAGGTGATCCCAGGCCCATATTTCCCTTTATCCAGTCTCAGTGTTCAGGGATAAGGGAGAAAAAAAACAGCAGTTGAGGATGGCCTGCCCAGTTCCCCTGCAGCCAGGATTCCTCATACAATGAAGCTGTTTTTTGAACATCTGCCTCACAAGAATTTCTTCACTCAGGTTGGAATAAGAGCAAAGGAAAGGTAACCTGGACGTTAGCTCTAGTTAGCATCTAGAGCTCCATCTTCCCTTTCAGCTTGAGCTAGAGCTGCTAAACCAGCTTAAAATCTAAAGTGTCCTACCATTTTTGCATTAACCTGCTACATGAGGTTACCAACCCATGCTAGGAACAGCCTTCACTGTAGGCATGTCCTTCATGCCCTGGTGAAGGATCTGATCTCTCAGTCTAATCTGATTGCATGGGAGGTAACAGCATTCATGAGGATGTGAGCATGAAATTCAGCTGTGAATTGTCTGGCCCCTTGTTTTATTTTGCTGCCTGCTCATCAAAATGTTTGTTAATCCTCAAATTCCCTTCAACTTCTACACCAGTGATTATATGTCTCAGAGTTTCCTAATACATGTTTCTTGTTCTCTTTCTYGAAAGCCCTGTCATTTATCAGATAATAGAAACAGTATGACTGAGATGAACCACAACCCAATAAGGATATATAATATTCTGAGCGAGCATCTTGTGAAGAAAGAGGTCCTGAACTTCCTTCAGCAATAGCTTGACAAAAACATAGRAATAAAGAGTATCTTTGCAAAAGCATAGATTGGGTCATAAGTATTTTCTGGCCCAAATTACAGCTGTTTATCTCTTCTTATAGCCATCCATCACAAATGGTTTGAGCAGCCCCCCATAGTTCTTATTCTTGGCAAAATGCCATGCTTCCATTTTCTTTTCATTACTGACCTACAATAAATTGTACTGATGTCCCAAAAGCAAAAGTCTCTCCAGTCCATTATCATTCCCTAGAGCCATCCTTTCAAATGTAGTTAAACTTGGATCTCTCTTGCCTCTGAGGCCTCTCTCTTTTTCAGACCATTTTCCATTTGGATTGACTGAAGCTCTAAAAGGTTAAATGACTTGGCCAGGGTCATACAGTGAGTCTGTGGCTGAGCAAGAGGGAGCCCCTGCATGTGACGACAACTGCAACCTTCTTCCCCACCCAAGCCCCCAACCCCAAGCCCTCAAGCAGTATAAAAGGATTTTATAGGCAAAACTTCGTCTTACAGAAAATTGCAGACTCTTAAATAGCAGAGTTTATAATGGAAATACTAAGAGAAACCTGACTGTAGCAGTGGAATAGTAGTAATGCATTACTTATTCCATTAATGGCTGTGTTCTTAATAGAAACAGGTTCATTACACGGTAAGAAGCAAAGTTTGCATTAAATAGAAACATCATTTGGTGTTTTATTGATTAAAAGGAGATTAGATTTCCATGATGTTCTTTAGCAAATAGGATGCCTCGGAGGAAATGTATATATTTATATTATAAGGAGGAGGGTTTTATTACAGCATAATGGAAAGAAAATGTATCTCATAATGATAGTTTATATCACACAAGGGATCCGATAACTAAAAGTTTAACTCTTAACCTAGCAGTGAAGTCCAGAAGTCTGTATTAATGTATTAACGCAAAACTAACATTTTCCATTTGCATAGCCTATTGTTACATGCTGCACGTGGTGGAGAGGTTAGACCTTCTCTTCTCGTCTCGAAGATCCAATCAAACCTGTCCCTGTGGACTGCATGGAGGGGGGGGAATGGCGAGGGCAAATTATTACGCTGAAATATCAGCATCAGCAGAAACATAATCATCTCCAATCAGCAAATATATGGCACACCCTTGTTTCACTTCTCCCTGGATCCTTAATGGTATAAGTATCAGCAATACTAATTACCCACCAACTATTTCACTGCTCTCTTTCAGACTCATGTGACTGTGAAAGCACTTTTTCTCTAAACTACAGAACTGTGGGTGACAGGCTGAATTTCAGCTGTGTAAGGGCCACCTTTCCATCTGTCCCACCATTGCAGAGGATTCAATCCCTGATATCCCAAAATCACCACAGAAGCTGCTGTTAGCAGATCAGAAGCACATCTCCAGCTGGAGAACATCCCACTGAAGGCCAAGGTGGGCTAGGGCACCTTGCAGGCTGCTCTGACTTACACCTTGGACCAGCCTCCAAATGCTGCGATTCATATTCCCCAAGGATTGCACTGGATTCAGGCTGATGGATTTAAAAACTAAATCTTTAAAGCATGGTGTGGATCCCTGTGCTGATGTGAATGTGGGGATTTGTAGGCTGAATTAGAAGCAAACACCTCCATGCCCTAGTGTGTACTTCCAGTTCAAGCAGACGCTCCAGGTGAACACTTCTTCAGAGGTGGATGAGATTTTACTCATCCAAAGTGGTTGGGTTGTCTGAAATACTCCTTCAGTCTGTAGCCTGTCTGAGACCATGTCCCTATAGCAGATGTCTCCATTCATGGGTATATGGCTTGAATAGAAATCCATCACTTTTCTATCTGCCATGAGTCAAATCCATCAGGTCAGTCAAGAATTAATTGAAAAGCTCCCATTAACTTCAATGGGGCCAGACTTTGCTCCTAAATAATTCTGAGTAGTTCAATTAATGTTAATGGATGCCTAATGCCGGTAACTAACAATCTACCTTTAACAACCTAATTATTTCTTGACAGATGTTGGAGTAGTAAATAATCTAGTGGTCTTTGGTGATAGCTGTTTGACAGCTTTGGAAAAATGCCTCTCAAGGCAAAGTAAAAATGGTTTTCCACCAGCCGCCCTGCAGATGGTCAGATTTTACAACTTGGCTGTGTTTTGATGCCCTTTTTTTACTGTGGCTGAAATATGCATGATAGGAAGGAAATACTGTAAATGTAGCTTGGTTGGCTCTACCGTTCAGCCAGAGCACAAGATTATGGTTCCTAAGTGTTTGCTGGCAAGTAAGATCTGATCATTTGTAGTCTCGTTTCTCCTAAATGTCTGTAAAATGGGGCTGAGGATTCCTGTGCCTGACTATGAGCTTTACCCAGGGAGCAGGCAACAGCTCTAACTTCCCTTTCACCAAGTGATATATAGAAGGATGCAGTTGTTTGGAGATGATAGAAAGTTCAGTGTTTGMAGATGGGTGCAAGGGGTGAGGTGGAAGAAAGACCATTTTAGAGGTCTCCCAGATCTGTCATTTCTTAACACGAGAAGTGTCTCTTGCTTTCAAAAAGCCATATATAAAAACACACTGRCAGAAAAGTAGAAACATGTTTATTTGGAGAATGTGCTGGAGAGACTTGTGGAAATCACAGTCTACTTCATGCACTGCCTTCTATGGCCCAAGTTCCTGTTGTGTTGTCCTTTTGTGCCACAAACAAGGGTTCCAGAAAGGTAGCTCACATTTGTCACACAGGATGTAATCCAACTGGTCTGTAGGTAATGATGACAGTGATAGGAGCATGGAATAAATCAACGACAGCTCCAGAAGACACTGCAGCATTTCCAGATGAAAAATTACAAATTTCTGAAGAATTTGTGGAATATCTAAATTTCTGCTGAAAAATCAACACTCTTCCATAAATAACGACAGGGAAGCATAATTAGAGCTGACGATTATTGTGACTTCCCTTATTTCACCAAAGGACCATAGAGTTTGCACCTGTAACACGCCCGAGCTGCGAGATCAGTGCAGCATTCAGCCTCCCTTTGCATTTGTCTGACTTTGACGTGTAACCTGTATGGGAAACTTCCTTCACTCACAGAGACCTTTTCACCAGTCTCAGAGGCCGGATCTGGAAAAGACTGTTTCTGTAACCATGTCCACCTCCTGCCTGGCAGCCTGCCTTGTGCTGCCTGGCATGGGCTCTACCTCTACCTCTACCCACCCTCCTGGGCAAACAACAAAGCTCTCAATACTTATTGTTTTTATAGGATCGAGGCATAATGATGATATTTATATAGTCCAGTATGGGTCTGATTCAGCTTAAACTGTGTGAGGACCTTTATTAAGGAAATAATTTCCTTTTGGATGGTATTGAAAGTCTGCTCAGTGTGTTTAATGGTGCTAGACCTGGACAGGAAAAAGGCAAATTCAATACATCTATGAAAACTGTGTGTTCAAGAACCTACTGGGGAACTGCCAAATAGCTTCCTGACCCAGACCTACCTGAAGATAAATGCCAGGATGCTTGTTACAGAGTGTGATTGAAGGCATTGATCCCGTGTTTCGGGGAGTTTGCCTGGCATGGGAGTTAGCGAGGTGGTCAGAGCAGAGGYAGCGGTCGGCACTGCAGGGTGCATCTCTTGTGCTTCCTTGCTGGCACCCTGGAGCGACCGCCACTGTGGCAGCATYGGTGGCCCCAGCTGTTATGGCAGTTTTTCACCAAAGGAGAGGAGTTTGTGCTGATGGGGATCAGGCAGAAGAGAGAGATGCAGCTCACCCAGCGAGATAGGGGTCTCCGGCTGAGCTGGTCACCCATGGCTTCATTTCTAGCCAATGTAGAGAAGTGGGTGTGATTTATCTGACCCTAAAGCTGTCTGGTTTAGGATGAACTGAAATGCACAATAAAAGTGTCTGCTTCTCTGTGTGGATATGGAAGAGTCAGGCCGTTCAGCTCCGATGGAGACATTCACACTGCCAGTGCTAACGCTGGGTCAGATGAATCTCTCCCAGCAGGCTTTGGACACCGATCTCACTCAGATGGCAGTTATGCGGTGGCTGGACCAAACAATGTCAGCCCAGGCCAAAGATGACGATTTACAATTTGTCGCTCACTTCTCTGAGAGCTGTGATCTTTGCAATACTGATCTGAGACGATTCCTGAGAGTTAAGTCTTTCATTTGTTGACTTCTATCGCTTTAGTAACTTGGTAATAATACACTACTTTTGCTTAGTGTATTTTGATGCAGCATCAAGTGTAAGTAGCTACTGTGTAAGGCATTGCTGAGAGCAATCCTGGGACACTGAGTGGATGAAGAATATTGAATGGGATTGGTTGAGATGCACAGAAACAAAAAACATTACGATTAAAGATGTAATGCTTATGTCTGTGTTCATAAATAAAACAGGCCAGGGCCTGTGCTCTGGTCCTAGAAGCCACTGGSATCTCAAGGCTCTTGTCCATGCATCTAAACTCTCTTACACTCATAATTAGGCTATGAAGTGCCCAGACTAGACTGAATGATCTAAAGATGTTTTTTTGGGTTTTTTTTTGGTAGATATGCTGTGGATGCTGATGGTTTGCTTTGATTCATGTAGGGATGAAGAAAGCATGAAGATGTGATCTATGAAAGCCAGGAGTAGGTAATGGGAGGCAGGAAGACCATACCTCTCTTGTCTTACATGGCAGGGTAGGCATCGCTGGCAGAGGAGGGGCAGAAGCCCTTATGAGCTTTTAGGCATGCTGTTATCTGCTGGTACAGGGTTATGCCTCTGGGTGAACTTCCCGCTGCTTTACCCAGACTTTCCTTAACAGACCGAGTACTGGGGACTCCTCCAGGTGACAATTTCGTGGTTCTGCAAGAGTGCAGGACTTCATGGAGCTGAACCAACGTGGTAATCTACATCTGTGAAGCTTCACATCTGGCCACTGGCTGATAGTTTGAAGAACATAATTTTACGGTCATGTTTATTACTCTGTGTGACTGCAGATGAGGATTAGTCCATTTCAGAAGTAAGAACAACTCTAAAGATGAGAAGCAGACATCGGGGAAGAGGATGGAGGCACCTGGAACTTGTCAATGCTGAAAAAAGTAAGGAGAGATTGTTTGAAGAAGTGAATTAAAAGACAGATTTGGATGTGTGAAGTTAGAGGCCCAGATTTTCAACTGTTCCCAGCTGCTCTTGAGATACAACGCAGCAATAAAATTAGGATTTGAAGCTCTGGATGGCACAGAACTGGCAGATCCCTGGGGTTTTTTATGCCATTCACTTCAGGAAGAAAAAGTAAGAATCCTGCTTGTTGGAGCAGTTCCTTAGGATCACATGTATAAGTCAGAGAAACTACTTCTAATGGATTAGGGTTGTAGCTGGAGTAACTCAAAGCCATTTATGCCTCCTTTTGGTCATCTACTAGAAGTATTTCAATGGGCCACAATAATGTGGCCCAGGGAACCTGCTACTGAAGAAGGTTGGTCTGTGGAGCAAAACAAAAATGAGAATGGGAAAATGTAGCGATAGAACTAAGAAGACCAAAATAATTATGGAAGAGTGTGGAAAAGGGAAAGATGAGGTCAGAGACATTACAGAAGGAACAAACTGTATTTTCCCTGTCCCCTTACAGCATCTGCTAACTAACACATTCTCTCTCCTTTTCTCACTTTCATTTTCTGCACAACTCAAAGATGAAACTGTTCATGACTTTATTTTTGGCTTTTCAATGTCTGTGTCCGTATGAATTTTACTCATCTGTATATCTCAAATGAATGAGATATGAAATGTAATTAACCAAGTAAATTAAATTAGCATGATYTGTCCTGTCCTTGTTCTTTGCCTCAAGTCCATCTCTTACATGTTTCCGTGAGTTATGGTTTCTGTAGGGAACAAGACTGAAGGCCTAAAAAGAATAATGTGTTGAAATTAGCATAGTCCTGAGATGGGATCCTTGATTTAGGCTCTTCTCACGTTAACAACATTAAAAGGTCAAGCTCCATCCCCCCACACCTTTTGAGCAGTGACTGTTTCCTAGGCTATATTTACTTATGAAGGGAAACAAATGAGGAAAGCTGAAGGTTTGCAGTGTATCTACTCATACTTCTGTAACAGATGCTCTCGCAGTTCAGCCCTGTGCTGTAACCACCAGGTGAATGGTCAGGTTGAGTGGGTAAAGCAGAGGAATCGTGGAAGGAGTCAAGAGGCCCTGTGGGTTTTGAACTGGGGAAAAAAACTTTAGGTCAATTTTGCATTTTCATCACTCTCAGAGTAGCCTGGGCCCCTGGAAAGCTTTTCCCTTGCATTTTCCCCCAGYGCTTGGAGCTGGTGACATGACTGCTTTGTATTTAGCATTTTTCTTTCTTCTTTTTTTYGTTTTCTTTATGAGAATGTAGTCTCCTAAAATGTCAGGARCCCCCTGTTCTCATACCTATTTCATCCCAACATCACACACTTCTTTGGGCTGGCAGATGATTTGTCTCAGCCTTGTGACACTACAGTGTTATGAAAACATGAGCCTGTGGGCCAGATCTGCTTTCCAGGTTTCTTCTTAAAAGTGACACTTGGCTTCTGGATCGTGGCCCCTTGGGCCCAGCCCCAGCTGCAGTGTCTTCTGGTTTATTATTGTGGTTTATAATGCACTGACCCACATGGGGGAATGATGGTGAAAAGAGGCCTCTTGGGTCATACTGGAGGCTCCACCAGCCTAGGATGGCAGGCAGTGGCCAGCACCAGGTATTGCAGGGGACAGTTGAAGAGCCCTGTGGCAGCCAGGAGATGACCCATCCCATAGCTACGTTCACACCTCAGTTTCCTTGGTTAGACATTGCCTGGTGCCCTGCCTGGTGCAGGTTGATGTCCTTCACTTCCACTCCACTCACTTCCAAAATCTGGGCTTTAATTAAGTTTATGGCAAGTCTGGATAGTCTGAGCTATGTTTAAATGGCTTTTCTGCATCCTTCTGAGCTCTCAGCCTCGGTCAAGACGTCATGGTTTCTTTCAGTGCAGTGTGCTGTCGCTGAATTACATACGGTGCCAAGTACCATTCTCCTGCAGCCTTTTGAATTTATCCTGTGAGCTATGAGATATCTATTAGAAGTTGTACAGTCCTTGCCAACCTGTTACTATTAAGGGAATACTGTTACCTTAACCTAGACTGTCTAAAAGAAGAATGGAGAGCTGTTTCTGGTTCTCCACCTCCTCCTACTCCCAGAGCTGATTTTTATCTTTTACAGCACCATTTTCCTATTCTTTGGGGTAGTTCTTTTCATTCCCAATGCTTTGGGAGAGACCATACAAGCACCAGGGTGAATTGCCTGACCCTGCAGAAGGAGGTGGAACAGGTCCTGGGGCATTTCTCCTCCTGCTGCTCCTAAGCTTTAGGGGTAATTGCTTCAATGGTCTGGCTTGCCTCTGGGTTATGAGACGTGATTTTCCCTTTGGCCCTGCCTGCTCTTAGTGCTCCTGACCCTGGGGCAGAGACAGGCTTTAAGGTGCTTGCTGCTGGAGGGGTGTTTGCTTGGCTCTAGACACTTCTGGTGGTGGTAACCCAATGCACTGCTGGCTGTGACAAGCTCATTAACCACTTTACGTATTGGCTCTTACCTCCTCCTGAAGAACTTCCCACTAGGGCTCTCGCTGTGCATTAGCTTGAGTGCTGCTTGTGTGATGGAAATGAAGTGGCTCAGACAGAAACGTGAAGCGTCATCTTGGGGAGTGCTTTAAATGAGACACAAACCCAGTTGTGGCYGAGATGTGGTTCCCCTTTTGTCTGACACCAGAGGGGGACAGGAGGAACTGGGTAACAGCCACCATGAACACAGGCCGGGCAGTGGAGAGCAATTAACTTGCATGGTTGGAGAAAGATGCTTTTGGTCCGAGTTGTTTGCAAGACATGGGCAATGCCAGAACAGAGAGAAGACTCTCCCCAGGAGTATGAGCGCAAGGTTATGGGGGAAGCATGACCAGAAGCATTTAATACCCTGTGCAAGCAACCTCATCCTCTTCTTCATCATCCTGTCAAGAGAAATGATGCCCCAGAGAACTTACCTTGAGATCTTTTGGTTGGTGCTCATGGGTCCTTGCCCACATGGGACACGTCTAACACAGCAGTTGAATGATGATGAAGAATGCAGAGCTCTTCTCGGAAACACAACCAGCAAAACTCCTTCTCGGAGGGAAATAGGACCAAGTGTTGCAGCATTGGCTCCCTCWAAGCTCCTGGAGGCACTAGTCCAAGTCATCTCCTCTGCAATGCTTTGACTGGACACAGCAGCAGTGAGAAGCCCCGGTCAGGTCTCCTGACACTGAGGTTTGCCCCTGCGTCCCCAAGGACACAGCAGTCCCTTCGCTTCTCATCCCAGCTGCCTGTCACAAGTACAGCGGGTCTGTTGTGTTCCCCTGGATCAGAGGGATCTTCAGGTTGGCTTCCCACCCCAAAGGAGCACAGTGCACCTTTTGGGCTGTGCTGCCACCTCCGTGGCAGTTTCTCCATTGCAATTAAATCACAGCAGAATTCTCTGGCTTTTTGCACATGGAGCAATAAACAGATCAGAACTTTATGACCATAGAGTCAAAATCTCGCCTGGGTCTTTGGATGCTTCCCTGTGAGCAATATCTGGATGGGATCCATTTACACTGTTATTGGGAAAGCCTGTACAATCACACAGCCACTTCCCACATCCAAGGACTGTGCCTCACACCACCGGTGCTAATGGCTGGGTGGGTGCTGCTCTCTGGTTCAATCCCAGATCAGACCTGAACACAGCCTCACTTCTGCACCATCACCAAACCGGAATCACGGGACTGGAAACCTATAACACTGTGACGGGCTGAATGCAGGAGAGACAGGACTCACCATGGAGATCTTTTATGAAAGAACACAATGTGCACAAACCTGGCTCAGGACCCTTTGACTCCCACTTGTCTGAGCAGGTTTGATAATATATGTAATCTGGCTCAGACACTTTACCGGAAAATGTTGCGTCAGAGCAGCAAACTCCAGCACAGCTTACATTGCGAGGATGCTGATGCCTTTAAGCCATGTGCTTTAGAGGTCTCTCGTCTCTGCATAACTCTGCTCACAGTATATGTGAGGACTGGGGTCACACATGAGCCTTCATTAATTGCAAATGGCAACGTTGTTCTGGGACTGGTAGATTTTGTTTTCAGTTTTCTTGGGAGATGCTTTGCCTTACTTTCACCTTCACACTGCATCARTTCATCCCGATGTTCTCCTGATCCCCCCCCTTCACTCCACCTCGTTAAAATTGTTGCACAATAATTGTAAATTTTACAGCGCTCAAATTAGATTATTTTCCTTGACAYAGAAACAAACAGACTGCTAGGAAATGACCATTTCAGATTACTGGAAGAGTCACACAACGGTCCCGAGCCCAGGCCAATTGCTGTTCTCAGTTGTACATGTGTAATCCCAGGGATATCATTTAGGGCTGTGTACATGAAACAAGAGCGCGCATCGTGCCCCAACATGCATAAATAGCAGCRGACCCCATCCTGTGTACTGCTGTCATCAAGTCCAGACCGCTGTGCTTATAAACCAAACACAGTAAATTTAATTAAAGGATGATCCCACAACGTTAATCAGATACATGTGCAGATCCCAACCRCGGGATCAGGCCCAGAGCTCTTG
Source organism: Oceanodroma leucorhoa (assembly GCA_030449065.1). Lineage (NCBI taxonomy): Eukaryota > Metazoa > Chordata > Aves > Procellariiformes > Oceanodroma > Oceanodroma leucorhoa. The sequence goes on from JASVER010000021.1 coordinate 6,541,671, forward strand.
AGGGCTGAGCCCCATCCGCYGCCATGGACTCGTTTAATAATATGGGGTCTGAGGAACCACAGGATTGGACTTTGGGTTGTTTTGCTGCTGAACCAAAGCACATGCCAAGAAATGCATCCAGAGGTTTTTGCTTCCCTCCCCATGATGTCCCTGAGGCTGGCAGCAGAGCTCCCTCCGCCATGCCAGGCAGGCAGGTTGCCCAGAGCAGTGCCAGGAGGCAGGCTGCTTTGGTCCAGCACCAGGCTGTGACCGGGGCGAATTCAGCTCAGACCAGTGCTGGATTCACCATGACACACAGCAGTGAGGCTCTGTTCAGCTCCCAGCAGCTGCCGACACTTCAAAAGGAATATCAACCTGGCATTAAACCTGCTTGATGCTGTACAGGGTCATCACTGCTACGGCCATGCTATACCTTGAARCCTGGTACACACTTGGCTCTTGGCTCAGAAATGATGAAAACGAGCGCAAAGGGAGCAGTTTTGCMATTATCGGTTCCTGAGCATCATCCCCATAGGAACTGTGACAGCAGGAGGGCATCGTTTCCTTGCATGTGGAGACCACAGGGTTGTTCACATGGGTTAGGGGCATCTTAGGAGATGTAGGAGAGGCTTGCATGGCTTTTGCCTGCGCTGGGTTTAGGCTACAACCTCTGCACTGAGACCCTCAGCTGGAGTCCCTGCTGTGTCTGCATYTGCTGCAGTGATCCCTGTGCTATGCTCTTCAGTGGAGGAGGAAAGGAGCTCAGTCTGCTTTATTCAGCACCTTTCCTCCTTTGACAGGAGAATGAAAAGCCCTGCCCCGAGCCTCTGTTGTGCAAACAGGAGCRGGGAACCCCATTTTCCGTGTGCTGTGCGCTGCAATGTTGCCGTTAGCTGCTGCAAGGAGGAATCCAAGCTAATGATAGCAGTTATTCCAACAATGTTAATGATTTGTAGAAAGATGAATTAAGCAAAGAGAGAGAGCCGCACAAGTCTATTATTACCCTGTGCCTAACTCTATTAAAAAGAGCTGAGCTGTTCATCCATTTATGAGCCATTGACAGGGAGGCATATATCTCCATGAAAAAGGTCAGATTGCTCCAAAATGGTCATGGGCACATATCTTTTCAAGGAGGAGCTTTCTGTGACAGAAAATCTGTGTTTGGCAGAGGGTTTCCAAATGCAAGCCTACCTGAAAGTCTTCTTTCCTGCCTGCTGCATGCACAAGGACTTACCTTCAGCTTTTGAGGTGCTGATTAAGGGGACAAGAAACCCAATTCAGCCTTGACCTCTTGCTTGCACCTTGCACATGGCAAAGGCTACAACCCACTGGCAGAGCAAAGGTCTGCATTTCTGGGTCTGGGTCAGAGGCAGGGCATCCTTGAGGAAAGCTTGGGTGTTTTGGATGCATGTTATTCCTCTGCCCCACTCCAGTCTAACCCATGGGTTTTGCCCTGTCTGTCTATCTCAGAGTATTTTAGGAAGCTGTCATTGYGGTATTGAAATGTAACTTGTTTAGTGCAGTCAGGATGAGACAGACCTGGAGCTCCCTATTGATCTGCAGAAGAAAAACAGCCTCATCAGCAGCGGGGATAGCATCGCCGGCAGCAGCGTGGGGCTGCCTGGGAGGCGGAGGCAGCCGGCTGCCGAGCCCCCCRCGGTGGGGGAGCTGCCGTGCTGGCTCCTTACCCTCGTAGGGTGCATGCACATCAGAGGGGACCCGGGCAAAGGGCAAGACAGATTTGCAAGAGGCACTACTGAAYTCTGAGTCTGTTTTTGTGTAGCACAGGTCTTATGAGGAGCGGCTGAGGGAGCTGGGGTTGTTTAGCCTGGAGAAGAGGAGGCTGAGGGGAGACCTTATCGCTCTCTACAACTATCTGAAAGSAGGCTGTAGAGAGATGGGTGCTGGTCTCTTCTCCCAAGTAACAAGTGATAGGACGAGAGGAAATGGCCTCAAGTTGCGCCAGGGGAGGTTTAGATTGGATATTAGGAAATATTTTTTCACTGAAAGGGTAGTCAGGCATTGGAACAGGCTGCCCAGGGAAGTGGTGGAGTCACCATCCCTGGAGGTGTTCAAAAAACGTGTGGATGAGGTGCTTCGGGACATGGTTTAGTGGGCATGGGTGCTGGGTTGATGGTTGGACTCGATGATCTTAGAGGTCTTTTCCAACCTTAATGATTCTATGATTCTATGATTCTATTTATAGCACTGAGAGCAGATTAGCCATGGTCACCTCAGGGTGGATGCACCAGGGTCTGTAAGTCCTGCCCTGCAGTTCTCCCTCAGGCATGCAGTTCCACCTCTGGTGGCTGCAAAGTCTACTGTCGTTTCAATTCACAACGACAGTCAAGTGACAATGGCTGTTACCTACTAAAGAGCTACACAAGACTCAGCTGGAAACAGTGACCTAGAAGTAAAGMACTTCATGTCTCCTTCTGCCTAACGACCTGATGTCTGGTGCTGTTCTGTTCCTCAGAGTAGTTTAGCAATGAAGGCAAAACCCAGCCAAGCTGCAGGTTCGTCTGGTTCRTCTGTTGGAGGCTATGAAACTTGTGCAAGGTGTGATGTGCTTCGCAGGGTCTGCTCCTGTCTTTCCCTGCCAACTGAAAAGAGGTTCAGGAGCGGCTGTGTGCGCACCTTGAATTTTTGTCATGTCTTGATTTCAGCGTGTTRTGTCACTTCTGTTATGTTGGGCCATGGTGTGTCATCCCTGATGCCATGACATTATTTGCTGACATCTAAGGAAATAAGATGGAAGCAGGCTTTCAGCTGTCAGTGCTGCTTAATATTTGCACTACGGTCATGTCTAGAGAGCTGAAGCGAGACAGGGCTTCTCAATGATGGCAGCACAGCAAAAACAAGGTAAGAAGTAGACCATTGCCTGAAGAGCTTTAAGCTGAACATGAAAGACAAGGCATCGGAGGAAGGAGATATCAGGCCCGTTTTTTCTGATGGCAGCCTGTGCCACAGAGAAAACATGTCACTTATCAGGATCACAGAAGCCCTCAGCAGGGGAGCAGGATGGACCCTGCTCTGCCTGATCCCACTTCCACGCTTCATTAAATCTGTCCATCCTTGTCTGGCAGYAAAAAGAGAGGCTGTAGCAAAAAGGGACTCCAGCACTACACTTTACCCTCTAAACCTTTAAGAGTGGTCTGCTGTCTAGGCAAGGCACAGAGTGCTGAATATTTCCTATGATATTTCCTCTTATTGATAATGATGGGCAACGTAGGATAAGTTGCTGCCAAAGATCAAGTGTTTTTCATGACACACAATCCAATTTGCCCACCTCCTGCTGCCAGCTGGAGCCGTACCATTGTAGCTGCTTCATGCAAGACAGGGAAGTTGCTTGTGAAGCTCCTTTCAAGGGACATCATTGCTTCCAAACCAAATCCAGAATGTAGGTTATGGAAGGTTGTAATCTAAAACCAGTGATGGGTGAACAGGTTTACGTAAAATAAAAGACAGCCCCAAACCTCTCCAAACGCTCAGACTGCATCTCACCCAAATAACAACCACCTCTTTACCAAGCGAGTTCTGACCTTTTTCCGCGGGCTTGGCAAAATTGCCGTTTGTATTCAAAGTTTGTTGTTATCTGATTTCCTGTAGGGTTTTTCTGGGTGGGTGGGAAGGGCATATCTTTCCATCATGTTAGCTCCGTCGTGTTCACTTAACAGGTTTGACAAAGTCCTGTTAAAATCCAGCAGTGTTKTGGGGAAGAGCCTAGATTATATCATCTAGCTCCAGATCTTATCGTGGCTTTTCAGCCTTCATCAATTACTGCAACTCAGACAAATGTTTTTTTTGCTAATTCAAACCAAATGATCCTGGAAGACACTCAATTGACATCCTAAATAACACATATCATCTGTCCATTACTCAGGCACAGTTTGGCTGTAGTTCCCCAAAATCAATGTGCCTCTCCCCAATGGTACTAAAGGGCTCAATTCTACCTCCACGCATTTCCGAGTCTCCTTACTGAAATCACTGCAATAGATCTCCGGAGACAACAGTGAACGTTATATTAATGAAGATAAAAAGGTTTAAGTGGGGTTGCCTAACACTTTTGGGATCCAGCCCTATTTCCCCTTGACACATTACTTTCTGTTTTGTGAGTAGGAGTTCATAAAGCAGTTAAACAAATCAAACAAAGCAACAGGTTAAACAAAGCAGCATGTTCCCAGCTTGAGTGAGGAGTTTGCTGTGACCTGAGAAGTCCTTTTATACAACTGGAACTGGAAACTTCTGGGAAAAATGGAGGTCCTTAATGAAGAAAATGAGGACTGCCAGCAATATAGTGAATAGTTGGGCCACTATTTTCTTTCAGAGCAGATTATAGATAAGAACCAACAGACACCAAGCAAAATTGATTTTTGTAGCAATTAAACCTATTCACCTTTGAGGAGTTTGTTACAACCTCAGAAAGGAGGAGATRAATGCTTAGAAGAGCTGCAGAAGATGTAACAGAGTATTGTGCACCACAGCCAAGCAATTTTGTCGGCTCCTTTGAGTTTCATAGTAGGATGAGGAGATGATGTAGCTGAATATGTGGCAGAGCTGGAGGGGCTAATTGAATGTTGTTTGATTAGCAACCTCCTGAGGGATCTGCTGTGAGACAGATGGAATTTCGTCATTACGAGTGCCATAAACCATCACTGATTGCTGGTGGAGGAGAACTTCACCTGGCCCAGAACAGCACTGTCAGCAGCAGCAAAGGAGGAAACTGTGAAAGGCTGAAAAGGTGGGTATTTAGAAATACCTGAAACAGCTGAGCTGACCAACCATAAAATGGAAAATCTCGATGGGATTTTTTTCTACTGTGAAAGAGCAGCTTGTTTTGTAACAAAATCTACAGATGAAGTAGCCCAGGGTCATATATGCCTCAGGATGGGATGTGCAGACAAAAAAAGCAATGGCAGCTCTCAAAAACAACCTCTCAAATCCACTATTTCATGCAGAGGTAAAGGAAGGAAGCAGGGGGCTTTTGATTTTGATGAGGCGGAAGATACAAGCAATATATGCTTTCTAAAAGGCAATGACGGACTTTATGGCGTAAATGTAGGGTTAAACTGCCTGTCAGCTTCCACAGAAGCACATGCAATGCCCATCAATGAATATATATCCTGAAGGGCAAAAGAGGACTGAATCCACCGCTGAGTGCCGCRTTGATATGTGGGCTTGCTTTGGAGGACTCCTTCTGGTGACAGACTCTTGGTTTCTCTAAAACACAAATGCAGAGATAAAATATGTATTAGCCCTAGATACCTAGGCCAAAACCAAAACCTGTCAGGTAGAGACTGTTTGCAAGAATTAGAAGGGAAATGTCAAACTAGACCCCATAGATATACTACTTCTCTGTGAAAATACATGCAGGCATTTCTAAAAGGTTAGGACATTTAGAAGGGAGAATAACGTGGATTTATGCAGAAGAYGGGCTCACGCTGAAAAAGCTGCAGGTAGGGTTAGTTCCCCACGCCCTTGGAAGGAAGGATTGAGGAGGGGTGGTGAAGCAGGGCATCATTCACAGCTGCTCTTGTCTGCCTGGATTGCACTCCGAGTCCCTGTATTTGAACCAGAAAAAAACCCAGTTTCGTCTGCAGCAATTGTGCACAAAGCCACAGTGAATCAAGTCTCGGGAGGAGACAAGCATCCCGTCCCTTGGACATGAACTGCCAGGGCAGGGCGAGGCGGGGGTGAAAGCTTAGTGGAGCGGGTGCATCGCAGCRATCTCTGCAGACAGGGCTGGGTGAGCACAGTGAGGATCTGATTACCAGGAGAGMAAAATAGGCAAGGAGAAGCCTTGGAGACCGTCAAAGAGCAAATGAAACATCACTGAAAGGGAGCTTGTGTTTTACAGTGAGAATAGGTGATGCTCTCAAGCATAAGAGAAGATATTACAGTCACTGGGGGCAACAGGACTTTATAACCAAATATCTGCTCTCTTGTAAAACCAGAAGTGTTGTAAAATCAGAAGTGTAGTACCTGGGGTACCCAGTAGGCAGGGAAAGGGTTTACCCTGTGGTTGTTCACTTGTGGCCTTTAAATAGGCCAGCCACCTGGGAGGCAACTAATTTATGAAACATACTTAAGTTGCTTAAAAATTATTATCAGAGTTRCTCTCAAATATTTAAATTCCTTTAGAGTCATCACATGAAAACCTGAGGTGACTTGGTACCAGTGGAAAAAGGCAAAGAGAGGATTATGAGAAATCTAAAAATCTATGAGGTCGTGGGAAGTGCTTTCCATTTTGATGCTTGCAAAGATCATCAGTGCCACRTCCCGTGACATTTTGGTATGTAACGTGAAGGCTGTTGGAGGGTGGACAGATGGCTTCGTCTTCAGGTCAGTGACTAGGGCAGAAAAGACTAAATTAGCTGATGAAAGAAAGGCAAGTTGTTTTTCTGGGAATAAAACATCTCCAACACTGCCTAGATGGGAAGTACTTTATTTTTCTGGCCGATTATAGCCTACTTAAAGGATTCTTCCAYGGAGACAAAGGCTGGCTGACCAATGCACCCAGTCAGCTGCTCTGCCGGGTTTTATTCTTTTCCGTGTAGGAAATAGTCTGTAGGGTGAAGGCTAATGTAGACGTCCTCCCTCTGGCAATGGCTGGTACTGCAGAGATTGAGTCACTCAAAAAAGAGAGGACATATCCTCCCCCATCGAAAGGAAGAGGTAGCTTGGACACAGCACATGCTGTATACACAGTACACAATATTGTACACTCAGAGGCCAAGAATTACATCAAATGCACAGGGCATTTTTTGCCTAAAAACTKTGTGGACATGACAAGGACCTGAGAAGTCCATCAGCACAGTTTCTTGCAAGAAGCAGTCCCCTCCTGCCCCTCCCCAGGATCACTGGKATGCTCAGCATGTAGGATTGACTTTTCCTGATTTAAAAATTCATACTGTGGGATATATCCAGCCAAAAGAGCAGGGATGTCCATGGTGACCTCAGCGACCTCCACTGCTATCCCCAGAAAGAGTAAACCAGCTGTGGCTACGCAGAAACCACCCCTAGGGACTGTGGTGGTTGAAAAGTAACGAGTGTGGACATACCAAAGACTTTCTGAGCAAGGATGGATTTAAATGCGCTCAGGCATTTTAATACAATCCAGCTTCAAATGGCCTATTGGAGAGCTGCTAGAAAGGAGGTGTGAAGGAGGTGATTAATGGGAGCTTGGAAAAAGATCTAGATAGATTTCTTTTGAACTGTGCCTCAAATTACAATGGATGTGAGCCTGGCCTAGCTGTTGATGAGCAGGAAGATAACACTCATTTGGCCTTAATCTATCCCATCCTGGGAGAAGAAATAAAGCTAGCCTCTTAAATACAAACCRCTCGCTTTCATGCAAAGGATGAGCACTGTGCAAAGACCAACCACATAAAAATGCCAGTAGCTGACAATCTGCATTATCTCTGCGTATTGCCTCAAAGTAATTTGGCTCTTTCTATTTAAGTAGTGGCTGAGGCTTAAGATTGTATCAGGACAGTGTGTCTACTGGATGACGTTTAAATATTGGAGCTTGAGCCCCTCTTGCACGAAGGAGCTGAGGCCAGGAGATGTGTGTGTAAGCTGCTTGGGCCCAAGATAGAGGCACCTTCTCAGTTCCTTGGCTTGACAAGGCGGATACCCCTGCCATGCGAAGGAGAGGACGCAAGTGCTATGGACAACAGGTATGAAATAGGTGACATGAAAGAGCCTCTGTTTTTTAAGGTAATGCACGTGAGCTCTAGTTAACAATCTTGGCTGTTAATGGCAAGGGAAGGATAGAATAAAGATGTCACAAAAGTGTTAATATCTTATCCGGGGCATTATGGGATGCAACACCCTCATTTTCTGTTTTCTGCAGCTCTGTGATAAATAAGGCAGCAGGTTCCCACCTGCAGTGCTGTGAGCAGTGTGTTTGGTTTTCTTCAACCAAACRGTCTCTTTGCTCAAGGAATTGCTTTTTTCCCCACCTTGGTGAAGCCCTGAGGAGTCTGATCCTTCTTGGGTAAACTCRTTCCTTGGATGTATGAAGTTATTTCCTTTTACTCCCTTTTCTTTGTTTCAAGGAGAGCAAATGAGAAAGGCTGGCCCAAAAGCTGGGCTAGTCTGGAAGACTTTTATCTGCTCGCTGGAGGTGCATCAGCTGATGCAGTAGCCCTGGGGAAATGTTTGCRATTGCGTGGGTGCCAGATGCATGCCATAACCCGATCAGCCCTGGTTTTGAGCCTGCAAGTGCTGTTGGGGGAATATATATGGACCTGTGCAGGGAAGCTGAGCTAGTCTGCTGATGGAGATGGGGAGCTAAGTGGAGTCTCCTCTTTGTTCCATCCCCATGTCCACACCACCTCCTACCACCGGGCAGAGAGGTCAAGAAGAAGCCTGTGCAACAGCAGAACTCAAGAGCAAACTCACATTGAGCTGGTTTGCGTTTTCAGCGGCAATAAAGAAACCCCCAGCCCAGTCAGTTGTTCAGCTGCGAGCGTGCAGCAAGGTGTGTGCTCGTCCGCGGGCAAGGGCAGTGCGGGACCGCAACCTCCTCGCCAGCACCTTTTAAACGTGAGCGCGAAAGAGCGCGGTTTGTCTTAGCAGCTGCTTTTTGGAGTTGTCTCTGGCTGTCATTTTTGGGGAGGGACGGGGGCAGGGAAATTGGGTTGGGTGGCAGATGGTGTTAAACAGGAAGGGAGGCAGTGTTTGTTTGCAAACACGGCGAGGTGTCGTTCCATTATTGCCCGGCGCTYTTGACAAAAATCAGTGTGGGAGCTTTCTGCCAGCTACCGCAGCCCCGCAGATGAATCAACGCCAACCAGGGAGCAGGTCTCTGCCCCAAAAGTCCTCCCTGGGAGTGCGACGAGCAGGAGCAAACACGGCAGAGATTCGCTGCCAGGCACGAACAAGGACGGCGATGCCCCGTATTTCAAGGCTAGTGCGGGGTGCCGGCGGCGTGCCTTCAGCCAGTCTGCATCTCTAACTGCTTGTTTCTCCCCCTCGCCTCCCTCAGAGATGGAGTGATATCTGCAGGGAGAGAGAAATGCCGCCCGCCGACGTGCTGGGAGGTGGCAAGCTTGTGTCTCACTGTGCCCACGCGGCGGGTTTCAGGCGTTTGGGGCCAGCGCTCAGCTCCTGCATTTCGCCCCATCCCTGTTACAGGGAGCAGGGCTGCGGTGGCTCACCCCAGGGGATGTCACAGCCCTTCAGTGGTGGCATGAAAGGGACAGCGCTCGTGTCCACAGCCGTGACAGCTGCCTGCCAGGAAGGGGCCCTACTRCAGATGCCGATAGAGACCCCACCTGCATGGGGAGCACCCTGCCCCCTTAGCACCCGTCTGCGCATACAGCTGCTGAAGCCTCTGCACTCTTTGCACATAAGGTACAGCTATTGACAGCTCCTACAGACCAAGGCTGGAGTCTCAGGAGTTTGGCATGTTTAGGAAAGTCAGCTTTGCCGTGATCACAAGTTTACTGACGGTGGGGTTGGGAAGGATGCCAGGGGTTTTAGCCTCCCCTATACGTCCCTGGGTCGCACTCACCCTGGCGCAGTGTCGACGGGTTTCGGATCGCCATCCCCGGTGCTAGATGTGGGCAGCACGAGGGACCCAGCAGTGCTGTGCTGAGCCCGGGGCAGTTGGCATCTCCCTGCCCGCAGCCCCACAGCACAGTGGGTGCTGGGGAGTTAACACCCCACCACGCCTGGGGCTGCAGCCAAGGCTGCCTCCACGGGGACTGAGTGGGTTAAGGATGAAAGAAGAGATGGCAGCCTTTATGAGCATCCTCCTAAGCCATTCTAGACCCTCCTCTTTTTTTTTTTTTTTTTCCCCTGAAAACATGGTGTTTTAGGACATTGCTGCCTATGCTTCTCCTTTCTTCTCCTGCCGGGAGAGCCAGGATTGATGACTCAGAAATTGCGAAAAACATCACGCTAAGCACTGCCACAATCAGGAGACTGGCTTAAAAATCATGAGATTTCTACCAAACAGAAATCAATTCTTTTCCCTTGTCTTCTGGTGTCTTCAGTCTTCAGTCTTCAGTCTTCAGTCCCTGGCTCTTTGGAATGTGCTGTTCTATTTTGTTTGTTTTTTAATGGGAAAATGGGGTTCCCACCTCATCTCCAGAAAGGAAGGCTTGAGCACAGTACCAAGTCTCGTGCCTCTCCCATGGAAAACGTAAGCTCTGCCCACATTCGAGTATAGGAAATACCAGGAAGGATGAATGTAAACACCCAACTCTGCACCATTAGCTCTTATATGAATATTAATGACCAAGGCACCACTGCAGTGAGTCAAGATCTGGGGAGCCAGGTTGTCTCCAGATCCTGTGACCACTTGCCAACAGGAAAAATGAGTGAACTTTCACTGGCTGTTTTTCAGGGCTGGATATTGTACTTTAATGAACAATCAGAAGGCAACTAGCTGGAAAATAACTGGACCTTTAACAGCCTTGGTGCTTAATTTACCATGTACTTTTTCTTACGTTCTCCCTCTCATTGCTGATATTATATCGGCATGGTTGCCTCTCTGACACCAGTTTTATTCAAATATTGCTGTTTGAACTCGCCTCTGCTCCTCACCCTGTTTCCCAGGGCTATTTCACCGGGTCTGCCTCACCTGTCAGAGCAGCCCATCAAATGCCACCTCAATCACAGCCCATTAGGAAAGGCTGCACACTGGGCACCTCCATCTCTGCACTCACGCCATGGTCCAAACATCTTCGGTCGGATTCAGGGCTGGTTACAATGCCGCTGAACCCATCCTGCCTCGGCGGAGGGGGCCGTGTGTGGTGGCTGTTTGGATGGAGTCATTTAAATCCGTGATTTATGTGTTCTTCACACTTTAATTGCATCGAGGAATCTCTCACTCTGGCAGTGTCTAATCTCTCGACATTTCACATGCTCTGCCTGCGCAGTGTCAGAAGATGAATAGCCCATTCATATGGGGAGTGCTTCACATCCAGATATGCTGACTTACAATGCTGATAGACTGGAGCAAGAGATGAAGGATAGCAGCAGGGACTGGGTAACTTGTTGTGCCTACCAAACCTCGTTGGTTCAAAAATAAAATGCACTCCGTGTTTATCTGTAAATGATGGCATTTTTACTCACATGGCTTTTTCCTTGCATCTTCCAGCAGATCTCCTCCCTATTTGCTAATCTCTAAACGAGCTGCAAAGCATATCTTTGCCTTTAGGGTTTGCAGGGTGGTGCTCACAGAGCCAGCTTTGGCAGAACAGGCTATTGAGGAAACCTGAAAGCTCTCTTTAGAATATGTATGTGAGTATTGTTTCTATTTGGCACTGAATCTGTCACCTGAAATGCCTGAGATTTTCTTAATGGTGCATGCACATTTTGCTGGCTCCTTTTCTCTGCTTCCCTTAAAATACGTTTGTTCTTGAATACTGTAGGGCTGAGGTCCTAGATTTATTTTTTTGGCATCGTAACAAATAGAAAGAGACCACACCGTACCATCAGACGGAGTAGGAGGAAAGAGATGACTTTATTCTCATCTGAGGAACTAACAGATTAAATAATTTGCCCAAGGTCATACAGAAAGTCTGTATCATCAGATCAGAGAACTGAAACCAGGTCTTTTTTCAGAGTTTTGATCATAGGACAAGTTTTATCATCCTGATCTATTACATTTTCACACTGAAATATATTACTTACCTCTAGAACAGGTAAAACTTCCTTACAAAGAATATTTGTAAGGAATGTGTCCCCATCCAGTCAGCAGATCCACTGTGGATGACTCCCGATTTTCTTCTGTAATTTGTGTATTCTCACTGAAGAGTTTGGAATAAATGAAGAAGTTAATCTGCATTGAGATGTGATGCAGCACTGGCAAGAACAGTCATATCAGACAAGTTTAAGTTAATAGATAGATAAATAGAAGCACAAATGAGAAGTTGGCTGATCTGAAATCCCGATGCTTGTAAATCAACAAATGTGAATGTTCAGCTGAGGAAGGAGTAGAAGGGAATGTGTCTCTTTCACTGAAATCGTAATGTCCTGTTTATTCCGACCACCCAAATGATAGCTAGTAAATCTTATTTGATTGCCTAATAAATGCTAAGTTACTTGTACAAAAGAGGAGCAGCTTTGGCAGAGTTTGAGGCTTAGCCTAGAGCTGTCCCCGGTCTGGCTGGGACTGGTTAAAGGAGTCTCCTGCATGACTACTCCTTGGTGATTGAGTGTCTCCATAATTTTCAGTCCAGAGGCTTTCTGTCATGCTCATATGAAAAATTTTGGAATGTTGGAAACATTCCTGAGAGAAGAAAATCAGTTTTGGCCCACATCTATTCTTGAAGTCTGAGGTCAGGAAACAGAGCACAGGGATGGGATCGGAAAGGAGGAGGGGTTCTTCCATTTCAGTTGCAGTCTTATGAAGAACTTTGAGCATGAAAAAGTGATGTAATTACATATGTTTAAGCAGTCATATAAGTGAAAGGCAGGAAGAGAGGCCTGCCTGCCATAACCCAGGTGTGAACCAGGGGAAGATGGCGTGTATTCAGCTGTCAGAGATGCGAAGGACTTTTCACTCCAACCCACTGGCTGCAATTATGTTCCCAATGTTCATTTTCTGGGTTGAAGTTTCCTGGCAACATCTCTGCCACTACATGAACTGTCTTGGAAATGTTGACCAAATATAGCTTAAACTGTATCTTTTTCTTCTTCTGAGAACATATGAAGATATGAAAAACTGGATTTAGATTTTTTAACATAGAAATCACAGTTGGCCTGTGCTTGAATAGATCAGCAAATAACCGCCATTAAAAGGGGGGATGGGGCTTGGAAATGGATCCAACACTAAGATTGTTTGTTTATCAATGCAACAAGTAACATGATGAGATGCTGTCTACTTTAATTTCCACTCATTTGGCAAGTTACCGGAGTACCTCTAGGTGCAGATTTTCAGAAGATCTTGGAGGATTTGAACCTGTCTGAAAATCTGGCTCTTATTTTAGGTGTCTAAATGGGAGTCAAACACTTGTAAAATAATCTAGCCCAGTTGTGGGTGCTGAGCACTTAGAAATCTGGCCTTCAGTTCTCGAGAAAGTCTGGCTGCTAACATGTTTTAAGACTGAAAAAAGCATGGCTAGAACATCAAGCCAAAGGAAACAATTTGTCTTGTAATGACAGGGTTGAGAGGTAGATGATATTCTTTTAAATAAGTACAGTACCTAGGTCTGGATGATCTCTGCTTCCAACTAGATGAGGATATAAAGACAGTGGTAATGAGATTCATTACAGCAGCTTTCTAATCTCTTTCGCTACAAAATACATTACATTTGGAATTTAACTGTGTGTGCAGCACACCAGGTGGCCAAGCTGCTTTTACTGGGAGAAAATAAAGAAGCTGAAATGCACTGCTATATAGTGCTCTTAATGCCTAATAATGTCATAGAGGAAGAAGTATGTTCTTGCTCTCTGTTGCTGATGGCTGCCGAGCGAAGCACRTGTTATACAAAGTCACATATGCTGGAGAATAACGCTGCTGCGGGAGCCCTTAGCTCACTGGTATGTGACACTGCAATGTGATTAGGAAAGAAATTACATACTGGCAAAGAGATTTCCCCCATTTTGAGAGTGAGAGAGAAGAATTACCCCCTTGGAAATGTTATATCTGAGTGAATTTACTTTTCCATGGGCTGATATTCTTCTAAGGAAGAAGGATGTTCTAGCTGTTGCTCAGCAGAAAGGACATTTTTTTACTTTATTGGCCCGAGGTGGTCATGGGGTCGTGGGCCAAATTCCATCTTGGATGAAGTGGGGAGGGTTTCACCAGTTTCAGGGGGATTTGAGTCTGAGGTTTGTGTTACGCTGAATTTGAATATGGAGACTTAAAAATAGGGCTTCTAGTTCACATCCCAGTCTCTGAGGTGTTCTTGCTAACGGTGGAGGTGTGTTGACATGGCAACTCCCTAAATCTAGCCCTGAATGCTGTAAGCTTAGCTCCTGGCTTACCAGGACTCGAAACTCTTCTGAATCAGAGACTAAGTCAAGGCTTTCTGTCCATTGAGAGTGACACTGTCATATAGATGAAGCTGGTCTATGTGGTTTTTCTCCCAATATCTCATAAAAGCCCTCAGAAATTCTGCATTTTAATTTAATAAGAACAGAGCTGGGCTGCTCACCTGTAGTATTTGGTCATAATAAAACTGTGGCAAACACCATTTCTCCTCGTCTAGTACCTAAGCTTGCTGTGATATGAATTACTTTACATTTTTCTTTCCCTCCTCCTTTTTGGTGCTGAGCAGAAGTTCTGGTTCGTTTTGGTAGGAAACTGCGGACGGGCTGTGAAGCACAGTGTGAGTATTGAATGCTCTTCCCAGCTGTTTATCGTGGATCAGATTCGCTCTTTGTCATGGGCTGGGATCCAGTTGCAGGACAGATGCTTTACAGTTTTGTTTATTAGATTTGCTACACAAAGGGTTGTGCTCCGCATTGACAGGGAGCAGGTGGCTTGTAGAAAGAAAAAAAACCTCCATGTTTTTTTTTTTTTTTTTTTTTTTTTTACTGTTTACAATTCTTGTGACATACTGATTGCAGCTGGATGTGCAAAAAGGCAGGGCTGGAGGTATCCATGCAGCCTGCCATCCCATTCACTCAGACACAAACACTGATGCACCAGGATTTGTGCTTTCTTCAGAGCTCGGGGATGATCATGCCATGGCCCATGGGCGAGCTTGGCTGGCTCATAACCTCCTTTCCCTTACCATTCTCCCATGACTTCTTACTCCTCTTAAAGCTGTGGACAATGTGGGTGTTTCTGGCAGTCTACCATGTTAGGTCCCAGGAACCCTGGAGAACCCCCTAGGAGTGACCAAAATGCACCCAACCCTCACCATGTAGTACCTATGTACACACGTGTGTCAGGTCGCGTAGCAGGTCTGCTTCTACCTCTTGTCATGGACAGGATGCCTGCCTGTCATTACATGGAAGAAACTGTCATTTTGGTGACAATTATGTTGGTTGTCTCCTTAGTCTGTCTTCACTGATATCATAGATGTTGCTTAGAATGGAACAAGAAATTAAGTTGTTGAAATATGTGGATAAATGGAGCATTGATTTGCTTGAAAAGACAGCAGGAAACTGAATAGACCATTAAAGCCTGACTTTCGGTTTTCACCCCAAATAGAGCTGAGCAGTGGCTATGTTCCCTTCATGACCTTCTGTTTCCTCCATCATGTGACCAGACATCAGCCCTTGTGTGGCCAAAATTTAGGTGTCTCCCAATCCTTGTTGGATCTCCGATGATAACAGTCATATAAAGGTACATGCAAGAAGTTCCCCTTGTGGGACTGAGGGATACCTACATGAGGTCCATGTGAAAACCCCCATCCCTGGGGACTCCAAAAGCAGGAGAAACAGCAGCAAAAAAAAGACAAGTTTGGGTAGCAATCCATGGAATGCCTTTGCCATATAATCTAAAGGCAAAATCCAGGGGGGATATGGAGGGCTGTCAAAAAATAACCATATAAAAGACTGAGGAGTCATTGCTGTCAGGACATTTCCACATCTGTGATTCCTCCACGCTACGTTGGTTGTGCAGAGCACAACTGGTGATCTCTCAGAGACTTTTCCAAGCAGTGCTAGCCAGTTATACAGAAATGCTTGGACAGTAGGACAGGCATTCAGACCCTTGCTCATATAAACTTAAGCTGAAAAACCACACTACCATGTAGTATGACTGCCATTCTGGTGTGCTTAACCATGCAATTATTTCTGCATAACAAAGCATCGAGAAGAGCACTTTCACTCATTTGTGCAAGAAACACAGGTGAAGCTGTGTGAAAATCTCCATGCCCTGTTCTCAGCTTATGCAGTTGAAGGGTAGGATGAGACACATGGTCCCGGCAGTGTGAAGAGCAGATGAGGAGCCAGGATCCTTTTATTCATAGCTGTGATGATCAGTGTGTGAGTAACCCTGAGGTCAGCAGAGGTTTGTATAAACTAGTCAAGCTAATTAGGTGTGAATAAGTGCAGATTTGGGAAAGATCAGCCTCTGTTAGTGGCAAAATCACAAACAGGAAAAGGAGCTGACTTTGTGAGACTGCTCACAGCCAGCAGGTTGCCTGGCTCTGGGCATGAATGAAGAGCTTCTGTGGAAATTTAGGAACTAAGGAGAGAAATTTCTCTAATATACAGGGAGGTTAATAGGTGCCCACTGGAACCCTTTTAATTGGCAAGTAGCCCCGTGGAGGCTGGGACATGTTAAACAATTATCCTGGTAATCCAAAGCACAGCTAGGCTGAAAGCGTTCACATCTATCTTGTGAATTCCTTAAATAATAAAACACTGGACAAAGTTCAATAAACAACCAGATCACATCTCGCTGAGGAGGGACTAGGAAAGCAGCTAGACAGAAGTGTCTGTGGGGCAACGCTCTGCAAACAGGGGAAAATCACACAGAGATGCAGACTGGAACTGATGTCTGCTCTGGAAGGATTTACTGGCAATGTGAGGTGAAGTGTTTTGGGCAGGGCAGGTGCTTTTTATTCATGTTTTGAAGCAGGAGTTAGAAAACTTTTCCACGGGCTGAATCAGCCTTTCAGACTTGTTTGATGGACCAGAAATGAACGTCAGTCGTAATAATGCCAAACACCAATGTGTCCATGAGCTGTATGAAATGGAATTGCGGCTTGTGGAAGGGCCACAAGTTCTCCATTCCCACCTCTAAAGTACGTGGGATTCAGTGCAACAAATCTCTTTTCCACAGTCTTCCTCACTCTCTATTCTCTTTATTGGGGAAATGTTTAGTGTCCCTAAATCACCATCAACTCAAAGCATGCTGTCTCTGAAGCATGATTATAGTTCCTTGCTAATGAAAGCACTTTTCTAAACTCCTGGCATGAATCTACTATATGATGCCTTCAGCAGACCCCATAGCTGGGATGGCTGGACCAGTCAGCTCGGTCCCAGCTGAGTGGTAGGGATTAGATGCTGTGGCAGGGTGAGCCCAAGCAGAGGCAGCTTGGGGGTACCCATGGGAAGCAGCTGTAACCCATCCCATCCCATCCCTCTCTCCTGGTGAATCCCAGTCCAGGCCTGATGGATAGGGTTTATTGGGTGGCATTTAGGGCTGGGAGGAGGCAGGCTGTGGTGTTGTGTAGGAGGGCATATGGGTGGGTGGGCTTTTTTTGGGATGTGAGGGATGTAGCCCATGGTGGGATCTGTGGGGTCATACACAGGAGGGCAGTGGTGCCATGCATGGGGTTGTGGGAGGTGGGTAGCACATAGGGGAGGGCTGTGGAGTTGTGTGGAGGGGTCAGGGTTCACTTACAGACATTGTATTGAGGTTGCTGATGTATCATGGATAAATATTGCTGTGACATTACTGTCCTTGAAAAGGAAAAGGGTTCGGTATCTCTTTCTTAGCCAAAATGGAGATCTCTGAGCCTTGTGGGTATAACACCCTTGTCATGTTTAATGCGATAGGTGTGAACTGCTGGCTTTCCTACAGCCTACCTGCGCTTTCACCTAAGCCATTATGCCAGGCCCCTTATCATGCAACACTTTGCTGTTTGCACCTTGCTGATGGGTTGTCAAGACAGTGCATGGGAATGTCACCGCACAGTTTGTCACTGTGCTGTCAGAGTGGAAGCAGGTGGTGGTGACGTACAGGTCTCCTTCCCTGCCCACCTCCTCCCTGCTCTGCTGCTCCTCACAGCTCACGGCAACATCCCCACGACTCCTTCCAGCTCTTTCTTACCCCTTGCAGCAGGTGGATGTGACTGGGGGGTCTCCAAGTGCTCCAGGTCTCTCCCGTGGGTCGGAGGATGGAGTCCAACCTTTCCCTGCCATGGCACCACGATTCCCAACCACACGGCAGCGGCACGTGGAGGAGTGCCCGGTCCCCGCTGTGAGCACTGGAGGGGTGACAGCCCATTCAAACCCGTTGTGGATATGGGTATTGATTTCTGCAGTGAAAAATAAAGAAGAAAAATTCTCTCTCGCAATCTCATTCTCTGCCATTGTATCCAAGTGCAAAACCAGTTAAAAAAAAGAAATAATACTGCTGCCCTTGTGACCAAGTGGCAGGTCAATACTTGGTCCTTGCAAGATTGTTTCTGTTAGGATGAGCAAGCAGTGACGTGGGCCAGGACTGATATTATTTTGTTTATTCACCAAAAAAGGCCAACAAAGTCCTGTTTCCCTAARTGAAGTGGAGGCAATGAACAGACAGCCTCCTTGACCTAATAAGCTCTGAGTGCAAGCAGCTTGTCTTTTTGTCCCTTCTTAAGACCCTGCTCTCATAAGGCTTCGTGTCACCAGCATAAATCCTTAGCTAAGCATGGCCAAGAGTGGGGAATTACTCCTTTAGGAGGCTTCAGACCCAGCCAGGAGGAGCTGATGTGGGGTAAACCCACGGGGTGAGCCTGCGGGCAGCACTGCATGGTGCTCACGGGTCAACACGGCTTGATCGAAGCTGACCCCTGGCAGAATCCTTGTCTGCGATGGGGTCAAGCTTGATAGTTCATCCAAATCCTCCATATCCTGGTGAGTTGCTCCCCAGTGCCTGCTAGTGTTGTTAGGGCAAGTGGCAAGCAGGGAATGGACCCTGTGCATCCTGCTACCATTCACACCCTCACCCAAAGAGCTCGCGGATGAGCAAGGAGGACCTTGACTCTGCAGATGAGCTCTGAAAGGTGAAACAGCAGTGAGCTGTAGGTATTTATAGGCGGAGTCTTAATGGAGGAGCAGCACTCATCAAATCAGTCAGGTTGCTGGCGGGGCTGGTTGTAAACAAGCTAATGCTGAGTTGCCATCAAGTCTCAAAAGGACAATAGCCTGAGTAAAACACCAGTTTATGGTTGTGGTGGGCTTTGAATGAAATGACCTCTACACTTGGGCCTCTGGGAAATGAGACAGGGGAAGCTAGATGGGAGCTGGATCAGTCAGGTTTCAATTATGCCTCTTGAACATAGAGACCGTACCAAAATATTACACTTAGAAAGGTGAAAGGGAATACCTGTCGTGGTTTGAAACACTCTCTCGCCTGCCTCCTAAGTATTTTTAAAAGCAAAGGAGAATGTCAGACCTTTGTCTTGCATCAAGAATGAGTTAATTTCCTATAGAATTATGAACATTTTGCAGGACCAGAAGAGACATCCTGGAAAGCACAGAGCTATCTGTGCAACAGTGGATTACAGGTATACTCTGCTGTATGCAGTTTGTCCTCCAGAAATGTTGGATGAGTCTTTAGCAGCTTCCCAAATCTTGGTGCTAGGAAACTCTCCTCCTGCATTCAAGATTCGTGCTGAGGGACTCTTCTGCCTGGGTCTAGCTCTGCTGAGTGTGTTTGCTTGTCCCATGGATGTGGAAGAAGAATGATCCCTCGTAGGAACACCTCCTGCTGCTGTCCCTCTGGGGCTGATGTTCCCAGAGAGGGGACCAAGTTCCTATGTGAAACAGGGTGAAGGGTTTACATCTATACAGCTACACAAGGGAGGGAAAAGGGAATTCAGCTCCTCCAAGAGGTGCCTGCAGGGCCCCTGTACCATTTGAACTCATGTTTGACCACCATAAAGAGAAATCTCTTGTCCAGATGGTCTAATTTACAGAAGCCTAAGGTATTCGTGATCAGACCCAAATTGGCCAAATTAGGTCTGTTCTTTTTTGTCTTTATGGTACAAACCTGAGGAGGAAGCAATGTGTTGCTGCAAGAATAATGCCAGCAGGATTTCTTCATTTCCTATGTTTCCTAGCTCCAGGGGGGCTAGGAACTGCATGGGTGATGAGTCAAGGTTTCTGATGCCACCTCCCTGTGTCAGCATGGATCCAGTCAAGTGCAGATTTGGATCAGCTTGCTAGGAGGGTGAGAGGGACCTGAAGCGGACCTTGCTTAAACAAAATTGAATGACCCCGGGGTAAATCAGCACCTAGAAGATTCTTCATTTTTTTTACCTGGATCCGACCATTTGGAAACATTGACTCATTGCATTACTGCAGGTAGAGTGTGGTTTTTTGTACAGTGTAGCTCAGCTGGTCCTTCTCAGAGCTTGCAGCATCTCTTGTGGGCACTGGCTGCCGGACCAGTGTATTCATGTAAAAGTTTTGCCCTCTGTGGGATTGGGTAAATATGTCTTTCTCAAGTTGCCCTTGAAAATTGGCCAGATCCCTGGATTCAATTTGCCTGGACCTAGCAGACAATGGGATGACAACATAAAGGATTTATGGGATGTGCCTTGCATGTCTCTGAAGTCAGCATCCCCACAATACAGGGACAAAATTTGGTCCTGGTTGCGGTAACCTCAGACTTGTCACTGTATCTTGTAGCACCATCAGAGCCACACAATGTAAATGTTTATTGCCTTCTTTTCATGGGCCTGTGGTTTGTGTTTTGAGTTTCATGCAATGCAGTGAGGACAGCCTCCGGAGAGCGGTGTTATAAAAGAGCTAGAAGCCAGATGCGTATGAGACTCCAGCCCAGAGAAAAGTCCCTGCAGCAGGGTATTGAGAACAAGGGAAAATTGAGTTGACCGTAGGATGCCATCCGGTCTTTAGGGCGGACAAATGCATGTAATCTTGGTCTGGGCTGTAAAAGCAGCATTGCTAGGCTGGAGGAGAGGAATGCGTGGCCGGGGAGCTGCGATAATGGAAGGAGGAGCTCGGAAGAAAGAGGAGAGGAGCGGCATTCGCTTTCCCTATCTGTGAACTTGATGCAGAGAGACATTCGTAGTTTCCAATAAGCAGTTCATTTATCTTAACTTAATACCTTTTTACTCCATCGCTAGAAGAGTGATCCCAATTAAGGCAGCGCAGCAGGGCTTCCTGTATAAACCTCCTAACACCGCCAGTTACGTTATTTGCTACAACCAGCCCGAGTTATGATCACCAATGAAAAATAAGCTTCCTATCTGGCAGCTGGCCAGATTCATGCTAGCAAAGCGGCAGAGTAGAAGGGCTGGGAGAGGGAAYGCATTGAAATGTAAAACAGTTAACATTTCTACAATATATGTCAGCATCCACCAAGCAGTGTGGGCAATTAAGTAATGTTACATTGTACACTTCACCTTGGAAGAAAAGCTCATTTTGGTGGAATAAAATACCCAATGCCACAGACTCTACTGCCGATTTCACATCTAAAGCAGTGTTTTCCTTTCTTTGCACAATGCTTAGCACAGAATTAAGAGAAAAAAAAAGCAGCATGATTTTAGACTTAGAAGATAAGTAAAAGTGTGGGCCCTCTGCCAAGTTTCTCACCATTTAGCAGTATTGAGATGGGATAAAGAGCAGATTTCTGACTGCTTCCCACAGCCACTTTTCTAGTTTTGCAGAGCTGTTTTATATTAGAAAATTGTTGAAGACTTTCATTGCATCTTTTTTTTCCCTCTGATTTAAGGGATCTTCGTGTCTCCTCCTCCCCCTGCTTTTTGGTGGAAGCAGCCTCTATAGGGGCCCTGACCTCGCACTGCATAGGAGCAGTTTGCTTGCAGGAATGATAAAGCTCTTCAGCAGAATGACCAGGGAAATTGGTTGTGGCTGCATATGTCAGTCCTGCTGCACTACTTTTTTTTTAAAGCAGGGGTGTCCCAAAAGTAATTGTGATAGCACGGCTGGAAATCTTCCACATCACCCTATGGACAGCCTTGAAACTGGGTGGTGACTTTGCTGAAAAATAAAACAGTGTATGTGCATCTGGGCCATTAGTCTGAATAGCTGAACTTGAGAGATGAATGGAAATTGCCTGTTGCTTGAGTTCACCAGAAGGGAAAACTTGTCTTAAAAAAAAAAAAAAAAAAAAAAAAGAAGAAGAAAAGAGAGAAAAAAAAGAATATAAGCAAAAAAATGTAGTTTCTAAATTCCTGTGGGTTCTATTAAAATTCTTCCTCTGCTGGCATGTTATTGGAGAGCCTTTAGCTTTGAGAACTGATTGTCCAGTACTGTTGGCTTGTCTTTTTTAAAACCTGGATGCTGACTAGAACCAGATGAAAAATTTTAACTGAAATGTCTATTAGGGAACTAATTCTGGGAGGAATTCAACAGACTTTCAGGCTCATTTCTGATACACCCAGATGCTGAATTGGTAAAGAGATACTGCACATGCTGCAGAGCAATAGAAGGAGAGGAATGGTGAAGGAGAGAACAAAAATAAAGTGGCAAAAGTGTTTGTGGGGCTGGGACGTRGAGGGGGAATGCTTTAACCAGGTCTCCTTTTGCCTTTGGTCCATGAATTTCATGAATGTTACTGTTAGTTTAGTCATTAAACATAATAAGATCATGAGATTCAAGGAAGAAAGCTTCTATTTGCAGCTATACCRAAGTTTCTGAGAGGTGTTTTGGATACATAAACTGTTATGCAAATGTAAAATGGCTTTTTCTTTTTTTCTAAACCTCTCTGGGGCATTGGAACCTGGTGCTGCATCTTCCTTTGGTGTAGTATTTTGGAAATTTATCGGGCTCAAATTCTGAATGCAGGCTCTGCTCTTAACACTTTGAGGGTGTAGGAGGCTAGCTTTGATATTTTGCATAGGTTCTGCTGAACCTATTTCAGGCTGCAGTTTGATGGTTTACATGAAAAAATAGCCTGAAGAAAGTGACATTTAAAACCTGATTGTTCATGAACTACCAAAGCCAGGAGAAATTGTGTGTAATGGGAGAGCTGGGAATCCCAATTTTGTAGACGTTCCCTTCTGGTCATCAATTTTATGCTTCCAAAGAGTCACTGGTCATTCATACTAGGCAGGGAATCAGTTTTTCAGATCTCCTAGAATACCCAGAAGAGCAAAACTGGGTTTCTCAGGCAGGCAGGACCAAATTACTCCCAATAATGCTGTGTCTAACAGTGGGACACTTATTCCAATGGCAACACAAAGTCCCTCTAAAAAGCGTCCGTGTGACATTAGGAACATCTGAGCCACGGCGACTCAACTGGATTCAATTGTCAAACACAAAATGTCCTTCTGCCACTGCTTCACCATGGGGTATGTTGCCCAGCCTGCTAAACACTTCGCTGTTATGGACATGTGTGCAAATTATTTTCTGGGCTTTGTCTTACCATTTATCTAGAGCTTTTTTGATAGCACAAAACTGCCTGCTCTTTGTTTGAGGTACAAAATATCCAGAAGGTCTAAGGCACCGATCCTGCAAGGACTTAACCTCCTGAACACATTGACTTAATTGGGACTACCTGAGCTTATTGTTAAGCACACACCCAAGCCTTTCCTAGGCTGAAGCCTGGATTAGTAACCAGGACAATAAACCACTGGTGGTGGTTTAGAATGCCAAGTAGCAGGTTTAGGATATTTAGATGTTCGGGACCTGAATCCAAAGAAAACAGATTCTATATTTCCATATTCTGAACTGACCTGTAAGACGTGGGGTCTTTTTTAATGTTCCCGCAGCACTCTGTTAATCCTTATTCCTTGTAGTAACTGGAAAATGAATGTACTGCCTGGGGTAGCAGCTTGGTTCACCTTCGTGGAATGGCTCTGGTTGCACGCTAGCTCAAGCGATAGGCTAGCAGGATCTACGTTTTTCCTGGGTTATTTTCTGTTGTGTTCATTGTTATCTAATTTATCTCTTTGGCCTTTTAATGATTGCGGTGCTCATGTTAGTTCACAACAACATTCAAAGACCATTATGTGTTTCCAAAAATCTTTATATAAATCACTGTTAATTGAATGCTGCAGTTGTCAGTGTCCTGTTACATTCAAATCATGAACAGTATGACCCTTATATCCTTCTTCCAAACTTCTCTTTGTCCAGCTAATACCCTTTTAATGCCTTTTTAACAATCTGAGACTATTAATGGTGGCAACTGCAAACACCTTCTCCTGCTGTTGTTTCCCATACGGCTTCTGAAATGGGACCCAAGAGCTTGAATGGTGTCTAGCTATGGCAAATCCCTCCCACACTCAATGAGAGTTATTCTGTGGAGGAGAGTGGGTGATGGATCGGGCCAAATGAACTAGTCACTCATATTTATAAACATGGATGTGGCAGGTTGGGAGACACACAGTCGACTCCTGCAACTGTGCTTGTGAGGATTTAGTCTGCTCCCTTAAAAAGCAATTCACATGCTGTTCCTCAGCAAGATTCTTGGTCTGTTTAATAGGACAAATTCATCCTTTGCCCGACCGCAGTGAGTTTTATAGCAGCACTGCRTGTGGCTCCCTGTGCTCAGCCAATATAGCTCTGGGTAAAGCCAGCAGTGGGAAGAGCCGCTCTGTCATTTGCTTAAGGATCAYTGCTACAGGCACAAAACACTATCAGCGAAATGTCCCTAAATATGAAATCCTACTACATGTTCTGGAGAATGAGTACAGAAGATACCCCTGTGTAAGCTGAGATACCGAATACCCCAGTACCAGTGCCCAGAGTTCCAGTTCCTTGTGTGGTGTCCTGGGAGCTATTTTAGCCCGAAATAATCCACGGTAACTTCTGTGAGCAAGGGGCTCCTCTGTGTACAAAAAGCCTGTGCTAATTTGTGATATGAAGAGCAAATTCAGCCCACCACTCAAATGCACTGTGCAGTCTCTGAATTTCCTGAGCCCCTGTGAAATCAGGTAAAGCAAGGCTCTGACAGCCCCAGCATACAGTGGTCACCCACCAACAAACTCATATTGCCCTTGATAGGGTAGGGTTTTACCCAAGATATTGAAAGTTCCCATTCCTCCTTGTCCCAGTTTCAGCAAGAGGGGAAATGAGGCTTAAAGCCTGTCATTGCTCTCACTAATTCTAGTTCTCTTGGCTAGATGGGTAAAATTCATCTCCACTATGAACATCTTCAAATATTTACATACAATAACAATTATGGACATTTTGATTTAAATGATTAAAACACCAGGCTTGACTAGACACTAATTGCTATTGATTGTTTAATGATATTGTGGAATGGTAATGCAGGCTTCATATTGACAGTCAAAAGCAATTGACCGAAAAGTCATTCTCCATTTTTAGCCTTACAAGTAAACTGCCTGAATTTTGATTGAAGAATATTGTACTAAATGTAGAAAACCTCCTAAAGAAAAAGGATGAGAACTCTAACCTCCATATTATTGAAAGCATTTAAATTACTCTTCTGACCACACAGCAGGAATACAAGAAGAAATTTAACCTTCATTTCCAGAAGGAAGCTTTGACTACAGTCAGTGGTTAGAGCACTAATCTTTTGGTTCTGGGACTGGGATTCAAGTTCCTTCTCTGATTTTTATGTGCAGTATGTTTATGGCCTCATCTCACTCCTATAATTGGCATTGCATTTCATCACAAAACCATTATACATAATTTAGCTGTGTTCTTCATAGGTCAGACCTGAGTAGAAGGTCACATTGGAGGTACCTAAACCATATGCATTCTGAAGATAAACACTGAATCTTGATTTTCATTTTGCTGCCAATTCTGTTTTGGTTTTTTTTTAATGGGAAAGGGGGAAGGGAAGATACAAGGAAAATCCTGAAAAAATGCTGTATTTTATCAATAGCAGTATACTTTTAGTGTTCTCTGTGTATGTTATTATGCATGCAGCTTGCAGCATAATA
The DNA here is from genome assembly GCA_030449065.1 of Oceanodroma leucorhoa. Lineage (NCBI taxonomy): Eukaryota > Metazoa > Chordata > Aves > Procellariiformes > Oceanodroma > Oceanodroma leucorhoa. The sequence continues at coordinate 6,567,119 of JASVER010000021.1, forward strand.
TAGAAAYCTACTGGGTAAGATCAAGGGTCCACAAACTCACTATCTTCTCTCTGATCATGACCAGTATGGGAATTGTGATGATATTATTGGAGCTAATGTTCCTCAAAGGCATATGTGAATTAAGGCAGAATCGAAGCAGAATCATGGATGCTGAGCTATTGGGAGGATCAGAGCTGGACCAGGGCTTGCACAGAGTTAACCAGTTCCAAAATAATCATCCTGAAGTTGGCCAAGCACAACTTCTGCATCTCATCTCTCCCACTCATGTTAGTGGTTGTCCAGGTTTCAATCCAGACCCAATTTTAGCAACCAGATTATTCGGCTCCAGAGAAGTGACCTCAGTGGATTTCAGTTCAAAAGTTGAATTCTGCTCCTCCTAGAAATAGGAAGACATAGTTAACAYGTGAAACAGGAATGAACTTTGAATTAAAGGAAGGATTTGAGGAAGTGAGGATTTCATTTGACCTGGTAATTGTAGGGTGGGCATCAGCTAAACAATCTGAATGTTCAGAAACCTCCAGCAGTTTCCCACACAAGCGATTTCCAGGACTTCTTTACGAAGGGGACAAAACATGGCTGGGTGAATTGCGGTGCTAAGACCGATGGGCAGAGCCATAGAAAATCCATCCATGCATATAACATGGAGCCTGGCACCCAAAGGGGTGTATCCTGAGGATTTCTTTGTCTTTTAGCTGTTTGCACCGGGGTGAGGCTGTGTCCCATGCCTAGACTGGCTTGATCACAGTCAGTGGGGAAAACAGAATGGCTCCACCAATAAACTTAGGAGAGAGAAGCACAATTTATGCACTTAATTAAGAAAAACATACCTTTTCTGTATCATTTATTGTGATACTCAGGATTTTTTTCTAAGAACCTAAAAACAGTCAGTATTCTAATTAGTACACTGAAATCTCATCTTGTCTCCTTGTTCGAAGTACGAAGCTATTTCATTACAACTCCAAGAGGATAGGCTGCTAAATAGGATGCCTCAATCAATAATAAATCACAACTGCTTTTCAGGGCTTTAAGAATATAAAAAATATACACTTTGATAATTGTGCTGTGACCCCATTGTATGACAGGTATAAACCACGGCTGCTAGTGAATTGTCATAAAATAATATGAAAGCAACCAAATCAATTTATAAATAGTAGTTTTGTTTTGAAACAATTATGAATATTTTCCTAAATGGAATATTAGAAAATTACTTTTAAATACTTTTCTGCAGGAAAGGTAGAAAATATTTGCATATGCTACAATTAAGAAGGAAAATGAATATTAAAAGTTTTACCAGCCCACCAAGCACAAATCATGACCTTCCAGCCTAGGAATGCTGTGAGGTTTCTTCAAGGCAAAGACCAACATTTTCAAAAATCTGTTTTAACTGGCAGACCCCTAAAATTTAAACATAATGAACTAAAAGTAGCCTGATTTTTATATTTTTTATCTTATTTTATAAGACTGTTGAACCTTACAGGCTATAGAAGCTGAGAACAAATTTTTTTCATTTTTAAGGCCAGAAAACCTTCAGAACAGCTCAGGAAAAAAAAAAATCACATAGTTACCATACCAGTCCTAGTGGTATATCCAGTTAAAATTCTCWTCCAGAAAGAAAATTAGTTTTGGCTGGGATAAATCAATCTATGGAGAATCTTTCTTTATCCATGGTATTCTGTTAAATTTCTGCATTAGCTGGCTTTTAGGAAAGGAAAGGAGCAGGGGCATTTTTCTATTTAAAATGAGTTGAACTTCCAGGTGCTGAATCTAGCTGATAAAGTTTCTCTGCTAAAAAGCCCCTTAGGACCTGGTGTTCTCTCACTATGAAGATGCTTGATGATGCATAATTATCATGCAGATTGCTCAGTTTTAGGCTCAGTTCTGGGAACTTTGGTCCTTTCTTGCAGCCTTGCAGAAACTATTGCTCTGTTTGGGAAATGGGAAAACCAACTTCCTCTAGCGCTCAGTGGCACTGAGAAGCTTGGAGTCAGGTACTCTGCTCCCTGCTTTTGAATGATGAGAGAGATGAGCCTAATGTGGGATGACAGCTTCTCTGATGTCTGCAGTTCTTCTATAACACCGTGTTCATTCCCTGTGCTGTTGTTCTTACATGAAGAACKCACACGAAGCAGATGGGCTTCTCCTCTCTGTGAGCATTTAATAGTAGGGTGGAAAGTCATTGGCCAAGCTTGGCTGCTTGATTTGTATGCTATTTCACTGGAATTTTAGGTGCCTTATCCTGAGGAAGAAGGGAGGTGATATAATCCAGGTTGCCTAATGTACTTAAGTACCTTTTCTTATAATAGAGTCTGACCCTTCAGAGCAACTGCAGACTAGAGTCCAGCCTACCTAATTTTGATGTTTTCTTCCTCCATACTTAGGAGATCTTTTCTGGACYACACATAGGTCCAGAGGACAATTCAATCTGCTTTTGCCTCTTTACCTGACAATACTGGGAGGCAGTGGGAAGCCCTGGATGCCACCACTCAGCAGGGAATCTGGTCTGCCAGGCTAAAAAAAAGGGGTGTGTGGTGGTGACAGTAGCAATGCTGCTATTTTGTACAGTAGCATATTCAGCCGGGAAGAAGACCCCGGTGTCTAAGCTGTGCTCAGCAGGAGGGGGATGACACTCCTTCTGTCCACCCCAGTCTATGCCCGATGGTTTTGGGACTATCTCTGCCTTCATCACCCTCCTAGGGCTGCAGAGCAKCCAGGACTGGCAGAGTAATAGGGTTTGCCAGAGAGAAAGAGAGGAGAAATCTAACTTTAGCCTAACCGTAAGGGCTCTTAGCCAGAGGAAATCAAAACAGGGCTCCAGGCCCAGCTTCCTGGCAATCCTGTGCAATTTTCTTTAACTCATTGGTGGGGTAACAGTGAAGAAGAAGTCTGTAGCAGGGACCTGAAGCCTAGGTCTTTTCCCTTGATCAACCAGCCACTCCTTTCCCCAGTTTTTACCTAGTCCTTGGGAAACGTCTGTCACTCTCTTTTCTCTCCTGGAAATTTTCGCATTGCTGCTTGCAGAAATAGCCCARCTGCAAGAGAAGAGTGCAAGCGAGGCACTTCTAGACTATCTTATATCCTAGTGGTTAAGGACCTCTCAGGAGATAAGAAACAGGGACATTAGTCTACCCTAGACTGAGCAGACATAAACTATGGCATCCCGCTGTGAGTGAGCATTTAATTGGCAGAGAAATGGGCCAGAGGCTGCTGAARCCTCCACCACCAGGTACTGCCATCTTCACTGCAGCCCTAATGATATGTAAAGTCTCAGGTACCACCTATCTGCACCTCTGTCAAAATACGAGACAGCAACCGTCTTCCAGATTAAGGACGTCTGGTGATGGGTAGGTGACCACAACTATGCAGCCAGTGATCTTTCAGGCTTAGTGTATTTAGACATCTCCAGGGCAAGGCAGACTTGGTGTATACACAGGCTGTTTGGGACTTTTGATTAATTTCAAGTGTTAGGTCTCATTTGAAGCAGGATTTGAGCTAGCTAGATCCTTTTGTAAATGACTAAAATTGGTTTATATGTTTGTGCCTTAATATGTGATCTTTTGATAGGAGTCACAAGTATTGGGCTGGGAAATTAAATACTTTTGAAATGTCTGGCTAGGAAAAAGCAATGGCTTTAATTCAAGTCACAGAGACACTCTCTGTTTGTTTTAGGACACTCAGTCACCACTTCTGGTMTAATCCTATGCACACTGGAATTAGAGATGGAGATAAGAACCTTMTGTGTTTCTTTCCAAGATCTCTTTTTCTTAAGTGATTGGTACTCTTCCCTTAAATTGAAAAGTTTCTATTCAAACTTCAATTATGGGTAGTGGTGTCTTCTGTATACACATTCCATCTGTCTTTTTATCTGACCTTTCTGGTGTTAACAAGAGACTTACTAAGCATTTAATAGGTAAAGCACTCTGGAAAAAAGCRTGTAGGCACTTTTACTAGAGCTTTGTTTTTACTGCAGATTGAATAAACTGGAATGCAATGCAGATATTAATTACAATCCCTTTTGCTGTGTAATCAGAATAATATAGGAAATACTTTCCACTTTCCTGGCAGTGGCCCTGATCCAGCAAAGCACTTAGATGTAGGAATAGTCCCATTCAAAAAGGCAGGAATTTTACAGGATCAGAGTCAAAGCATATGTGAAAGGGATTTTTTTGTATGTGTGTGAAAGCATATATGTACACACATATATAATCCAGATGAATTTTTTTTTGTTAAATTCTTAAAAGGCAATTCTCTAATTTCTGAATATTAGGGACAGATCTAAAAGGAGGCATATGTTATTGTTCACTTCACAGCAGTCACTACGAGGCCTCTGTCTGTTTGATAGTACTCCTACTAACCCACATGCAACACCATGCCAAGGTGGCCATATAACCCCTGGAAAAAAACTGGCTGGTGGGATGAGTAGGAGGAAGTAGTTCGTCCATCCATGTAGACATGCTCTTAGTCATGCTGAGTGAATCATATTTTAAAGAAAAAAATGAATTCCTGGATGAGAACGTCCAGTTCTTTTGGATTTATGATACACAGTCTGAAGTTAGGTCCAAAATTCATGGCTGACTCTTCCCTCCAATGATCCAAGCCAAATTTCTGGACAGGAATAAATATCCTGGAACTCTTGGGGAGTTTGAGATCCAGACCAAACTTCTGCAACTCACATCGTTCTCCAAGGGATTGCAAGGTATTTTTTAATTGAATGGTTGTTTTCTTCAAATAACATAAGGCTTCAGAATTTGTCCTTTAGCCTCCAACTCCATTTTGTCACTTGCGAGCAATCTATACTAACACGTCCAGGTCAGGCATCCAARGTTTACAAATCCAGCTTTGCATACCTGTCTCTTTCCTTGTCTCATCTTGGAATAGGAATAAAAAAAAGCTCTGCTTGCTACTAAAGTGCAGGGAGCTGGTGCTTGCAGTGGGGCTCACAGCACCTGGGATTTGTTGATTTTTTGTTTTTTTTTTTTCAACTAAGAATGAAAAAGTAAAAAATCCTAGGACTTGTATCTGTTAAGGTCTGATTGGACACCAGCACCAAGACAGAGAGCAAGCATGGGTGATTAGGGGGCCAAGCACTTTGGCTTCCTCCCTAGACATCTTCTGATTAACTGTGTAAAAATTCCCTTGCAATCTTAAGGCCTCGATCCTCCAAAAATATACAGCTTTGCTTAATTTTGCACATGGAAAATTGATATATAAAGAAATCCGTGCAGGGTCAGGGCCCCAGTGAACAAGGCGTAGACTGAGAGAAGTACAGCGACGTAGCAGCTTGCTCATCGTTAAAATCAATCGGGAATAGCACCAGGAACAAAATTCTGTTCTTAACATCAATCCATCAAACCTTCCCAAGTGACTCCTTCAATAAAGAAGTGTTGTTGTCCTCTCCGGTGGACGTAGTACTGCTATAGGTGGTTCTTTACACCTGGAAACGTGCAAAGACAAGCTCTGGAGTGGGACAGGCAGATAACTCAAAGAACATCTAGAGCTTGAGAGAGATTGCAGCTGATTAGATCAGAAAGCAGGAAAGTTGCCTTCTCACWTCTCCAGAAGAAAATCCTACAAGACCCACTGGAGTCCCCTAATTCTGTAACACCTGGCAAAGGGTTAAGCACTACAGAGGCTCCAGTCTAACAGCCACGCTCGCTGTGAGTGGTTAGGAGCTCTTTGGCCCATTCTTCACACTTTAGGAGGCCCCTCTCAAAGCAAACATACGTCAATAGTTTAGAGGCAGAAACTATCAAGTCATGCTGTGTTACTCAGAAACAGAGAGAAGAAACCGGTATAATGGGAAAAAGAAATGATCTCACCTGCCTGGTGGTGGAGAGACATTTCTCACAACATTTAATCTAAGAACTAGTCTTAGCCTCTGGCCATATCTATCATTCATCATGAGTTAATGAGAGAGGAATTGTCTCACATTGGGTGCAGAGCTGTGCAACTGGCAACAACAATAAACATTTTTGCAGTTACAGTGGAATTCTCTTATCTTCCTTTTTTCTTTCTTTTGACATATTCAGCACCACGCAGCAGGGAATAGTTTGGCTTTATACAGAGCTGTACACTCGCTGTGTGCTTTGTAAAGTAATGGATTGGTATAGTAGCAACGATAAAGTTGTGCCGCTTGGACTGCCAGCTCAGCAAGGGCTCACTGGTGGATGTGGAGCCTATGGAGATGAGGAGTGCTGGTCACAGCATCAGAGATATCCTTCTCCTTCAAGCTTCTCAGTGGTAATTTACCAGCAGGACAAAAACATGAGTTGCAAAAAATCCCATTGAATCTTTGTAATCCTTTGCATTTGAATGCTGTTCCTGAGATTGTGGTGAACAGACGACTGTTTTTCAAACAAGTTAGTTCAGATACTGGATTGATTTTAGCTAGAGTAACATCAAGGTCCTTGCAGACCTGTAACTGTCTGCCTCTCCGTCATAGTCCTATGGCACTGTATGTGTCTGTGAAGGGTCCCGGCTTTTCTGCTGCCCTGCTTGGGAAATGAGGTGAAACTTCATCCTTTGGTCACTTCTTGTTTTCCCTGTGCCTTCTGCTCATATCAGGTGAACATGGAGGTGTCACCTAGTGTCTGASTGTGCTTGCAATAAGTAGCGTGCCTTCCAAAATTCTCTCTCTGTCCAGCCACCATATGCTATAGGACAACATGCAGTCATGGTCAAACCTGYCCATGTGAAGATTTGATACCGGAAAGGCAACGCTAGTCGTTACCATGAAAGTATATGGAAAAAAGTACCCTACTGATGTCCAGACCACAACCAAAGAGGTATCAAAAAATGTTGTTAGTTTTTTAATGAYGTCAAACCCAGCTCTCTAGAGATTTTGCTTTCTGGCAGACAAGTGGAGTCAGAGGAATGACAGCCTCAGGTTTTGGTAGAAAAACACCTGGCAAAATAGCAGAAAGGTGAATGCTTCTTAAAACATACAGCCCACCCTGGGAAGGGAAGGGGATTCAGAGCACTCTCAGGCTCTTTAGGAAGATGGCCTTACCTGCCACCTAGCCCGTGTTGTCCCTCCAGGGCATGAGGATCACAGTGTTTGCCTGTGATCCACTTAGAGCAAAATACAAAGTGGCAGTTAAATGAACAAAGCATGAAGTAAAAAAGGACTCTTTCTTTCCCCAAACCTACACTTCTCTAGACAGAGTTCGGAACAGGGGATCAAGAAACAAGAGTACATTTAAAAATCACAAGCAATTATAGAGTGGAAAAGATGCTATCAAAAATGCCACCCTTCTTCCCAAATGTGAAGTCTCTCATCCTAAGGAAAGGAGTGATGGGGAGTCTTGGAAGAAAAGGATAAAAATATTTAATATTAGGAAACTGGGCTTTTCCCCCCTCTTTTTTCCCCAGGAGTGTTCTCAGAAAAGTCTGGACTGCTTTTGATTATATTGAAAAGAATCAACCTGAGGCAAACACTCAGTGTGGAAAAGCTTTTCTTATACCTCCAAAAGTTTGCAGAGTTATAAGAAATGGAAAGCAGAACATTTTAATGAAAAGCATTGGCTTAGATTAGTAGTAGGCAGTGTTAGCTTTCCTGACAATGATACTGTTTATCCATGGATAAGATTACAAATAACCACATTTCTAAGTACAAATTATGGCATGTGCATAGGAGCTGCTCCAAAACCCCTTGAAGTCCATGAAAGTCTTTCCACCGATTTCACTGGATTTTCACTTGGATCAAGCCCAAGGGGCTGAATTTGTTAGAACAGCTTAAGACAGGAGAGTGTTACTTTGAGCTAAATTTTGCAAGGTAATTATAAAAATAGTTGGCCGTTGAAGTAATGTACAGGGAAACCACTGTTTGTTAATGAGAATAGCAATGGGCTTAATATGTCTAACTGGAGGTAATAAATAAATCAGTCTCAGATTGAGAGTCTGGGTAGTTACCTGAAGCCAGGGTAAGAGAAGCTCTAATGTTCCTACATATGCTGTATAGTAGGGACTGAATTTGATGAGGATTTTGGAGATTTGTCTAGAGACAATGGAGCTTAATAGTCGAGTGCTTTTTTATAAATCTTCTTAAGCTAACGCTACTTGAATATATTACTGGATTACATGCACCAGCTATAGATACATTTGCGAACAAAGTATTGGATCTAAAAAAAGAAATTCTGTCAAGACTCCAGTCTCACATTGTTTGACACAAAGCATCAAAACTCAGATCTTTGTATGTCCTGTTCCTATACATCTTGTATGTACAACCCTTTTGAACTTTTAGGTGATTTTGATCCAATTCAAATAGCTTGCTTCCTTCATCCTATAAATTTCAATGTTTTGATCATACTAGTGGAATAGTACAGGTTTCTTCCAGCAGATAAAACAACTCCTTTAAATTCTTGTGGGTGTTAAATGTCTGCTACCCCAGTGCTAGTTGTTATAAAAACTAATTCTAAGCTATRTTCCACCTTGAAATGCTTTCTTTTGAAATTTCTTCAAGTCTTTTTACAGTGAGCAGGTTATTTGGAAGTTTTTCCTTTTCATTGCCTGTATAAATTCATAGACTGTGCGTCTAATTCCTGTCTGAAGGCGGGTACAGGTCTTACCCTGGTAGTGTCTGGAACTGATTCTTTAGAACATCAGCTAAGGCTTGGTTTGCTTGTACTGGGGTTACCAGAGGGAGTTCTTCACCATAATCARTGCAGTGTCTGATTCCTCCTGTACATTTTTCTATAGATTGGCAAAAATGGAGTTAAGTAGTGGCCAAAACATTGAGTAGGTCTGGGTAACAGTTCAGTGCACTGTGTGGTCACAGCCACTGGTGAGGACCCGCTCTACAGGTGTGGGTTAAGGTTGATGAATATTKGGGTGGAGAACTCGCGTCCATACTACATGCACGTGCACGTGTACCTGGTGTGGTCAGCCAGCTGGCTGGATGTAGCACCCATGGCATCCCTTATCTACCTCTTTACTTGCCAGACATAGATGAAGAGAGTCTTTCTGGAACATCCCAACATTGCAAGCTTGGGTGGGATTTATAGACCACTGGTGTTTGGTCTGTCCTTTGTGAGGACAAGCAAGACTGTGGATGCTTGGAGCTAAGGCAGGGGACAGGAGGGACTGGGGACAACCTGTCTTTCTGGAAAGGCAAGTGAAGCTCTGTGTATCCAACAGATGCTGCAGTCCTTGTCATGAACAGGTGACAAATTCAGCCCTGCCTGCCCCCAGCTGAACCTGAAACCAAACCTCCTTCCTTCTCCTTGGGCAGTTTTAGCCTGAAAACAGAGGAGAGGATGTATGAATACTCATGTCTTGGAGTTGTCCTTTCCATTTGTGAGCCATACACATACTCCCACAGGCAGAAACAGGGATATTACTAAATCAGGAATATTCTCTCTTTGTAGGTGGGAGAAAGAAATGGGAAGGAAGAAGATGTACCTGGAGACAGGGTGGGGAAAAGCTACAGAGCTAATTTAGGAAAGATGACTTAGCACAGCATACAAACACTCAAAAGGACAGCATGCGGAAACACCATCCTGGTATGGAAGAGAGAGCTCATTCAAAAGAGCAATTCCAGAACAGGACTGTGAGTGAGGACATAGYGATGTCCTTCTTCCTCTGTACCTAGAGTAGTTCCCTCTCAGCCTTCTTCCACCTTCTCCTCCACTGGGATTTTTTAAGGGTAATAATTAAGGTGGGTGAGGGAGAAAAAAACCCTAGCAGTTAGGATGGGTCRGGTAGGTAAAAGATATGCTTCTCCGATTCTTCTCTTTGGAGCAATGAGTCAATGTTGAGAGGGGTTGCGGTTGGTGGTGGAAAGGGATAACCTTTCTGCATCTGCCCCAAGCCAGGGAGATGGGACGTGAGGTTCCTTGGGAGGAAGGGATCTTGAGGCAGTTTGGGGCATAATTGATGGGAGATGAAATAAGATTTACTAGTAGGAGGTGAGGACAGAGGGTTAAGGTGAGGGTTGGCAGCAAATCTAGCTGCTGGGCAAGGAGACAGGCAGAACCATGGGTGAGCGGAACCATGGAAACAATAGGCTCTTCAGGGCTTTCCAGATGACTCTGAAGGCGCGTGTAATAAGAAGAGTTGCTTATTAGAGGTGGTGGACTGACCTTTGTGACTTGGCCAGTCTCTCCCATGCAAACTGGCCCATCMCACTGCATATATAGGATGTTTGAAAGGAAATAGGTAACATCTACAGCTGTTGAGGGGCACTTGGCACAACATGGTGAGGAGCACAGCCACAGCAAGGGCAGCCTTGAAGCTTGCTGTGATCCTCCTTCCGAGGCAGCATGCTACTACCGAAAGATCTGCAGCCTCTCAGATGGGCAGGGCTGTTGGGAAAACAGCAATAAAGAGGTTGAGCCAAAGATCTGAAGCGACAGGAGTCAGAAGAAAGACATCTTTGGAAGATGGGTCTGATTTGAATATTGCTGAGCAGCTGAAGTGTAGAGGCACCAGCATAAACAGAGCATCTCTGAACACCCAGCTTTCCCCTTTCTCCTCCAAGCTACACAAGCACGGTTCACATGTAGAGCAGAGAGGAAGCCCTTCCAGCTGTCTGCCTGGCACGTTCACAGCAAAACAGAAATCGTTTTGGCTTTCCATTTCTAGAAAACCTCCATACTTCTTAAAAAAATAAAAAAAGACCCTTTTGTAGCTGAGCAATGCGGGAACAAACTCCGAGCCTTTCTGTTGTTTCAGTTATCTTTATTAATAAGTAAAAATACTAATGGCTTAAATGCATGTGTTGTGGAGATGGCTAGTGTCATTCTGCTCCATCATCTTGCTGATGCTAAAAGGACACGGTAAGGGACAGTGATGCAATACTGCATGCAGCATACTCTGGTATTATTAATATTGCATTGTGAAAGGTCTTTATCAGCTAGATTAGAGCAGCAGTGGCGGTAACATTAGGAAATGCCTGYGCATTATCAGTACAATAATAATTATATAATTTTGCCCCAGAACTGTGYTGTCATTAAAGAGGGCTCTGAGATATAGAAAAATCCAGCCACTGAATTCTAAAGAAACTCATTTGKCCAAAGTCCCTCTCATCAGTAACCTATTTTTCTGACTATTAAGGAAAGAGGCTGATGATTTTCCTGCTCTGCTCATTTAAGGATCACCTCCAAAATAATGCCCTTTATRAAAAATTTCAATCAGGTTTCAGACCTTATCATAATGCGGAGGCAGCTCTTCTCAGGGTCAGCAACAATTTACATATGTATAGTGTGCTGATCGCAACTTACTGTCAGCTGTTTTATTTTTGGATTTCTCATCTACTTTTCACAGGACAGACCACACAGTCTTGGGGAAAAGCGACTGTACAATTTCCAGCTTGGCTTTTGGTGAGTTCAGCCCTTACATTACCACATCCACCAACTGATTTAGCAAACAAGATGGGATTTTTTTTTTATTCCTCCCACAGCTTTGCCTACCAATTTCCTGAAAATCGAAGCTTTGGGTTCATGCTTTACTAGAGATAATATCTTTTGTATTAGCAATTAAGCAGTAGTAGGACTGAGCTGTGTGTGAAGTTCAGCTGTGTGTCTCAGATCATTGACACCAATGCTAATGTATCRCTGAAATCCTCTCCTACCAACCCAAAGCAACATACTCCTTGAATCTTCCACATAAACAGCATAAAAATGGGGCTGAATTTTCCTCTTTGCTTCATCACTTTTGTATTGCTTCTCTCCTTTTCCTCCTTTTTCACAATTCAACTGGAAAAATAGGATCATACCACTGAAGCTTGGGTTCCTGTTCATTAAATTATTGTGTGTATTTATGAAATACCATTTAATACCAAGTGCATAACCAGGACTGAAAGYAGGATAGGACCCCAAAACACCTCACTTCTGCCTAAGTATCCTAACCAACAGACTGCAGAACAAGGATCTCTTTTTAACTCGTGAAACTTGCATTCCTGAAAAATGGCCAATTTCAAGCCRTTTACCTGGGGCATGTGGACTCATATCCCAGCACCCCAAGTAGGGAGGGAATGTCRTTCCCATTTAGGGCCTTAACCCCACTGCTGCCATTGTCTTTGAAAGAAGATAGTTATAAAATGCCTTGTTTTTGAGGGTCTGGGTCTTCTTAATGTGAATTAGGAATACTCAGACCTATGAACCAGGGCCAGGTAGGTATCCAGCAGTATGCACAGAACAGTGCTTGTTGGCATGACTRGGGTTGGGACAGGCATCTGCTATTAAGATGTCTTTTCTGGATCTGGGTCTCTGCTTTTCTCTGCCTCATTTACATTKCTGTAAAAGGGAGATGATGACTGTGAAAAGCACTTCAGGGTCTGAGCAAGTCAAGGGCAATCRCTTTTCCTCTTTGCTGGAACAAAAAGAAACCTCATGGAGAATGGAAATGTTTTCCTTCAGAAAGCCTCTTCTTTGTGACACTTTACAGTGATATCAAGCAAGACATGCCTTGCGTTGCCCAGTGTACACAACCTTTGATTAATCCCATTAACTTCAGGATCCTGCTCACATGCTTAAATCTAAACACAACAGCAATTGTTCAAGTATTGCTCTAAACTGGGATTGTGGTGCTCTGCTCCTCTACTCATAAACCCAGACTGGTTTTATGGCAAGTTCGCTTGAGCTTCTTGAATCCATTTGGAATACAGCAGCCTAACCTGGAGTGTCTTTGCTTTTTTGTTTCCTATACRTCTTTGAGCTGGGTAAGGATACAGGCAGCAGWGTGTTTGTGACCACACAGCATCCAAACAGAACACGTCAGAGGCTTAATGTTGTAATTCAACAAAAAAACCCACAAAACCAGTTTGYCTGATTTTTACTTTACCTTATTAARCCTCACTCCTCCTCCTGTTCCTTTTTCTTCTSTAYCATGATAGCACCTCAAGGCTTTGGTCATGACAGAGGTCTCTCCTGCTTATACAAATGTTARGAGAGGATTCCTGCTTTGAAGAACTTACGGTCTAATGGAAGATGATGCAGCAAAGATGCTGCAAAGAAAGAAGGAAAGGGAAAGAAGCAACACTGAGAGGATGAGAAGAACACATGGTGGCTTAGCTGGACAGTTGGATGTTTTTAAAAAGCCATAACAAACAAGTATAAATAGTGTAAGAGCTGATGGATCTGTTACGGCTTTTTCTTGTCTTTCAGTATTTGTCCCCTTACTTTAAAAGGTGTTGAAGCTAGGTTTGGAGGATGTAATAGGCTGAGTTTTGTCTTTTTTTGAAGAGCAGAATGTTGTTGTTCTTTTTTTTTTACCCTTTCATCTTTTTAACACCTCTCCAGGTGTCTAGAATTTCTGAAAAAATAAGTCAGTAGAACAGTAAATTCATCAGTAAAGCTCCCTTTGATCTCCTCAGAATGGATGTCTGCAGATATTCCCTCAAGTCCCCTGTCCACTTCTTATTGACAGATTTGACTGCAACTAAACCATAGGAGGCTAGAAATAATCTGTCAAAACTCTTTTTTTTTTTTTTTTTGTCATGTTTCAGTAAACACAGCTCTTTAGAGATAACATCTGCTTCCTGAAGAAGACTTCCACTTTGGAAGAAAAGCACAGGCATTTACAGGCAAATTCCCTTTCCCTTCCMTTTCCCTCCCTTGCCCTGCCTTGCCTTGTCTTCCCTTTAAGAATTTTTCTCTTGATACCCTCATGAAGTTGATGTTGTTGCCCATTACCCATAACTCCGTCCTTACACAAGACCTAGTTGCCAAGTGAACAATTCAGAGGAGGGTACAGCTCCAGCTGCTCTGACCTTACAGTGGAATAAAAGGCAGCGGGAGGATGAAATTATCTGTGATACAGTCTCCCAAATGGGAGAATAAGCAAAGTTTGGGGTCTACGAGTCTTCCCTTCTTTTAAAATGGGTAACACTTGCTTTCTGTGCATTTATTCTAAAAGTAGTATATTTTTAAGGTAGGTTRTTATGCCTTGTGTTCATCTGACTGACCATCTGAATCTCAGCTAGTCACCCCCAGCTCCCCCTGCAGTCAGTGGAGATCTAGTCCAGGGAGCCAATGATTCATTTCATCCTAAATTAGATACTTAAAATGGATGAGAGAGTTGTGCCTTAGGTGCCTGTTTGTCTCCATTGACTATGAGGGAATGACTGGCCTAGTGACTAACTCACCTGCAGCCATCTACTTACAGACATCTGAAAGTTGGTAAGGCAGACCCTGCCTTGTCTAACTGATTGCTGAGGTTTAATTTCATTCTATCTGGTTTTGTGCCACTTCATTCATTCTTTGTTAGCTAATGAACCTAAATTCTGTGTTTGGATGCTGCAAGATGGGCCTTGGAGGACTGGATTTAATTATTGCGAAAGTTGCAAATATTTACATTTCTACTAGTGTATACTGGCAGGTGTGCCTTTTCTTGTGGAAATACACCATTGCATTTGTGATATAGACATCAAAAAATCTGTTTCATATCCAAGTGGTTTTATTTATACCAACTATTGAGAGAATAATCATTTACCAGAGAAATAGTTTATATTAATATTCATTATCATATGCCTTGAAAACCCATACATAAAATGTAATCACAGCTTTTATTAGTTCTGTAATTCGTGCACCTGACATGCAGTTATTTGAGAACCACACTGGTAGTAGTACTGACAGAAACTCTCCACTTACAAAGTTTCACAGTATCTTTTCTGGGAAAGGAAAAAATGGTGGAAAGATGTGGGATATTTCCATTGCAGTCTGAGAGAGACAGCCAGGTCGAGCTGTCTGCAATAATGAAGAATTTAAAAAGATTTCTATGGAAATTGGAGGAGGAAGAAGGTCCTAATGCACTGCTGAGGTACACATATACTGAAGGGCTTGACTGAAACTAAGGAAGGGTTGGAAGATTTTGACTCCAGTTTGGAAATGGAAGTTGGAAAATAAACACCAGAATATATTAGTTTATGATGGTTCAGTTGGAGATGGAGGAAAAGTGAAGTAACAGCTAACTCAAGCAACTGATTTAGTGTTACAGCGTGTTGGAAAATTAACAGCAGATACCAAAAGGAGGAAAAAGACTTAGGGGTGAGATTCATCTCTCCTAATTTCAGGGATAGGATCCATCTCACTGAAATGTGGGCGTATAGAGAGTGATTCACTGACCAAACGTAGGAGTCTGCTTTACAGTGAGACAAATCGCTTCCTAGGCTCCGCCGACCACGTTGACTAGATCCCCAGTGCCGGCAGTGGGAGTGCAGACTTCCAGCTCACATGTAGACTCTTGCATTGCACCGTCCCACACTACCTCCTACCCAGGCTGGCTTTAGGGATGGGATGCACTTCGTCTAATTTCAGACATCTCCACAGCACACATCTACATCAAGCTGGTCACCCTGGGCTCCCTGCACAGTCAATGGAGAGACACAGGTATTTTTAGGGAATGAGTCATGACAATGCAGATCTGTCCCTCCCAACTGTTGGGCTACAAAGCCAAGGYCCCTTTTGCTTGATCCCATGATTCCTGTACACTTGTCTATATTTAAAAGAAGGAAAAGGAGAGGCCATCACCCTTGTCTTGCTGTAGGGAGCTGCAGGCTCAATTTTGCAGAACAAGGCTTGGAAGYCAGGTTTTCTCCCAGTTCCCTTTCCCAAGGTGCAGGTACTCCTCAGCTCAGTCTCTGTGTCTACAGCCAGCTCTAGACATACAGTCCAGAGGGTGGCATTGCTGTCACCTTGTCCTCAGCCCTRATTCAGGCACCAACATCTGCAGCCCAGTTCAATTCCAGACATCCTTTCATCATGCCCCAATCCCTCTGTTTAGAGCTTGAAGTACCTCCGGGCTCGACCTGAGCAATGYTGGAGCCCAGCTCTGTGCTGTGGCTTCCACACCATGGCCAGGTGCCCCAAAGTGTGTCTCCGTGCACCTCAGTTGTGGGCATGCATGTCTTTTCTGGGACTCAGAGCTCATCTGGGTCCCAGTCTTGCTGAAACTATTATTTCAGCAAAGTATCTGCCAGAGGGAATTGGTTATGGAAAAGTTCATTGTGATTTTGGCTTTATTTTCATAGAGTTATTAATTTGGGGAAACGCTGCTTTACCTGTTCTCAGCTTCTAAGATCTTGTGCCAACAKTGCTCCCAGTTGCAAGACCAATAAAAAAGAAAACAAAAMCCATCACTTTCATATTGCTTCTYGCCTTTCCCCAGTTCATAAGGTCCYAAGGTACCTTGCAAACTGCATATACATATGCACAGTGGAGACATTTAGCCATCATTCAAAGGACAGTGACTATTCAGCAGCCAGCTGGACCGTTAAACTGCTGTTTTGGACAGGAAGGGAAGAAAATTGCTAAATGCCAGGGAAAACTGAGGAAGAAATTTAGATAAGTGGGACATAATTACCTGAGCTGAGACTGAGCCAGGACACTGGAGCAAAATATCTTCACTGTTTGAGTTCGCCAGTGCCATCAAATCTTCCTGGATCAGGATTTTGGTCTTTTGCTATGCATGAAAGGGGTCGGTTCTCCCTGAGCAATGGCACTGTTGGTGGGCTACAGTCTGAGCCAACAGCCCCAAAATGTTTCCTTGTAGGATTTTATCCCTGCCACTTCCCCTAGCCCAAATTTGCTTAGCTCAAATAGATGCTTGGAATCACTCCTTTTGAACAAGCAACTGTTGATTTAGTACCAAGCCACAGTTTTTCCAAGTGCAAAACACAAAATATAACAAGCAACACATCTGTCTCTGCATGGAGAGATGCAGTCCAAATCCACTGGAGACAGGAAGAGCTAATTCAGCACTCTTGCTGAGCTCCATTAATCCACATATTTAATACAAACACAACATTAGAACTAATTCTGGCTCTGATGTAGAAAGCAGATGTAAAGGGTGTATGTGTGTCAGAAAATCCAGCTTTTCAGATTACCCATCATTTTGTGGTTTGGATGTTAATGTGGTAGTCAAACCTCTTAGGATTATCTACCTGTCAAGAAGAGAAAAGTAGTAGTATTTTCTGTTAGGCAAATGTTAAACCACATAAATGAATTTAGTCCATTGCCAGCTGCCTTAGAGGATTGTCTAAAGATCCACTGTGGTTATCCCATTTCAGAACTAAAACTTGTTTATCTAGCTAAGTGAATTTAATTATTTGGATTATGTATGGAGGGCAAGATCATCAAAGATGACTCCATTTTCTGTGCTTCAATGCCTGGGTGCTCAGCGAGGTTACACTGGAGAGGGCTAAAATTTGGAGGCTGGCAGCATACCCAGGAGCTCTACCCCACCGAGTGCTCTACAGGCTCAAATTCTCGTGCAGGTGTCTGAAAAAAAGCTTCCGCTCCTGAGCCAAAGGCACACAGGAATGTGTAGGACAGAGAACAAGCAATTAACACCTATAAATTTCTTCCCCATCCTTTAGGACCTGACCTCTTGAATTCCCTTTGTGTCTCAACTGGCAGGTCCTCGCTGCAACAGAGTTCAGTTTGCCCTTGAAGCAACAAGGTGACAGTGAGAGAGGAAGGAGTTGTCTGCTGGGGGCAAAGCTGGGACTGGTACAAGTARCAGTCGAGAGGAGATGGGATGAAAAATGAAAAATACAGCTGGAGTATTCAAAGGTGGCCAGTGCACAGTTTCCCGAAAAGTTCCCTAGCCAAAATCTATGAACCCCTCCTTGTGCAGAGGCAACTGCCACCGTGCAGACTAGCTGGGGCAATAGATTAGCCCGTGTGCTCTGCAACACGCGCCTCTGCTCCTGGGAAAGACAGGGAAAACAAGGAGCAACATTACCATAAGGTAAAAACTCTTCGGTGGGGGAGGGATATTTAGTGCTGGTTCTTGTGATCTTTACCATCTGTAGAACAGATGGAGCTTCATTATGRGGAAGGGAACACCTTGAGAAGCATTATAATCTCACACCAGCCCGGAGAGAAGCAAAACCTGACTGTAGTCAAGACCTCTCTCGGGGAGGATTTCGGCTTGTGTTTATGAAGGTGTAGGGAGCAGGGAAAAGAGGTTAATGAATGCTTGGCCAAAAAAAAAATGCTGCCATTAATTTCGTTAGCATCTGAGAYGAGAAGAGCAGGAGTGGCTTTATTTAGTTCTCTGTCTGAAATAGCAGAGTGTATATTTTTTAATACTGGGAAGCAAGCCTCATGCTTACACCTCAGAGCTGAAGTTAGCTGGGTGGTTTTTGTTTGCAGGGTTTGGTGCAAACGCTTTTATTTTTGTTTGTTTAACCTCTGTGCCTTCGCCCTCTGTCTGCCCTTCGGAGTGTCTCTGAATCTGGCATTCTTGCAAATCCCAAACTCACAGCAAATCTCAGCTCTACCCTCTGTGTTTTTCCTGCTTTGGCATGCAAATACCAGGAAACCGCAAGATTCATCCAGCTCATGAGAGGTGGATGCAGCACAGATCTGCAAGGAGGCTGTGCAGGCATTCCTGCCTCACATGGCTGAGAAAGAGAGATGACTGCAGCAAGCCCTATAATGGGGGGCAAGCAGACCCTTAACCCCCTGGCAAGTCTGCACCTGGCTTCTGCACTGCAAAGCCATAAATCAGCCGCGGGATGCACCAGCGACCCTTGGGTTCCACCACCCTCCTGACAAAACACAGCTGAGCTTCAAATGTGAAATGAAATCCAGGTGAGTTGGAGGGCTGCAGAAACAACACCATGAAGCTCCAAATCCCCAAGGGTGAAGAAATGCAGCTTTGGGAGAGCARCCTTTGCTCTTGATGTTTTCCTAAAATTCCTCTTTGCTAGTCCCCACGGTCAGATATTCCTGAACCTGAAAACTGTAGCTGCTCGGGTAACATGGCATATCCTTGTCACCCTTGAAATGATTGCTGTATTTGCCTACTAGAGGTCTGAGAAGCTCTTTCATCAAACAGCCTGGTCCACCAGATACAGAGCATGGGACTGGGCAGCAGGAGCCCAGCTACAGTCTTTCTCCAGCTTCTCCATACAGCTTTTTGCCTTACCACTCTTTAGCTGTCTTGTCTCTTCCTCCGTGTTTATGCAGCGCCTAGCACTACAGGGCTGGGGTCTCAGCCGAGCCTCTAGCAAGCAGCACCATAATACAATAAAGACACGCTCCTTTAGAAACCCTACCACCTCCGTGAATAGCTGCAAGTTTGGTTCTGATCCAAGCAACCTTATCCACAAAGTACAGAGAGAACCTGTCATGGTGTGAAATACTGAACTCTGCCTCTATTTGGAGGAAAGCCACAATTTATCAAGCTGAACACCACTAGGAGCGGATCCGTCTGCCTACCTAAATCTTCCTTSCTAGTTAATAGCTAGGCAGGGAGTTTTGTCTTATATATTTTTTATTTTTTAAAACTCAGAAGATCATTTATTCGAAGTGTAATGACTGCAGTAGATGGGACTCRTAACAGATTCAAAATTAACATAATGATATTTGATAATAATCATAACATTTCATAATATTGATTGCCGGAGAGAACTGACAGCAAAAGAATGTACCAGCTGTCTGTATGTGTAACATCTCCCAGCTTTTTAACTTTTTGTCTCCTGACAGAAAGTATCAGACGCAAGCTTTATTTATTTATTTATTGGGGTTTCTTCATTCACAGAGAGGGAAAAGAGGGATAGCAGAAATGTGAACATTAAAGTACCTTCCCAGGAAGGTCCTTAAAACCATGATMTTGGCCCAAATGTGTTTTCTGGCCTCCCCACCTCTTGCCTGGCCACACATGAACTCTCTGAAGAGAAAGCCCAGATCCAGCCCCTCTTAGATGTCCGTTGGGACCCCCTGAGCTCCAGGAAACCATGCCCAACCCTCATGGATGGTGGCTGCGGCTGAAGCTGATTTCAAGAAGGGAATGCTCCCTCACCCTGAAGCCAAGAGGAGTGGCATACTTTATAACTGTGGTGATAAACTCTTTTTTTCTCTTTTCTCCCACCAGCCTCAGGGTGGTTGTGTCCGAACTCCCTCCTACCCATAGCAGGCTGCACGAACCCCTGAGCCACGCCGGGGACAGAGCCAGAGAGCACGAGCCAAAAACCACCCCAGGGACAGTGGGTCACTGCAGGCCAGCCCTGTGCATGAAGCTGTGATTTTATTTATGGGTACACATGGAGCCTGGATGCTTCACAGGTCCTAATTCAACGGCACATTTAATCCTTTGCTGGACAGAGCTGCCGCGGTGGTGGTGTGGCTTATCCAGTAGGTACATGTTTTGAACTTCTTCTTTTTTACCATAGTAGATCCCTGCAGATGCCAGGCAGGGATTTAACTTTCCAGGTGCTTAGCAGTTTCTGAAAACCTACGTACGTCAAGAGGAACATTCAAAATCACTAGTCATATCAGCTAGCATTGTCTGGAAAAAGTGAAGTGTTTCCTGAGATTATGCAAGTTTGAAGAAGAGAAATCAGCCTACCTCTCCAAATCTTATTCCAGGTCTTTAATTATAAGATCTTACAGTTGGTGGGCTTCTTTTGACCACTCAAAGGAGAATGAATTGCTAAATTTGTACTGCAGGGAATTTGTATTGTGGGAAATTATTGCCACTCCTACCACAACTTAGAGGTACGAGTGCTTCTCTGTGCTAAGAAACAATTCAGAGGGACTGTGTACAGGGGTGTATGTGTGTCGGAGAGCTTGCTTGAGCTGGCAGCCCCCTGCTTTAACTCTTTACCGACGTTCTGTGATAAGTTATATTGCAACCCTGGAAATTTTTGGTGAGGAATTTCTTATGCTCCTGCAATGTAATGACATTGTGGCAGCATCTGTGGCTGGCATTTTCTGTCATGTGATGGAGTTTAACAGCAATGTGAAATCAGGGCTGAGAGGTATTATCTGAGAGAGAGGGGGAAAGAAGGAGGGAGAGAGAGTCTGTTGACTTAAGAATCCCTCCAAAGAGCATGGGATAAGAAAATAAGGAGGCTGGTAGAATAGTCAGTCCTTGTTTGGCTGGCTGGCAGCAGGTTGAAAAGATCAAATATTTACCRGTGCTCCCAGTGCAGAAGAATAGCTGGATCTCTGGCTGATTGGAAGCAAAGCGATACTGAGCGCTGTTAAAATAACATAAYGCTTAATGCATAATGCAGTTTTTCAGCCAGTACACTGGTATTCAGCTATACCTGTGCTTGGGAAAACTGTTCATCACTGTAACAATTTTCTCCTTGGAGAAAGGTGAGTTGGGGAAGAAAATACACATTAGGAYTGGGGAGATGAGTGATTTTGTAAGGAAAAAAAAAAAAAGCCACTGATGTGAACGGAAAGGAACCYTCCCAGAGAAGAGTTCATCTGTTGCTGCCAATGCAATTCCCCTCCGTAGCAGCTGGCTATACAACGGTCAGGAGAAGATGGACAGACTCACTCAGCACCCGTCCTCTGCCTGGTCCCCGCTGCCATGCCCGCAGCTCCGGTGCTGCTGTCTTCCTCCCGCGCTGAGAGCCAGGCTTTTTGCAGAGGATACTGGAGAGCTTCGACTGGCTTTCCTTGCTGAACTATCCAAACCATGAAAACGAAGGGTTCATGAATGAGAATGCCCCCCAAGCAATTGCACTTGTTTTAGCGGCACCTGATTTAGGAGATGGCAGCAGTGCCAAGGTACCAGCCTGTGAGTTGTGAGCGGTGCATAATGCAGGAGATGTYACGTGTCTGAAGATCCCCTTTCTAGTAATCAGGGAAGCAAAAGGAAGTAATAAAAAGCATACCCTGAATTTCAGAATTGCTAAGATCCTCCAGTCTAATGACTTCAGCTGGGTTTGCAAACACTTGGCACCTCTACAGATTCAARCTTTGCTTCTTGGGACGGTGGATATAAAACCAGGAGGACTGCATTAAGCGTGGTAGGTAAAAGGAGAATGAGGCTCAAAAGACACATGCTTTAGCTTGGTATTCTCCAGCCTTTTAAAGCCTCGGCGAAATCCTGAAGCTTTTACCTAACGTTGATTCATCCTTGCTCAAGGAAAACATTCTCTTGTTGCAGCGGATAAGTTGCCAGAGGAAATTCTTAAGGATTTGTCTGATAATGAAAAGATGATCGGAATGGCTGTGTAAAAAGCCTAAAATGGTGAGAAAGTAGCAGCAGAGTGGTTTGAGAATAATACATTTGCTTCTGTGTGTGTATAGCTYCACTGCATCTTTTGTGTAAATTCTCAGCGTTCCTGGAAAAGAAGAATATCAACCAAAGGTGGCATTTTCCAGGAAACTCTTTGGAAAGAATCATCCCCATATTCATTCACTGGAGACTGCCAATATACTTGCATGTGAAATTGTAAAGCCTTTTGAGAGAGCAGTTGAATTAAAGTTTGCAGTTGTTGGTCTGTGAGACAGAGAATTTTCCCAAATACATTGTGCTATAATCCCCTCCTCCTCTGTCTCCTGTTCATCCAAAAGTTGGTCATTTTAAGTAATTGATAAAATAGATGATTATAAGTAATTAGTCTGCCCAACACAGTTTCTTCTAGGAACTAGAGTTGAACCAATTTGTAAAACATAAAAAWTGGAAAATATTGGAGCAGAAGTGCTTAAAATGTTGTTCAGAGATCATATACCAATGTTAAATGCAGTGATTCTTTCAAGTGCTGAAAGGTGAAAATTAGTATATTAAACATTTCCTATGGTAATTTCTCTGTGGATCCAATAACCCAATAGTTGAGTTGTTGGTGGTAGAACATGAAAATGAAGGATTCATGAGTGAGAATGAGGAGAGAGTACCACTCTGCAACAAACTGCTCTATGTTTAAATTCCTATAGCAGATGATCAAGTCATGGTCCCTGCTAATGAGCTGCAGCCTACAGTTTTTCATCCAGYATGCTTTTAATTCCCTTGTGTTTCATTTCTCTTGAGGGACTATGGAAGAGCCAGGTGAGAAGATGTGCTGCCATTCAACCTGCATCCAGCTGCAGACTTCAGTCTGAATCAGGCCATCCAGGAGACACTGATTCATTGAAGAGGATTGAACACATTAGAGATGGTCTGCTGAAGAGGTGAGAATATATGAAAACWCTGAGAGAAAATCCAGGGTCAATCAGATTCAAAATGGAAATCACAGCTGATCTTAGTTAATAAACTRTTGGGAGAATGGCAGAAGAAAAGATTATTTTTGATCTTGCCGAACATTTAGACTTGTTGGTAGGATGGCCAAAGCGCCTTAGATGCTCTCCATAAATCTCAGAGAGAAAAATGCACCTGCTGGGGAAAAATTTGGTGTATGTGAGATCTGAATGCCTCGCTGGAGAGTCCTGTCTCCCTCAGTTACAGAAGCAGCCTGAAGTGATTAAGTTTCCAACTTAGATGCCCTAATGAGATGCCCAGTGTGGAATGCTGAAATTTCCACATCCAGGGCTGGCTCCTGAGGAGGGTGAATTTAGATCAAGGAGGGTGAATTTAGATCATTGCTTTTCCATGCAGCGAAGGATGGCTCCCCGGGAGAGGGAGGAGGCAGGCTGAAGCGATGCAGAGGAAAGGGAGGTTTAGAGAGCTGCTGAATGCACCCTAGTCTCCGCTTCTCATGCTAAGAAGCAATTGAAATATTAAAGGTAATAAAACATGATTTAGTTCATGCTGTGAACTTCAGTTATTTACTTCAGTTCACGCTTTGCATTTTATCTGCTGGGCCTCAGACTGTCTATGTTGATAAATCACCATGTTCCAAGTAGAGAAAGGCGGGAAGAACACTTTATTTCATAACTATTCAATTATGAAAGCAGAGGAGGAGGGAAAAATGCATGAATCAACATCACTTTTCCCAGAGTTATCAATATCTCTAGTGTCATCCTTACTTTACCCTTTCTCAGCCAGGGATCCTCATCCCCATTTTAAGGACAGGAATAGTGACTTGTCCAAGAAGCCAAGGATAAAAATGAGGTTTCCAACTATGGTTACCTTTTTCCGCTCTACAAAACTGCACAATAACACTGTGCTATGATTAAAAAACATCCCCTCCACCTCAGGGAGCATCTGGACCCAAATCTTCCCTGCTGAAAACCCCAAGCTGCACTCACAACTTGTAGCATGAGGAGGTTGTCAACAGCAGCACAGCGATGCTCAGAAAGGAATTGTTGTTGCAGCTTCAGGGGCCTACCCTTAAAATGACAAAGTGTGACACTAATTGACAGAGTCTCCGATAATTAAATGGAAGGTTGAAAGTGATTTCCTTTTTTTTCTTGCATTTCTATCCTTTTGCCACCTCCAACAAAGGACAAAATTTCAGCTCCACGGAGCTTTGTCACTTTTATCTCTGTTTTAAATGTTATTTGAATGTTAGCTCTTTATATTTGCTTTTCTTTATTTAATAAAAAAGGCAAACCGATCATAATAGGCATAAAACCATCATAAGAAGGTCATAAAATGCGTATTGCTTACTGAAATGAAGGGGCCATCTCCCATCCTATCTGGTAAATAAATACTGAAGGAAGTTTCTCTATCTTGCTGTTGTTTATACATTTCTAAGTGTACTCCAAACTGGTATAAAGTGCCAGATTGACAACTCTGCTTCTTGCCAGAATAGTGACAGCACAGACTGCAGGCAGGGTGAGACACCATCATGCTAATATGTTTCAAGCCTGTTTTGGACCACACTGGGATGAAAGAAAATATGTGGAGTGAAAGATCCAGTGTGTGGCCCATGTAATCTTTTGTCTCTATAGTCTGACATAGATGGTGGTTGTATGTGCCAGATTACAGAAAGGAAAAAAAAAGGGGTGGGGTGGGGGGAAATCTGTGTTAAAACAATTACTAAGCAAAGACTTGGCCAAGATTTACAAAAACAACAATTTCAGTGTGGTTGGATGCCATAATTTCTGTGTGTGCAAATTGAAACACCTTAGAGAGCTGATTTTTGCAAAGCATGGAGCACTCCCCCTCTGTGAAAACTGTGCTTCTTAAACAGCATGCCTCTCAAAACCTAAATAATACTTCTGAGTATCCAGCTTACATACAAACAGGACATGGAAATGCCAATAACTTGTGGCAAGTAGGAAGTTTCTCTCTGTAAATTGCCTTTGGATTCTACCCAACCAAACATTCATTAAAAAGGAAAGAAATCCCTAGACCCACAGGTTGCTAGGAAGTCCTTTTGAAACCTGAACAATTACGTGGGACCTGATAATATTCCCAGCCCATGAGTCAAACAGGTAGCCTGGGTGCTTTTCCTGCTGCTCCTCGTTTTGTCAAAGGGGGGGGATTTAAAACCATCCAGAGCCTCATCAGTTCTCACTGATCCAGCGTGAAACACTGAGCCAAAAATCAGGTCAAGTCTGCTCTGCTGCTGCTGAAGGTTCCGTAGCAAAGTATATGTATGCATCTATCATATATTTATGTATCTATACTTTATAGCTACCTGTGGGAACAGGAGAAAGGGAAAATTTCCTTCACCTCCACCCTCAATTTGGGAAGAAAAAGGACAGAGAGGTTACATGACTTATGGGAAAGTTGTTATTTAGAGGTTTGATGAGGCTGTCTTCTTTAAATACAAGATGTGGTAAGCTAAACCAATACTTCCAGCTTTTAAACCTACAGGTGGCACATCTGATAGACAAAGCGGTAACATGGGTGTTTTTCACTTTGCCTAGGCGGCAGTTCACGGGCCAGGARATGTAAGGTCAGCTTTTGAGAGCCCGGTTTCATAATAAACTACAATCTGTGGCTAGAAAACCTGTAAGCCCTCCATTTATCCCCTCCACAAGAGTTGCTGTCAGGGCAGAAACATCTCAGCAGAGGTGGGTGTATGAACAGAGGCTGGTGCTGGTGTGTTCCTGGGAGGTCTGTACCGACCGACGCAGCTGGGGGAAGGGGAACCCAACTGTGTTGCTTCATCAGCTCTTGCAATTAGTTGCATCTAATTGCAGGACCAAACAATAGCAATTGATGAATTAATGAGTCGGCAAGAGATGATCAAGAGAACATAATGTGGCTTTCAGACCCTTATGACTGACGTTGCGATGTGAAAGGGAAGGAAAGAAAAGAAGGAAAGAACAAACGTTCCCACCCAGCTTACCTTCCTGTCCTCAGGAACGGGAAAGGTTAGTGGGCAAAGAGGAGAGCTCCTACAGGCGTTAAGACACATCACAGGAAACAAACCTTGCACTGAAGAACCTGCAGTAGATAAAGGAGCAGAGATGGATGGGATGGGAGAAGCGCAGTATCCCCATAGCTCGCTGAAGCCCCAGTTG
Source organism: Oceanodroma leucorhoa (assembly GCA_030449065.1). Taxonomy (NCBI): domain Eukaryota; kingdom Metazoa; phylum Chordata; class Aves; order Procellariiformes; genus Oceanodroma; species Oceanodroma leucorhoa. The sequence continues at coordinate 6,593,158 of JASVER010000021.1, forward strand.
GATGCATTAACTTGCACTTCCTTGTGCAGGAGACGCATGGCAGAGCCTTGAATTGAACCCATAGCTCCACATTTAGGACAACTTGTAGACAAGTGTTTAGCTTTACGCATGTGCTGAAGTTCCCTTCAAATGCTTAAGAGCTACCCTAGGAACTCAGAAACAGCAAATGCAGTTCCCTGYCTTTTTAAATGACCACACCTCTTCCAGAAACTGGTTTCAAGCCATCTTTGGTCCACTGGATATTTTGCTTAATTCCATTCTTGGCCACCACTGACCAGCTGTATCTATATCAGGAATGCTCTCCAGCTTACCCTGGACAATGAGATTGCCCTGAGTTGGGACTATGCGATCTTTATCACAAAATCTTCTCTCTGATTCATTTTTGTCCTTTTCTTTTACATATTATTCTTCTTCCCGTTATTGCTAAGCTTACACTGCTGGGAAGCACTCTGGGCTAGGATACTGAGAACATTCATATGGTGTTATACATCTCCTTCCTTCTTTGTTATGGAAGGAGTCAGGGAAACTTGTGTCCATGAGTGAGCCTGAAATGAAAAGCAATCCATTGCCACTTCAGTTTGGAAGAGGAGCTGTAGACAAAATGCTACCCATTGAAAAGCCGTGAGCTTTAGAGACCCCAGAAGGCTTCCYGTCTTACAAACTGCATGCTCTTAGGGGAGGGCAAAGTTTTGGTGCCTTTCCTGGCACATACTTGGGTGATTCCAGTTCAGATGTTGCRTTCGTACCCACTGGACACTTAGCCAGGTTCCAGTGAGCCAAGGAATCGYTTGGCTGAGCAAAGGAGTTATTCAGGGCTTGAGTCATGGTGGAAATGAACCTCCCTGAACCTTGAGGCCCCAGCCAGGATTGTGAAATCACTGTGTGTCTGGAGATCTCTCCTCTTCCGTGAATAACAGCTTTGCTCAAGTTGACTTTTGGAATCTATCTTTTTTGTCCTAATAATTCTACAACAACATCTTGGGGGAATTTATCTTAATCCACAACATGCTCGTGTTTCTGTTTGTCATAACCTAAATTTAGGCAAAGAGAAAACTGCAGTCCACTTATTCTCCCTACTAAAAGAGAGGCTAAGAGGGAGCTTTTACTATTTGCACAGGCTAATGGAGATACATCTCCTAATTTCCTCTTTGCCTCACAGACTTGAAGCTGCTCCTTGCTTGCTGTTAAAGCTGGTAACTGATAATAAAGGTAGCAATTATTTTTACATTGCAGGATGCCCAGTACAGAGGCTATGCAGGAACCTCATTACTAAACAGTATTCAATATTTATTCATGTATGTAAATTCCACTGGTCGAAATCTTGACACATTCATAACATCACATATTTCATTCCGTTTATCCTCTGTAATTGTTCCCAACTGCTCAACAGCTCTGAACGATGAGTCCCATTGAGAGCAGGAGGTACAATGAGTGTAGTGGCTGTTGCTTCATAAATAATCTCAGAAGCTTGAGGACTGCAAACAACCTTGTTGCATTTGAGCTCGGAGCAAGGAGCGCACTGTTGAAAAGCTGTTTAGTGGTTTTGACTTTTACACTCTGTGATTACATATGTGTTTCGTTATTTTGTCTTCTTGAGGAGAAGATGAATGGCACAAAGGGGTACGGAGAACGCGAGGTGCAAGAGGTGTAGGAGAGTCATCGCTATAAATAATAAATTTGATATTTTGACTCTGGTTTGGGTTTTTTTGAGTATTTGTTATACAGAATCACATTGTGCAGTTGGCAGGAGCTGATCTAGTAACTTACGTGCATACATATTTTAGGAACAAAAATTTTAGAGGGGATGCACACAGGAAAGGGTGGAGATTGAGGAGCAATAGGTTAACACATGTTAGGGCTTTTATTTAAAATTTATCTTCTGATTCTTCATCTCTGTCTGGAAACCATTTTAGCATGACTCTGACCACATTCAGAAGGACTAGTTCAGTGCAACTTCAAGATCCTGTTAATTCAGAGCCTGAAATGGTGGGCATATCAACACCCAGATTTTTTCTTGAAACTGTGCTCACATTGATGGTCCTGGTATCGTTGGAAATGCTTGGTAACTATTCCTGAACAAGCTGGCATTTGTGCTGCAGAGCTGGTAGTGCTTTGCAGTGGTGCAGTGAAAGATAAGCCCAAGAAAATGGAGTCCTCACACGTTATTTGGGCAACGTATTCTTAGATACATTAATGCTGAAATTTCCGTCTGTCCTCACTGCTATGCCCCAGGTGCTGCCTGCCTCTTAAAGCATCAGCTAGTTCAGCTGTGGGAGAGAGACCCCTCTGAGAGATCTGAGCATTAATAAAACACAGATTATGCCTTCCACCTTCACACAGGGCAATTTGGAAGACACTGCTAAACATGTTGAAAGACCAAATCAAGAGACGAATATTTTCACAAGGCAAATCAACACCAGCACAAGGAAAGGCGGAGAACAAAACACCCAAGGTTTTTTAACATATCTGCAACTTGTTTGTTGCTTTAAGCAAGACTTGAGCATTGAAATGAAGCCCAGAGAAGAGGTGGAAGAACACAAACATTATTATTACTATGTGTAAATGTGGATGGTTTTGAAGAAAGACTTGCCACAAGTAATCACAGACTAGAAACTTGCACTGGGGAACCAAAAAGTGAATGGCTGGAGTCCCAAGCCCAGACAAGTGAAAGGTAATCAGCAGGCTTGATCTCACAGAAGGAAAATAGTGAGGAGGTTTGCAGTCCCATTTAAAAACAAACAAAACTGATCTTGGCACAAAACTGATCTTGGCCTTATTATTACTGCCTAAAGCTTAAGAACTGCATGGTAGTGATTATCATTTCATCATGGAAGGAGAGAGAGACTGCTCCAGGCTCTGGCTGAAATTACAGCATCTTGTCTTCCACACACCACTCCTCTGCATCTCCAAGATCGCTGCCTATGTGGCAAGAGGCTGTGGTTGAAACCTTGGCATGGCCTCTGCCTGCTACAGACAAGATACACTTGCTGAGCTGATGTTCATGGTCTTTTGACATTTGTCCTTTTTTATTGTTTTCTTTAAACTAGGTGATGTTAGACTAAAAGCATATGTTGGCTGTTTGTATAAAGAAAATCATGACCGACCAGCGCATATAAATTACAGCTGGTCTTGTTACTTCTTATTAGTGAGAACAAATTTGAGAGGATGTGGTTTGCACTCACGCTGACAGGGTTCTTACATCGTGTCTGCCTCCAGAGCAGGCTTTGGAGATAAAGAGTTTTGTATTTCTGCTCTTCCATGATGTAACTTGGCCCATCCGCTGAGTTCAGGCTGCGTCACAAGCTTAGCAGGAATTACTGTGAAGAGAGGAGAGTATGAATGATTAAAAGGAGCCTTGACCAGCTAAGCTGCGAAGGCATTTGACAAAAAACGTCTATGTTGCTGTCACAGTAATTAATGCTGAAGAGCATTTTGGTGCCATGAATATTGTACTTAAGGAATTATATCAGCATGTTAAAAATGCATCATGAGAGGGCACATTTCATTTGACTTCATTTCAAAAAGGAACAACTAATAATACAAAGACATAAAACCAYGCCAGCAGGGAAAATCATCCTTTCTTCTCTTAGGTTGCTGTAACCAGACTCTTTCAATTACAGAGATCCCAAGAATGTGACCCGCTGTTAAATTTAAGCTTATAAAGGTGCCAGCAATACTGTCCCATATTGCCAACAACTTACCGGGTGTCTCAGATGGGCGCTCTGGAGAGAAAAATGAAAGCTTTCCAAAAATTGCATGCTGAGGCAGAGGTGTTTGACCACATCATTTATACAGTGTGCAGCTCTGGTACTCCAACCCCTCCATCTCAAGAAGGATCCATTAGAACTATAAATAAATGGCACTAAAAAGGTGAGAAGGTTGCTTGCAAATATAAAAAGGCTTTATTACAAGGAGGCTACATCTGTGTTAGTAACTGAAATGGTCTGGGACCCTGAGGACAAGTAGCCCAGCACAGCTTTCACGTATATAACTAAACTCTTCTTCTGCAACAAAACAGGTGGGTCTGCTCCCTGTTGYCTCTTGGGAATGCCTGTCTTGATCTGTCCTGGGGAAGGTGTAGCATCTTCATTACTGGAGAGTTTAGAGAACAGGTTAAAAAAAGTCAGGAATAGTTAAGCTTTACCTGAAATTGCCTTGGGACTGGGACTCAGTATCTTCCTTCCAGCCCAGGTGCTTTCAGTTGTGTTAGTTTATAAATATATCACTTCTTGCCCTAAGACGTGCTACAATTTTTCTAGGAATTTTTCAAGCCTTACCTTTAACTCACTTCTGAAGTGGCTGCAGGAGGTGGTGAAGTAATCCTTGTTCATAACAATCTTTGTATTGTATGTCTGCACACAATGTCCCTTGGGATCCAGCCCCAGTACTGGTTGTGTACTAGACATGACTATTTTAGCCATCACTTTTCTATTCAAGCTGTAGGATGCTGCCCTGCTCTTCCTTTCATTTGATGGCGTCATCTGTCCTATTCTTCTTCCAGCTTTTTGTTTGTTTTGTGTTTGAGGAATGTTCCTTGATTCTGAACTGAATAGAGAGGTCACTAATGGAAACCCTGCATCCGAAACACTGGGAAGTGAGAGAAAAACTCTGCCCAGCTTTGAGGGACAACCTCTGGTTGTTAGGATATGTTATGAAATTGGCCTTCATTGTCGTGCCTGTGGCAAGGGAGACCACCTTGGAAGCACAGGGACAGAGACTAGTCTGCTCTGTGTACATCAGCTTTCTGGCTTAATTTCCCAATGACCTGTACCTTGAGCARTTATTTGCACCAGGGTGTACCAGCATTTTACATCTGCTCTATGCGGCTATCGATCTCCGTAGGGCAAAGAGCAGCAGCACTCTGCTCTTGTATTATAAAGGGAGATGGGCGGAGAGGGCGAGTGACACCAGGGGACAAAGCTGCCATCTGAGGACTGAGGTCCTGAGAGAATAAATGTTCCAGCTGAGCTTTGTGCTCTTCCCCATTAAGTGTTAGATGCTAAGTCTGATTAATACAGCCTTCTCTTGCTTTGTCATCGAAACCTTTGGTGTTGTCTAAATTCATGAAAAACATGTTTCTTTTACCAACAAATTGATTTGATTTTCTTTGATAAATTATGAGTTATCATAAAAGAAGAAGCACTTTGTGCGCCTGGTGACAACTTCCTTTGAGGCAGAGCATATTAATTTACATACCGCATTTGCTTTGAAGTCAGAACAAAATCCTGAATCGTGATGTGTGTGCATGAAAAAGAGACAGACGGCAAGCTCAGTTCTGCTCTGCTACATCCGTGTAAATCCGGATCAATGCCAAGGCTGCAACAGAGATAAGGATTGGGCCCAGTATGTTATTTCCATGCATATCCCATGCTTGGTAGGAAGCAAGAGACAGGAAAGAGAGAAGTGAAAATTCCCCATTTTAGCTGTATGTCATCTCCCCGGTGAAAGATGCACTGACCGGAGGATGATCTTGCACATTAAAGGTAATGCTGTGTATCTGTATAGAACAGCTCAAAGTGAACTAGAAATAAAAAAAGTCAAAGGAAACAGTTATGGTGGTAAATATCAGTGTGACACAGACGAAATAACTCAAAATGTTTTTTACTGACACAGCGTCAGCAAGATGTAGAGCCTGTTTCTCCACTCGTACCAGTTTTACAGCCACATAACTCACTGGATGGCAACAAAAYAATCCTTGACTTTTACCCGTTAAAGAGGGTTAAGCAGTTACCCAAATTTCTTAGTCCAGCCCTCTCATTTCCTTTTGCCATGATCTAACCTCTTCCTTCCCAACGCTGCCGTTGCTGAAGCCCGCGGGCCTCCTGCCCTGACAGCTGCGGTGCTGCGGGATGGCTGCCTGCGGGAAGGTCCTCCTCCGCTACGCTAGCATCCCTGAGAAAGGAGTYAGACCCCACGTGTGGTTGTCAGCATCCCATTTGCAAAAATCTTGTTCAGAGGCARTGTGTATAATGCTGAATATAATGCTGTGGTCCGCGGAAACCTAAGTGAAAGAAGTGTTACAGTGGAAGGGAGATGTCTCACCTGTTGTTCACCATTCATCACTTTTCTTGCTCTGATGTCCTCTCACTCCTACTCCTTTGGCCGAAGTATGGACCTAAATATCACCCTTGAATTTGAGTATATTWTAATTTGGCTTATGATTTTTACTTCCCAGGTGTCTCCGAGCACGCCTTGGTAAAGGAAAGCTGCTGGGTGGGAGGAGGTTAATGCAGAGAGGATAATGGAGCAGGAAAACCAGTCATCTCAGGCATCTGTGCTTGGATAACATGGGAAAACCACAGAATAAAATAAAGAGGTGATGAAATCATTGGAAAGGACTGGTTTTATTATTGTCATTGTTGGAGTCCGTACCACAGCCTGTAACGCCCAAAAACCACAGAAGCAGCTGGTCCACTTCTAGTGAGAGAGCTCCCTGCATCCAGTGCGGTGGAGTTGTGCTCCGTGATGTATGGAGACCTACACCCACCCAGCACAGAATCACTGAGGTGCTGAGGGTGGAAGTTGCCTCTGGAGACCACCTAGTCTAACCCCCCTGCTCAGAGTAGGATCAGCAAGAGCAGGTTGCCCAGGACCTATTCTGGCTGGRTTTTTAATAACTCTGAAGGAGATACCACAAACTCTCTGGGCAACCTGTTTCAGTGTTTGACCACCCTCACTGYAAAAAAGATCTTTTTGAGTTTAAATGGAATTATCTGTATTTCAATTTATGCCCATTGCCTCTTGTGCTGTCACTGGATAGCTCTGAGAAGAATGTGGCTTCATCTTCTTTACACCCCCCAACAGGTATTCATGAACATTGATAAGATCCCCCTGAGTCTTCTCTTCTTCAGTCTGAACAGTCCAAGCTCTCACAGCYTCTCCTTTTATGTCAYATGCTCCAATYCCTTAATCATCTTTGTGCCCCTTCAGTGGGCCCACTCCAGTATGTCCATGTCCTTTTGTACTGGGGAGCCCAGAACTGGACCCAGCACTCCGGATGTGTCTCAGCRGTGCTAAGCAGAGAAGAAGGATCAGCTCCCTCGGTGTGCTGGTGACGCTTCTCCTAATGCAGCTCAGGAGGCTGTTGGCTTTCTTTGCTCTAATGGCACATTGCTGGCTCATGTTCAACTTGGACAYCCAGACCTTTTCTGCAAAGATGCTTTTGAGACGGTTGGCCCCCAGTATGAACTGGTGCATGGGGTTGTCCCTCCCTACGTGCAGGAGCTGGCATTTCCCCCTGTTGAACTTCRTGAGATTCCTGGTGGKCTACTTCTTCAGCTTGTTGAAGTCCTTCTAAATGGCAGCACGACTATCGGCTACTCCTCCCAGTTTTCCATCATCAACAAACCTGCTGAGAGTGTCACTCTGTCTAGGCAATTAATATAGATGTTGAAAAGTATCAGCCCCAGTATTGACCCCTGGGTACACCACTAGTGGCTGTCCTCCAGCTGTATTTTGTGCTGCTGCTCACCTTTGAATTCAGCAGCTCAGCCAGTTTTCAGTCCACCTCACTGTCCCTTACCTAGCATGTACTTCATCACTTCGTCAATGAGGATGTTATGAGAGACACTGTCATAAGCCTTGTTAAAATGAAGATAAACAACACCCACGGCTCTCCCCTCATCCACCAAACCAGTCACCTCATCATAAAAGGCTATCATCAGGTTGGTCAGGCATGATTTCCCCTTCAGAATTCCATGCTGASTACTYCCAATCACCTTCTTGTCCTTCATGTGTTTGGAAAAGGCTTCCAGGAGGATTTGCGCCATCATCATCATCCCAAGGATCAAGGTAAGGCTGACTGGCCTGTAGTGCCCCAGATCCTCCTTCTTACCCTTCTTGAAGGCCATAGTGACATTTGATTTCTCCCAGTTCTCAGGAACCACTCCAGTTGTGACCTTTCAAAAATAATTGAGAYAGTGCCATCGGCCAGGTCCTTCAGCACTCATGGTCCACGTGGACCATGGACGTGGTCCCGTGGAATTCTGTACATTCAGCTTTTTTAAAGGTTCCCTAACCTGATCCTACTGTACTGTGGGCAAGTCTCCTTGCTCCACACCTTGATACAGGTCTCAGGGTCCTGGGATTCCTGAAGGCAAGACTTATCAGTAAAGACAAGTGAAAACCAGCACAACATCCAGCAACAAATAACAAGGCAGTCTCCCATCTTTTTTCTTTGTCAGTAATTACRAGAAATGGTGTATAAACTGAGATGAAACTAGGTAGCATATAGAGGCGAATCTGAAGATACTAATGCAGCTCAGTCCTTCCTAGTGTTCATGTGATGGCCAAATAAATGCTTTTTTACTAGAATAGCAGACTCTTTGACCTATCAAGAATGTTAGAACCGCTAATGCCACAGTTTAATCTTGTGCATTTTCCTTACAAGCCTATAAATACTGTAGAGTCTTGCCTATAAATACTGTAGGCAGTATTTACACAGAAGGCAATTGGGGTCTTCAAGTGGCTTCCCTTTAAACGTACCTCACTGTAGTATTTGGGGTGCTTCTCAGTGTGTGATAGTACGTGAAAAAAACAGAAAGGAAAAGATGCAATCTGGATGGTGTTGGATCTATTTCAGCATTTTTTTTGGTGTGTGTTATATGTAAGAGATCATTTGCATCTGCTCCATCTTTGGCTTTTCTTTAACAAAAAAGGCTTTTTTTTGTGGAGGGAGGGTGAGAGGGGAGAGAATTGTTTCTGAATCTTATCAAGAAATAAAATAACACAAAGTACATCTTACGAAAGAAGAGTCATGCTGTGCCTTTTTTTCCACTGGCCTACTGCCTAAGGGAAACATTCACTGGCAAATCTAAAACTTGTTCAAAACCCTTTGGAGAAGCAGACTATTATTAAATTATTTATTTTATCTTTGAAGTGTTTCCATTTTTATACTTTTAAGGATTTCTCTGTAAAAGCCGGGGTGCCTGAGAATATTTGGCCTGTAGTGATCTTTGAAACATAAGCCTCTTTTTTTCCTTTCTGTCTTTTCTTCTCCCCCACTCTCTCCCTCCCAGTTTCTTCCCAAAATGAATGAGGATCTGTCTGATGCGGAGAGGCTGTACTCATTGGGGAAATTTAAGGAGATCTTTAGTAGCTGGAAACAACTAGAGCCTGGTTTGCACTGTGTTTGCTTAATTTTTTTTAAGAGAAACAAACCTGGCAGAATCAGAAAGGGTGGGAGACATATTCAAATGCTTTCAAGCACTTATTAAAATGTTATGTAATTAAATGTTATGATCATGCCTGTAGCAGTGTCTTTTGAAATAACTGTACTAGCTGGGCCTTCTGAAACCAGCACAGGAAAGTAATTCATTTGCAAGGTTATCGGCCATTGAGACGTATGCCTTCGGGACCTAATTTAATGGGAGAACTCCCATTGACTTGCGTGGGCTTGGACAGGGCCTGAGGAGAGCCCTGCTGGTGTTCCCAACATGGTCCTTGCAGACTCGGAAAACAAAAAAATTGTGTAGCCATATGATGAGCACGGTGCTTTGCATTGGGGTGAGGTGTTGGTGTGACCCTGAGGGGGTAGCAGCAGAGCTAAGCAGGGCTGAGCCCTCCACGGGTGGTGGGTACAGGGCTGAGCCCTCCATGGGTGGCGGGTACGGGGCTCGGGAAGGATGCTCTGCTGGATGCTGGATGCGGTACTGCTGCCAGCAGGAGCTGCACTACTTGAAGACACAGGGACCATCACTATCTCTGCAGGATTTCTTACTGGGTAGCAGAAAGAAGGGACACAATATATAGGCTAGCGTGTAAGCCTGGTAGAAATGTGCCTTTTAAAACAGCATTATGGGTCTTCCCTTTCAAGTGGTGGCTTGCCAGTTACCTTAGGGAGCAGAAAGGTTCTGAGTGTTGGGTGAAATGGATGTAGAGGTGCAGCCTGGGCGCCGTGAGCATCTGTGTGTCAGTGGCTCCATCCCTCGGTGTGAAAGGTCCCACGCTAAGAGGGTGAGTTATGTGGAGTTGCATGTGTGGAGGAGTTAGATAGCAAAAAGGATGGGTTCTCCCATCGGTGGGATTAGGACCATGTGTGTAAGGGAGCGTTTCTGTGCAACTGGCCTAAAGCTGAGCTCAGTAGTGAGGAGTTAGCACAGTGGCAATGGGAGGGGTAGGGCAGGTCCCAGTGCAAAGGTGCTGATGAGGCTGTTGGTGCTGCTTCCTACAGTGGATAATGTGCCAGCTAGTACTAACCCATAATGCTCGATGATCATCGTGGGGAATTCCTAGCTCCCAAGATTACTGGTAGTGAGATGTTTTCCCTTTTAGCTAGCTCTCTGATTGAAGGGCATAGCTAAAATGCACKGAAAGCCTGTACACAACGCTCCATTTATATTGCTGAACTTTATTCCACAAGGGAGGGCTTCTGTGTTGGTCTGTTTTGTCTTGTGCAACCTCCTTCTTGCTGTCTTAACTGCATATGATGATTAGGTAAATGAGCCTGTTCTTTCCGGTAAGTAATGGGCATCTTCACTCTTTAGTGCAGTCTGGGTTGCAGTGGATCATCTCACACTTTTTCACTCAGCATATTGCCTGTCATTAGAAATCTGCTCATCTTTCCTTCATTTCTAAGGCCAGTTAAGTGCAYATGGTTGCAAATGCCTTCAGGTGCTGCCTCTGTTCCCACACCTCTCCTTTTACAAAATATTTGAAACTTAACATGCTGAAAGTGCATCATCTTGTGAAGAGGGACTCTGCTGCCACAAATTTAAAACCACACTTCCATGATCACTAGTGTCAGGTCGCTGCAATGCCAGATCAGCCACCTCTATAGACCTGAGTTTGGGCAACCACTTATCTGCACTTCCATGAACTGGCAGAAATGGTACAGGATAGAAATTATGCTTCCAGTTGTGGGAAGACTAAACACTTGATCGGGCAGAACAATTCTTGATATGCGATAAATCTGTGAATAGTTTTGAACAACTAGTAAGCYCCTACCAGACTGATGCTGTATGCCAGGTGGTCTTTTAGATCCAGCACATCACCCCAAAGCCAGAAGTGGTGTGTCATCAAACCATGGCTTAAGCTTGCTGCAGGATCCATATTATGATGGGAAGGCACAAGTCTGTAATGCCAGGCTGTCCACTCTACATTTTTCGTGAAATAACTTAAGTGAGTACAAATAACGATTGTGGGACCCAAAAGCAATATCRAAATATTAATAACTGAGAGGTTTGTGTTATTCTGGGTAGCCAGGACAACAGGCCAGCTTGTGGTTCCAGGGAAATCAGTGGAAGGCCTCAAAAAGGCCAAGTTTGGAAGGGCCCCACTAAAATCAAAGTAATTGTGTGTGCCTGGGAATGACCCTGAGACAACTGCTTCTGCTAGACTGAAGGTTTTGCGGAACAGGGTACAAGGAGAGAAGGAATGCCATTTTCCTTGTGTACAACAGAAAAATCGGATCCAATAAACAACATTATTTTTATGTCCCCTGAACAACATTGGGGTTTTTTTCAGGTTTTTAACATTTTCATCTACTACTTGCAAAGCCTTACACTCTAGCTCCCTCTTAGCAGATGGAAATTAGAGGGAAAAAAAAAAAAAGACTGTATGTGCTGGCATATCCATATGGCATTCAAGTGAGAAATCACTTGGAACACGGGGCCTCGGGTGGGGTCACAGCCTCCATACGTTCTTTGATGGGTGCAAAGGGTCCTGAAACTTGTTGCTGCTGTAACAGCGGGGGAATGGGGTTGGTGTAGCGCAGGCTGAAAATCCCTGACRGGGAAGGAGGGGGAGACAAGAGAGAGGAACAACCCCCAAGGTGTTTAGTTACCTATTTGCCCCCGAAATCTCAGGCACCGTTGAGAAGGCAGGCCTGAGTGCTTTTGAATGATTTGCAGCCTCTTGCTGTAAAACCATAATTACATCAGAGCAAATATATGCCGGCTTTATCATGCATAATAAACTCCAAATGAAACCCTCTCCAGCACAGAGGATCTGCGCGCCGTGTGGGGAGGGTTTAAGTGATGCAGGAGCCTCATGTGGGCTTTCTGTCTTACTAGAAGGACATGTGAGGACTGCACGTGCTACAGCAGGAGCGCCAGCGGATAAAAGAGACGTTCRTGCATTGTTCTGAGCGGCTCAGTAGTCTGCTCAAGTCGTTTGAGCAGCTACTCAAATGCCAAAGACTGACTTTGAGCAGGGTCTTTTCTCTTATCCCCTTGCGTTATCTAAACCTGTTCTGGAGTCATCTGGTACATCCATCTTTGGCATTTCATTGACTTCAGCAGGTTTGGCATCAGCCCTGTGTATGCGTGTATCTGTCTCTGTAATTCTCCTAGCTGTTTACATATCTGTCTTATGTATTTATTTTCCCTAGTACCCACCACTGCAATATATAAGGGAGGAATCATCCTCCACAATGCCAATTTCTTTTGGCTTCTTTCCTGTGCGTGTTTTGCTTTGCACTTTTCCTCTGAAGTTACGGCTGGGATTCTCAGTTATTCCACAATGTTGCTCTAACTCTGCTCAGATGAAGGGTCTACCGCCAGCTGCAATGGGAGCAGACTCAGAGCAGGGCTGAGTTTTTCAGGGTATCCTGCCCTACGTGTACAACAAAAATAGCCTGGAGTTGYCATGTATCCTCCGACAAACAAAAGGTAGTGGATCATGACTTTCCCAAAAAATCAGAAGGGCTTCAGAGACCCTGCAAGATCCTTTCCCACCTGGCCAGGATWAAATGTCAGTTGTTGCATCTCTAATTAGGAGTTAAAATAGCTGAGATGGATATATTTTTTGAGAACAGAATACCATGTACAAAAAGGAAACTAGCTGCATTCAAAACTTTATTCAGAATCATATCCACAGCCCCAAACTCCAATGTATGTGAGTAAGTGAGTCAAGAAAACCATCCATTTGTTCATATTCAGAGTGCCAAAAGGAGGCTGCAGAGAAGTCACAGGACTGCRGCACTTGCAGACCTCAGGATCCTCTGAGGCCAGCTCTGCTTTAGCCTGTGTTCAGCCTCTCGCCAGCCGATTGCTATGATCCTTCCCAAGCTCCTGTGCAGGGAAAACCAGACAACCGATGCTCCAAAACCCACTGAAGCAATGGGGAGTCTTGGGCTGAAATCCAACTCTATGCAAGAATTTCATCTAACCAGTGCTAGCGATTCAGCTCCAGGATGACTGATAGACATTGGCTTTGTGCCCCTCAGAGCTCTTTCCCAAAAAGCTGCTAGTTTACGTGCCCTTATATTAAAGACTAATCTTAGTTACAAGCTCTGACACAGACTTCTCATTAGTAATGACCTATGAACTTCAACTGCTTCAGGTCAAGTTAGTTGTTACTTCTAATTTTGCAAAAGGAAAGAGCTTTGTGGAATATCACCCTTCTCTTCATTTCTTTGCTTGTGCCTAAGTGGCCCTTGGAGAGCCTTATAGGAGGTGTGCACCTGTAAGGATGTGTTCTTGTAGCAATGAAACAAAAGACAACCAAATCCAAATGCAGCTAACAATTGTTAATCTATTGGAAGTCCAAAGAGCCAGTCATTACGTATGGACAGCTTTATACCAGACATAAGTATTGCTTGGCATGGGTTCTTCTTTAATTGCATTATACAAACATAACAGAAAATTGACCCAAAGGGGGAAAACAATTTTATCCTTAGAACACTCTTCTGACTAAGTACAGAGCTTTTAATTAAATTCCCTATACAAAGTGACTGCCTGTCTCTCATGTTGAGCCTAATTGATATCAAAGCCATCCTTAAAATCAATATTTTTTTCTGGAAAAAAGAGCAAATACCCTCTCCACCCCAACAGAATTCAATAAATAATTTGATAGTACTTGACTCCTAACTGTAATCTTTGTCTCATTTGAGCAGAATATAAAGTGAAAATTTGTCCCCACTGCCCCCCAGCATTCCCATTGCATCACAAATCAGGCGCCACAGAATGTCAGTATTCCTCCTCAGCAGGTCTGCTGTTTCCATTTATTTCAGTGAACCATGCTGAGCAAGGGAGGAATTCAAAATCTTCAGGTGGCAACACATTTACGCTGCTTTTGTTACCTATTTATATTTTTTACTTATTTATGATTACGGTTGCAATTGGATCCCATTAGAAGTCTCAGTAAGATCAAAGGCTTGTTAGAGCAGGCACTAGACAAACCCATACTCTTTCAAGCCTGCTCAGGAGGGTTTGCAGTGTACCATACCCCTGCTGCAAACCCATAAGCAGGCGCTTAACTCTACTCCTAGGAAAAAAGGCATGCAGGTCCCTGCTTTGATAAGACAAACACACAAATCAAAGGAGCAGGCCTCGTTCGTTACCTTTGCTTTCTAAACAGTGTCTCCTTCATCTGTCCTTTTTGTTTTGTGCAGGAACCCTGTCAATCTATCTCATCAGAGCTGGCAAGAGAGTTGGTCCTCTTTGCCAGGAGCGGCTTAGAAAACTGAAGGAAAAGAGCAAGAACAAAAATGAAGCTAAACATTAGGGTGGYGGTTGTTTTTTTTTTTTTTYCCCAATTATTCAGCCAGATTTAGTGAAGTGGGGAGCTGAAAGTCTGRCACTGGTTACTGCCCCACCAAAAAGATGGTCTAACCGTAAGTCAAAGCAGAGTTAGCATGTGCAGTCCTTTTGCATCGCCTGTTTCTGATAAAAGCAGGAATAATCTCTGCAGAGACCGCTGCCTAGCGAGGGAGCACAGACTTGAAAGCTCAGCCCTGATCTTCAGTTTCTGCTCTGTAATGTCTCTCTGTTGATATTGGCCCTTGGGGACTCTTGCTACAAGCACAATTTTCTTTCAAGAGCGTATGCTAATTGTGGCATTAGGGCTGTATTTATGATCTCTAGCTGACTGTGGCAGGTAAGATTGGGAGGGAAGTGATACTGAATCCGCAGACTGATCGTACTCATAAAGCATGATTTTGTGCTTCCCATGCACTGTGGCACCCTGAAGCATGGGGGATTAGCATAAAGAGAAACCTGCCTCGACGTCACTGGAATAAATATTCGTCCAAGACTTAGGTAGCTGAGCCAGCTCCATGGACCTAGCAGCATGCTTGTGCACCGAGAGAACGACCTGAAACCTAGTTTTCATAGGCAACCACCAAAGCAGTCTGCTTTCCTGGGCTTTGGGAAGGAAGAGAGGCTGGAGGAAGGCTGGGGGCATGGATGCTATTTTACCGCATCATGCCTGGTCCTTTATTCCAAAAATCATCATTCATTTAGTTCTGAAAATTATTCATCTTTCATCGAATCATAGAATCATGAAGGTTGGAAAAGACCTTTAAGATCATCGAATCCAACCATCAACCCAGTACCCATGCCCACTAAACCATGTCCTGAAGCGCCACATCCACATGTTTTTTGAATGCCTCCAGGGATGGTGACTCCGCCACTTCCCTGGGCAGCCTGTTCCAATGCTTGACAACCCTTTCGGTGAAGAAATTTTTCCTAATATCCAATCTAAACCTCCCCTGGCGCAACTTGAGGCCACTTCCTCTTGTCCTATTGCTTGTTACTTGGGAGAAGAGACCGACACCCTCCTCTCTACAGCCTCCTTTCAGGTAGACCACACTTTCAGAGTGGTCCTGTGCCTTCACACCTTCTATTGCAGTCCACCTCAGAAACAAAAACCTGGTGGTTGCAGAAGGAGATAGCAGCCAATTAGCCCTCCTAAAAGGTCACCTTCTGGGGGGKTTCTCATTTGGGGTCTGCATCCCATGGTCCTTTTAAAGTTTTGTTGCTGGCTTTGGCAGATGGATGAGATCGAATCGCCATGTGAGTGTGTTTGGGCACACCTAAGTCTCGTCTTTAGCTGGGATTGCAGCTGGCGGTGGGGAGCTGAGCCAGCGCCCGCTGCGGTGCACAGAAGGCCCTTGTAGACGACGTGTGTTCAAATACGCCACCATTTCACACCTAACATAAACTTGTTTCAGCTACACGCAATGCAAATAAAATATTTAGCAGAGCCTGGCCATACATCTGAATGCCAGCGGAAAGTAAGAAGGGCTGGAAATAAATATTGACGTGAAGGTGCCAAGGCTCATGGTAAGTCAGGTGTATGTGTTGCTATTTTATAGGCTCTGCTAAATGATCAGAGCCTGACTCTGCCCACAGCTGCARTGGTGTAAATCCAGAATAACTCTGCCAATATCAGAGTTACACCACCTCAAAACTGGTGCATATGAGCTTCTGTCCAGCAGGGCTGAGCATTTCAATGCAGGAAGACCCAGACCTCCTTTCCTAAATAATATTTATGCAGGACTCCTTAGGCATCTGCGGAAGAGTCACCATAAAATTTCTGTTGCTCTAGGGAGGGCCTTGAAAGAACAATTTGCAGGCAGTTATTATCATGAATAGAGATGGTAATTGAATTAGTAGTTATTTAATTATTATTATTAGTGTAATAAATAGTTCTTGCCCTCCTTGGTCCTGCAAAATGCAGCCTGAGGAAATCCCAATAAGAGAAAAGAGCTCCATTTGGAGTCAGCTATTAGAAAAACACTGCAGTGAAGGAGGAACCAGAGGAAATATCCATACCTACCCAGAAGGCAATTTCTGCACACTCTAAAATATTGCAGAAGATGCCTCTTCCAGAGGCGTACTTTGGTTCGGGGAGGAGTTACACTGGGAGCTGAAATTGTTGATTTATATGTATGCATATATATTGTGCTTCGCTTCATCAAATGTATGGCATAGAGGCCGTACCATGGATAAGTTGCTTCGAGTTACGAGAAACATTTATTTACTGATGGAGGCTGTGTGGTGACAACACAGCCTGTGAGGCAAAGCAGGTGGAAGGAAGGGTCCGTCTTGGCCAGTCTTTAACACGAGCCCAAGAGATAAGTGTTTCCAATACAGCATGCCAAAGCGATGCGGGGAGATTTGTCTCCTACCCAAGCTAATGATGGAGCCATGTCACCATATGTGTGGTTAGTTTCCAGCAGCTCCTCACTTTTTCAGCACGAATGGAGGATGACAGATTGTATATTAGACAAATTACTCTTCTCTTGAAAGCAGCAGTCTCAGTGATATCCAAGAGCCTTCTTTACTCTCTCACCACTGAACAATTTCTGCACCATCATTCAAAGCTCTTCGCAATAAAAAGGTGGTCGGTAAGCAAGAATTACAGCACAGCTCTTTAGTTCCCAGCTAGCGCTTCCCGAGGCTACGCCTGTACCGGCGACCGCAGCAGGCTGCCATCCATCCTCTGATCTTCCTGCCAACTGGCATGGCCRTGCTGGCACCCACATGGACAAACCCTCTTCTTCTGAAAAAACAGGGTGGCCACATCCCAGCTGCCCACTGAGAGCAGCCYGGCCGGCTCCAGCCAAATCCCCGCCGGGGGGGATGCTTCGGGGACAGTGCCGACATCGCGTGGCTGGGGCTCGAGCCAGGTTGTGGACCTGTGTCTACCCCGGGATGGGTGGCAGGGGGGGTCTCCAGGTATAGCAGGGTGGACTGATTCCCTGACCTTGGGGCTGCTCCCAGGAAAGTCTCCAAAGAAGCAGATCCATCAGTGCTGTGGGAAGGAGATGGGGAATTGATGTCCTCAGGGGAAGCCTTAGGCCTTAACCTTAGCCTCAGACAACAAATTCAGTAGTTGCCTTGGGGACAAAAACTGGAAGGCAAACATGCCCTTAAAAACATCATGTCCCTGGGTAYGCTTTGGTAGAGATGAACTTTTTTTCACCATGTTTGCAGCTTTCAGAGACAGATGGTGATTCCCGTTGCAAGCCCAAATTTTTAAGGCATTTCTGATATTGAAGACTCATCTCGGTTATCATCAATTGAACCCCGAGTTCCCACTGGTCATTGCCTAAGGATACTGCATGTAGGGTCACCCAGCTGGTGATGACAACTGTTCTGTAAAGAAGTACCCTCTTGGCCTACCCTCCTTTGAGGACAAACCTGTAGATCCCATCAGCCAGATGTTGTCAGGGGTCCGGTACTCCACGTTACCCTCCATTCGTCTGCATTCGCTTTTGCCTTGCATCATCCACTTTCCAGCACATCTTCCAGGCACTACCCGAATCACAGACCTAATTCTTGGCTTTCCTCTTCACCTACCACTTCTGTTCTTCTCTTTGCCCCCTCCTCAAACTCCTGCTGCTGCTCTCTGTCTCCAGGACATCACTACGGATAGTGCATTGCCCTCTAATGGATAGATTTCAAACTGAGCTCCTYGACTGACCAGAACTATTGGTAGGATCCTTTGACCCACTAATGAGGCAGGAGACTTGATATCCACATCCAAGCCACTTTCTATGCACCACTTCCCTTGAATCAAAATGAAATACTTTTTTTTTTTAATAGCACAGACATTGGACTGAACGTTGCAGCTATTTTTAAGAAGAGGCAGAGGAAATCTGTGCCAGTATGAACCCTGGCTCCTTCATGTCCATGAATGCTTTAATTGGCTTCGGAGTTAGGAAAGCATTAACAAAGCTGATTTCTGTGATTCCACGCATCTGGATTTCAGGGTGGGTTTTTTTTAGCTTGCCTAATCCTGCTTAAAGTCTTAAGATTTATTTGTATGTTTATAAGATGCTGCTTTTCTCATTATATGTACATTACMGTCACCATTAAAATAATACAAACAAAAGGAAAAACAGAATGGACTTGCAAGCAGCTGATAATTAATTACAGAGAACTTTTGAAAGGGTGGCTTAGCATCTTAAGCAATTCCTTTTGCTGCCAGATACATGGGCTTGTTTTATAAACTACAATCAATCTGCCATTGGGGGGAAAACTGCAAAATGAACTTAGTCATCTGAGCTCATTTTCAGTTTCAAAAACTGAAAGGCTTCGGAGTACAAAGTACCCTCTTCTTTTAATGTCAGTAAATAAGTTGATCTGTTTATATGGTTTTCAATACAAGTAAACTGCTTGCCATTTAAACAAGTTCAATCAGCTGTGAAAATTGACATTTTTAACCATAAAATCAGACTTCATCCTACCATGATATTAAATATTAAGGAATTATTTAAAGGACAGTATACATTTCAGAAACCTGCCTGGAGAGATGAATGCCAATTTCTGCCATTCACAAATAATGTACAAAAAATGGCCCCTTGGCTTGGGACCTGCTGCTCTGTAAAAGCTGCTTTACAGACTTATTCCAACATGGGAAATCATCGTTGCTCTGAGAAGATATTCAAGCTTCACATTCAGCCCTTGCACAGCAAAAACACATCCTTGAAGAGGACTGCCAGCGAAGATGGATGGGAAAAGGGCATCGTATGCTGATGCTCTCCCTGGTGCCGGCATGTCCGGGTCTGTGGGGGGCTGCAGCAGGGCTCAGCATCCTCCGGTCCCTGGAGCCTGGGGCTTTGTGAGCCTGGGAGGCATCTGCCCCGCCGTACCCTGCCCGTGGAGGTGAGCAGTGGGATTTCCAGCTCCACTTGCTCATACGCATGGCTGCACTTGCAAGTGGCACTTGGGAATGGGACATTTCTACTATCATTGATACTTCAGGAGGTCTGCACATACTCCCCTGGCCCCTGYCTTATTCTTTTTTCTTTTTCTCCTTTTTTTCTCCTGCTTCTATACCATTTTGGGGACAAAAAAACCCCACGTTGCTTCTGACCGGCCTTACAACTGATGCAGCTCTTCACAGCTCAACACCCCTGATGGCTTGCCTGTGCCAAAGGGGTCTCATTGTGTAAGGGGTTTCCTCTGAATAGGACAAAGCAAAACAGCGAAGCAGTGGGATTACTGGGCTGCTGAAGGGAGACAATGGGGAAACAAAACTCAGGCCGGAGAGACATTTATTTTTCGGAGGGGCATGGCTGCCCTTACACAATCCCTTTTAAAGCGCTGAAGTTTCTCTAACACAATCCAGTCCTGCAGCCAGGCAGAAATCCAGTGCATTCGAAACCTATTCATTCCATCTTTAATTTAAAAAATGTGCACCCATTTACTACCACAGACTGCAGGAGTATTAAGGTATAGGAAGATCTAACGATAGGCTTTGGGGTTCCTCTGCTTGAGCACCTCTGGACATTTCAAGCACCGAATGATGAYGGCAGTCAGTCCTTTCCGTGCTGACTAGTTGATGTGGAAATCCAAGTGGGTGCAGGTTTCGGTGATCCACTGCCTGCTGACCGAGCACATCTCTGTCATTCCCTGTCCCATACTGGCTCGCTTTTGGCCTCCAGCCTGAATTTTAGCTCTAAGTCCCCCCARATGGCCCGAGGCTTTTCTGCTTGAGGGCAAGGAGAAGGGGCAGCCCTCTCTTTGTGGCTGTGGTAGTGATCTGCATCCGTGGTAGGGTGTGATTGAAAAAGAGGTGTGAATTCTGGGGGTACTGGGGGTGCTGGTAGCGTCCAGTTTTGCTCCTTGTTGGGGATTCTGGCTGTGACTGTGGTTCTTTCCCTTGTAGAAATTTTCTCCGGAGCCCCTCCAGTGCTAGAAGCTGACCTTACCCATACAGGACCACTCAATGCTGTCTCACTTGTCACAGGTGTTGGGTATGACCTCCCCAGATCAGCCCAAGGAATTGATTTCTCCTCAGCTTCCTACATGCCAAGCTGCGACTCTCTCCCTGCCCTGGRCATAATGGGAAAAATGCTGGAGAGAGAGCACTAACACATCCCACAGGGCTGCTTGCTATAGGGCTAGCTCTTGGCACTCCTTTGTTCCCCTACAAAGGCCTGTGGGATGGGGGGAAACCAGTCCCATCATAAACAAACAAATGCGCTAAGTTAAATTTTTTAAATGGAGTCATAAATAAAGAACTATCATTGGAGTAGTCCCTAAAGACACTGTTTTTGCTAGGGTTTTTTTTAATGTTGGCAGCTTCAGCAACTTTTACAGAGATGTCAGAGTAAATAGCCTGCAATCCTACARCATCTTATAAAAGTCTTTAACAACAAGAAGATTTTTATGCTTTCATATTAGATGACTTCCTAATACACATTCTGTTCATGTCTCCTTGTTTTATGTAGTGTAGAAAAAAATAATAATCCCTGTCTGCAGCATATCTTAAAATGTACATCTTTAGCAATTCTTGACTTAAGGATGAAAGATCTAGATGCCTTTTGGACAGAAGACGATCAGAGTTTTCTGGGATTTGGAACATCCCATAGCTTCTGCGCCAGCCATAAAGGGGGAGGGAGGGGAAGAAATGCTTATTCTGTTTAACTTAACACAGTTTAATCACACTGTGCCGGTAAATTTCCTGATACACTATTAGAAGGCTCTTTCATCTTGCAGATTAAAGGCTACCTGGGGAAGTTGTTGCACAGTGAGGTAAAGGGTGCATTAGCTCTCCTGTCTCAGTAAGTACAAGGTGGGCCATTTCACTTTCAAAGTGGAGTAAATTTTCTCTCATGAGGAGAGTTACTACAAGGAGCGTTAGTACAGTGTGCTATATGTTTACAACTTGCATTCGGGATAGGGTTGATTTCCCTCCATAGAAGAGGTCAAAACCATGATGAGATATAGTAGCTGAAAGCTGAATCTCTCGAAATTCAACCTAAAAATGAGCATACACTCTTAACCATAGGCATTTTTAGCTCCTGGAACAACTTATCTAAATTCCCCATCATCTGACAGCTTTAAATCAGTCTGGATGTGTTCCTAGAAAATATACTCTAAATCAGCTGAAAGTCAAGAGCATGATGCGTGATTCCCGCAGGGAGGGTCTACAGCCTACATTATGAGGGAGGTGAGACCAAGTGAGCAGAATGGTCTTACAGTTGCTGAAGCCAATGAACAACACGTCCCACACCACTCTCAACCAACTGCATCTGCCTGCAGTGAGTACCTTTAATAAATCATGGTTTTTTTCCTTTCTGTATCAATCACTTGTTTCAACTCTGGAGCTTTCTCAAAGGAAATGTTACAGGGGCCCAAAACCTTTACCCATGGCTGAAGTGAGAACACAATGACAGGGTTTTAAGACATGGAGCTGGTTTTATTAAAGTCTYCTTTCTTCCTCACACCTGGAACTCATCCCTAAAACCTTCAGACTCCATTCTTTTCTAAATCTACCTTGAAGGTGACAGACAAGGTGAAGCCCACCCAAACTACCTTTGGAGTTGTCTACATTGCTGATGTCCACCTGATCCAGTCACTATGTATAGTGGAAGGAGAGAAAAAAGCCCTTGTAAAGAGTGACTCTTCTGACCAACRTTAGGGTGAGGTGGAGAGTGCCTTGGACTCCCTTGGCTCTACCAACTGGATTRGCAGTGAGCGTAGGAGGACCTGAGGGTGATGAGCTCAAATAGATTTAGAGCCAAGACGGTGTTGCTTGTGTCTTGAAACAATCTCCAAAGGAGAATTTAGTGCAGMAAAGTTGGACGGGGGAGGTGGTGGTGACAAGTTTTTATTAGACCTACTKATATCTTTAGGGGAAACCCCAGATAAACTTCTCAGAGTTGTGTTCCTTCACCAGGCCTGGCAGGAAACAGTAGGCTCCAAGGTTAGCTGCAGCTGCTAATCCAATTCTCTACACTGGTCCAGCTTGAGGACTAGGTGATGAGGGCTGTCAGGAGGTGCCCACTTCCTAGGAGCACAGTTGCCTGTGACTGCAGGAGCTGCGCTGGCTGTGTATATGGGCAACTCAAGCCTTGCCTGTAGTGCCAGCTACCTCCAGTCCTCTCTGAAAACTGGCTTTCTCTTTTCCTTTCCATGTGTGTAAACCATCATCAGAAGCTCAGCGTTTCCTATAATGCTGTAAATAGATAGCCTTCAAGTTCYATGACTGTGTTTGGCCTATATACTTTTTAAACTTTGCTGTCATGGATCTCTATTCTCTTTGTTTCAGGCTATTATCAAATCTCCACCGTGAACTCACAATGGAGATACACACAACACTTTACAATGAGGAATCATTCAAGCTACAATTGCATCTAATTTTGCTGCAAAGGTATGTCCTTTGTACTGTCTCTATGCTAATAACCTTGGAGACTTTGTTAAGGCAGAGTGGAAGTTTGGAAGGATAAAGAATGTCTATACGAAATCTGGAGATGTGACTGCAACTGAAATGGAGGCCTAATTAGTTTGGGCAGACCACCGCACTCCTGTGGATGCTGTAAGTTTGATTCAAGCTACTGCACCAATCTGGTGTTGCACAGTGCTGTATAGTCAAGGCACACTGTTCAGAAGTAGATTGGGCATCCCTCATTACACAAAATGTCCTACTRTAGTGTTTATAAGACTATCTAAAGAGGGCTAAGACTGGGCCAAAGGAATGGCATCCTAGAAATCAGGATAATTTCTTAACAAACAAATCTCTTACACTATGGAATGATTTCCAGTGGCAGCTCTATTGCTAGACCTGGAAACAATAAAAATCAGTAATAGGATATGACCATCCAAAAGGCATCCTCCAGTTCCACTTCCATTGAAACCATGAAYAGAAAAATGGTGATGGATTTACCATCCTGAGCAATTCTGAGGCCATTCCTGGCAGATGGCACTGGATCTGATCTGCAAGGCTACCCAGAAACCACCCTCCCTACTCCGCTACAGGACATTAGCTTATGACTGCTACCAGCTAGGAGGTGAGCCACATTTCTTCAGCACGGTGAACAAAGTTGTTCAAGTCTTCTGCTGAGCCACGAGGAAGTCATTGTGCCACCAGGAGGTAACAAGGGATGCTTTAGATTATTCTGTACATATCTGTGTTGGCCCTGCTACTATGATATCCAAGGGTGCTTCAGCATTAAGAGGGGTTTTTAGGCAAACAGCAGGGTAATAGACAGGTTTTATTAAGTGCTTCTAAAATCTCTGCAGACAAATTTAATTCTTTAGTGCACAGAGCTTCAGGAATTATYGTGGTCGTTACTGTGTCTTTGAAGCGCAGAACAGCCTGGATACCAAAYGCAAAAGGCAAGTACCAACTGGAAGTAGATGGAATTAGGGTTGCTTAGTTGTATGGAGATGTGAAGTGAGGCTGGGTTCAGACAAGGACCTTCTTGTTGTCRAATTGTGGTTTTCTTGTTTACACTGTTCTGCATTACTTCTTTCTGATCCAGCAAATCTGTTGTAGCTAAGCCACATGTGCGCTTGCTTATAATAATTGGTAAAAATAGAATTGAGAGAGTTCAGCAGTAACCGAGGGCACTGATATCCCTTGACCAGTCCTAGAACTGCTATATCTGAGGAATAGGCAGCTGCGGCAATACATTGGGGACCCATCGTAAGATCTGTTCCCTACACAGAGCAATTTTAATACATCTTAAGCCTAGAAGTTACAGTCTGCAGATCATGGCAACTCCAGTGGATCTATAAAATCATAGATCTTCTTAAAACAGAGGAGGGCCTTTGAAGAAAGCAGAAACAAACAGGCTGAATACGGGTTGACTTCCTGATTTGTCTCCCTCCTGTTTTTCGGGGCCCACACCCTGTCTCATTCCCTTTATGCTCTTTATACATCAAATGGCTGAATAGCTAGTGTGGGTAAATCTGTCATTATGGCCTTACTTAGCATTCAGACCAACTTTCCTGTTGGATGTAACTTGTGGGATCCTAACTTCGCAGACCTAAGACGAGTTGTGTAATTTCTGTTCATATGAACAGAAGCTCGTGCATTTTGAAATGTTACAATCAAATAACCCCATCTGTACTTGGGAGTCTGTAGCAGGCTGACTTGCAGTTGCCTTTTTGCGGTAATTATGGAACTTCCTTGGTAGGAAGCATTTCAGCTGTGCTAAACCTCAGTCCTCTCGGCTTTTGGCTTCCTCGCAAGATGAGATTTGTAAACACAGTGGAAAATTCTGCATTTTGCATTTTAATGATCTCTAGGAAGACTGACCACTTAGTGACAGTATCTCCTACTTTCTTCAAAACATCTCTGATCTCCTATACTTCAAAATCCCTGTGAGCTTCCAAGGTGACAGGAAGGTATTTTTATCTCTAACCTTTCCCTGACTTTCGGGCATTTCAATTTTTTCATTGAGTACAGTGAAGACCAAGAGAAGATTGCTCTCATCTTCCAATTCTAGCTTTGCCCATCCTCCCGATAATGAAATACACTGTTGTCTGGTTTCTCCCTGCACAACATTTTTGGCCATAGGTGGGGTACGATGAAGTCTTCATCAACATGAACGATTAAAATAAAGTTTCCCTGCTGCTTATTTGTACTGTATTTTGAAAGTATAAGCRAAGATTTTTTTACAAACTGGATTTTCAAGGATCTGTTTTTGAGGTCTGAATACATGTTAATAAGGGTTTCCTAAATTCCAGTCTCCTCCTCCTGTCACTGGTGAGGGTTGCTTAGTATTTCTGAAAAATCAGATCCATTGCTAAAATGTGCTGCCAGACAGAATTTGATATCTATTGTTAAAGTTCATTAGACTGAAGCCAAAAAAAATCCCCGTCTGGTTTGGTGCAAAGCTCTTTTTCCCCTGAGTGCCTTTGGCTACGAATTCTGCATATTCTAATTTTAAAGTATCATTCATTTTCTATTTGGTGATAAATGCTTTCCTGTGTAAGAGTCTTTTGATTGCTCTGCTAATTAAAGTGGATAGTTTCCTTTTATGTTAGGTGACTGGGCTTCTGGGTAACTGCAGTTTGCAGGGAACAGCCAAGGTTACGTCGCAGTGTTTATTACCTTCACTCTCATCACCAACGGGTACATGTCCTGGAGCTCCAAATTCTCAGTAAGAAAATGAATATAAGAAAATGAGGAACTTGTCATTTTGGATGCTTTTTGGTCCCCCTTTCCTAGGAATGGCTTTTTATCCATTTGCTCTCCTAGATTCATTACACTGTGGGAAAGTTTTGATGCCTTAAAGGGCACAGAGACAGAAGTAGGAATGGAACTTCCCTGTTGTCCTTTTTTTCCYCCTCTGAGCCTATTTTGGTCAGCATAGATGTTAGTGATTGTGGCACATGAGCATGTGCTGGGAAACTCACTCTTTTCGTGAATGCTATTTTAATTACCAAACAACGCTGTGCCTTCAATTCTACAAAAATGCCTCTCTCTTGATCTGAACTGCTCTGGCAAGTGCAGGGGRCTTGATCTGAAATATTAGAGAAAACACAGGAGAATACCCTGAACAGAACAGAAAGTGAATAACCATGGCCAGTCAGGCCAATCTATTCAGAGGAAAACCTCTGCGGGTGGAGATCTAGCTACCACCTGGTGGACCGTTGTTCTTCCAGGCTGGACTTCTCCTGAGATGGATATCAGCAACAAGCTATCAAAGAAGGGCCTCGAAATATCTCAAGTGAGTATCTGATAAAGGGCACTGCTATAAGCAAAGAGAACTACTATAACAGCAAAACTCTTTCCAGTGAATGGGACTTACAGAACGCATAATAAAAGATCAAGGGGAAGATGTAGAAGTTTTGAGGCCTCTCTGGAAGGACYCACATCTTCAGGATGCTCCTGCCTGGAGGTGTGTGTTCCTGCAGGTCTGTAATTATCATGGTGTGTCTGTGTCAAGTGTGCACATGGCTTAGGAGTGCTGTTAAAACGTGACATTAGGATCTTTAGCTGTTTTCACACTGTCAAGGTGATCAGGAGCTCTGCTGATGGTATGCAAGTGTTTTTGGTGAGGGGGAAGGTTCCTGTTGTTTCTGAAGTCTATGGAAACTGGTCTTCAGAGCTCACATGGAGCAAGAAGGGGTACAAGCCTCAAAGGCCACCTTCAGAGCTAGTGTCTAAAGGGATTTTAAACTCAACAGGATCAAAACTCATGGACCAAAGTTTGGGTTTAATATAACGTCATGATGACAGTKTTCAGGGAAGCTCTGCCAACTGTCTTACTTCAAGTAAAATTTGGAGATATCTGGAGACCTAGTCTGACTGCTCTTCTCTGAATGCTAAGTATCTCTTTCAGACCCCAGTTTCCCCTGTCCTGAGTAGCAGCAGAAATCGTGAGCCTTGCAGGTCACACCAGCAAGGGAAAGCAACCATGGATACAGCATCTGCATATAGGGTACCTTGTTTTAGTCAGACCCCTGAAGCAGCAGGAGCCATAAACTGGCAACCTTATAACAGCACAATTCAGACTCCACGGGAATAGAGGGAACCTAAACTGAAACTCTTTGGGCTTGAATGCTTTGATCCTCACAGGACTCTACATAACGTGAGCTGGGAGCATTCAAATCATCCTCAGAAGAGACCTTTGAGGTTAAGAAGAGCTTGGAAGGCAACGTGTGCTGATATCCCCATAAGCATATCTGCTGGCTATCATGTGAGGGGAAAACAAAAAGAAAAAAAAATTGCCCTGTTATTGGAGACATAGCTTTCTGCCTGCCCTGGTGAAGGTGCTGGGGTGCAAGCTGAGATCAGTCCTACCCCACATGCAACCGTCCCCTTTGCACCTACAGCAGCAGACTGTATGGCACGCTGCATTAGTTATAAAGCTACACTGTGCACACTACTTTGACTCGTCTCCTTGTAACCAGGATTTTCYTTTTATAACTCAGACAGTACATACTGTCTATATGATTTCCCCAGAACCATCTCTCCTGTTGTCTCTGAGGCAGAGCCACTGGGTGAATCACCAGCAAGATTAAAGATGCTGCTATAGTCTTCTTGTTCTTCATTTCCAGAGATGTGCCCCTTCCTTATAAGCATTAACAGAAACAAAGAGCCCAGACCTCAGGAAGCCCAACAATACAGCCTGCTAGGTCTTGTTTACACAGCATTTCCCATTTCTAGGAGCTGGTGACCTGCAAGAAAGCCATCATCTCCACCTGCAGAGATGCTCCTGTCTGGAAAGCAGAACACACTTAAACAGGGGGAATCATAGCTTTCTTAGACCATGTTTTGTATTTGCATTTGGAGTGCCAGATGAGCATTGCCACATCTTCAAAGCCAGGGAAGTCTCAGGTCAGCGCCTTTGAAATTCCCCTCCTTACACTTCGGGGTCTGGATCCCAGGATTTTGACTTTGGGCTATCCCTACCCAGCAGCTGCATTGCCATGGCTGAACAGTGACTCTGACTTTTGCTACCCTGCTCTGAAACCTCCCTTAAAATGTGGAGAGAACCAGGGGGGGGGAAAAGACACTACAACAGACGTGTGAGTCTAACACTCGGCCACTCCAGCTGTAATGGCTGTAGCAAGTTGTCATTCATTACCAGGCAGTCTTAACATGTGAAACAAATGTTGTTCACTTGCCAGGTATCCTCTCGTGGGCATGATGTTGACTGCCCTGTGGAGGTTAATTGGCTATTTAGAAGTGCCATTTTAGGGTAATACACCACTAATAGGTAGCCAGCAGGTCCTGAAAAATAAATATTCAGACAAATAATTCTAGAAAGCAAAATTTCTCTGGATGTTATGGAGTCACCACAAATCCTCCTAGTAATGCATTTTAAGCCTGGCTGCATTGGTTCACTGCAATCATAATTCCAGAGCACCCGTAGAGCTGATGTGGATCTAGGGAGTTGTTTAACAGATGGTTTCTTTTGGAAGCTGGATAAGAAGAGCTGCCTGTTAGGTACAGGACAAGCAGCTGTGGGAGGATTTTTTGAGTGTTCAGGTAGTCTTTCAGCTCAGCACTTCTCTGGATTTAGTCACTAAGCCTGACTGAGTGAAGGTAATGGTTGATATGGAATTATATAGCTCCAGGAATAGTACAACTTGTGTTCAGGCAGAAGATCTCTGACTTTAGGAAGAGGATAGGCTACAGCAGCAGTATACAGAGGGCTCCTTTAAGTCTGAGGCAGCAAGGTTAGGCATGGGAGAAAAGACTCAGGCCAAAACTCTGCCACCAAGATGTAGATTAGAGGCAGTCGCAGACTCTGGGGAGAGTGCTGTTCTCCAAGTCCTCGGTCAGGGTTAGAAGTTCCTTTCTGTGATTCCCTGATCTTATCACGGGATGATTACTGTAAAGTCTAGGAGAAACACTGTATCATTCTCTATTTCTTTTTAGTATAGCCAAGATCTGCATCCTGGTATGTTTATTCTGAATGATTGAGTCCCAAGGCCATCGGAGAGAGCCATTACAATTACCTGCAGTTCTGCTAAAGCCACAAAAGTTGAACTTGCTCAAACCAGGTTCAAGATTTCTTGATCTTGTAATGACTGAGAGGATGTGGGTCCCCATGGGA
Organism: Oceanodroma leucorhoa; assembly: GCA_030449065.1. NCBI lineage: Eukaryota > Metazoa > Chordata > Aves > Procellariiformes > Oceanodroma > Oceanodroma leucorhoa. Next base: position 6,622,133 of record JASVER010000021.1, read on the forward strand.
ATTGTACCATCCATCACTGAGATTTTCAACAGAGTCTGCGTGAAGACTTTTGGTCTGTTCCTGCCTTGTGAAGTCCCAGAGTTGAACTTACCTTCATACAGCTGTGCCCTTCTCTCCTCCAGTTCTTGTAACCACATATCATTGGCAATGAAAGCCTTGTGCCATGGTGGGCTTTTTGCCTTCTCTGTAAGAAGATAAATTCATGGCAAGACCCACAGCTGTGTGTTTGCGATTAAGGGGAAAGTGTTCTCATTGGCTTTGATGGACATTGGTTTGTGTTTCATATCCTGCAGCCCAAGAGGGGAAAAGCTAGTTCTGGAAGAAATGATGTTTGCTGTTCATATCACATCAGTCATTTCTCATTATGGCATGCATAACCAAGTGAGTTGGATGCCTTTCCTTGATGTGGACACTTTTTCTATAGGATGCTTTGTGACACCCTAGTCAAAGACCAAACAGACCCCTTAAATCCATTGCTAGCACTACGAACAGCATCATGATGAGCAGGTAAGTTTGCTGTACTAGGAGTGTAATTGTAAAGAAATTCAGATCAATATAGGTCTAATCTAAGTTAAACTGAGCTTTAGGGATTAATCAAATCTTAATTACAGACCAAACCACACAGCCAGAGTTATTTCTAAATTCACTGGATGAGCATTCATGCGGGTGCTAGAAACTAAATATCACCTTTTTGCATTACTATTATTAAACATTACACATTCATAACCTTTTCAGTTGTAAATTATTAATGTGTGCAGTTATACTTTTAATTAAGACAAACTCTTAGGGACAGATTCTACTACTGTTATTTATCTCGTGCCTTTTCCCACCAGGASTTCTCTTAACTTCAGTGGGATGGTTCATGTGATAAGATACTATTAATTTGTATTTATTTTTGGAAGAGTGCATAGAGTGTTAGAGCATATATTCAACAAGGGAGCATTCATGTCCAAACCAACTTGAAATCTAAGACCAACAGGCAAGAAGACACAAACTAAAAGAGAAGACAGAGCAATACAGAAAAAGGATGGACAAGCAAGGTGGTAAAATTTATAGCTAACATCACTCCTGTGTCTAGAATAGGTGATAAAGAATTTCTGAAGGTCATAACTGAATTAGGTGAGTGGACAGAGTGAAGGTACATGACAAGTTAGTATTAGCAGTAGTATTATTTTGTGGGCTTAGCTGTGGATCAAGGTCTTACTTTGTTAGGCACCATATAAACCCAGATCAAGGTGAGAGTCCTTGCCCTGTCATCCTTCAGTTAAACCATTACTGGTGAATGTAAAACAATCCATATAAAAAGAGTGGAAAGGAATTTGAGTACACTTATTAGTTGCAGATGCAGCACTATTGTAAGACTGCTGCAATGATAGATGGCAGCGGACCTCAGGATAATTTAAAGGGACTTCAAAAGGTTTAAAAAAATCTTCTGTTAATTACAAAAATATTAATTAAGGCAAACCAAACTGAGTTATGTTGACTTACATTGGCTCAGTACAAGTCCTCTGCGGGGGCTAGTGAGTGTTTATCTCTGCAGCCACTGACTACAGGTGCCTCCTCCTCGCTGGAGGACCTGAGCTGCTGTCAGCAGTGAAAGGTAGTTAGCAGCTCCCTGTCTGGGCAGTATTGCACAAGGAAAGACGAGCTCGACAAGGGAATGCACTTGCAGAAAGCTTGAGAAACAATGAAGCGCCTTAGTAACAGCACTGACCAGCAGAAAATATCTCTGAATCATTATTGCACCCTTCTCACTTAAATTTTCAGCTCAGGGTACAGCTTCTGTCAAACAGGCAAACAAAAGGTTAGGATGTGTAAGAAATTGGATGGAGTAAATTTCATCGTGGTATAAAACCAAGGCTTCTCTCTCATCTGGAATGCTATATGTCACTGCCAAGGGAATTAAAGGATGTTCAGATAAGGATGACAAGAATAATTTGAGACCTGGGGAAAAAAAAATCTTCTATGGAGAGAGATTGAAAAGATAAGTGGTGTTTACGGTGGAAGGGAGCTAAATAAGAAGGGCTGTGATAAAAGCTCGTGCTGTCAGGGCTGTGGCAAGGGAAAGAGAGGGAATGGTGAAAAAGAACCCAGGAGGTGTGAGCGTGCCTGAGCCTGCGGGCAGAGGTGCTGCTGAGCCCGCTCGGGAAGACATCAGTGGGAGAGCCGGGGGCATGGGGAAGGAGCCAGAAATCCTGCTAGGGCTGAGGACGTGACTTGGGCTCCAAAGGGAAGGGACACACACTTGTTGCCAAAACTTCCCGCCCTAACTCTATGCACTATCAGGAACAGTGAAAAGGAGGCTGGCTCAGCATTTTTTTTTTCATGTCTCCCAACACAAGGCATAAAATATAAGAGTAAAAGGCAGGAAATTCAAGATTAGTAAGAATTGCYACTGTGGAAAACATGATGGGTTTGTGGAGCTCAGTTCCACTGGATGTTGTAGTGGCCAAGGACTTGAAGAAATTCAAAGGGGGATTGACCATTCTTGTGAGGAATTAAAACCCAATACTGCCATAGTGAACATGAAGACATTGCTCCAACAGACTATTTGGAGCAAACAGGCATTCTCCAGCTCCAGGGGTTACATCGTCTCCTCATTATCAGGAGGTGAGATGAGGCCTTCATGCAGAACATGGTCTCCAGAGGGTTTCCTTGCACACAGCCTGAGACAAGGTCCAGGGCAGGATGGAGGCAGGGTGGTTTCACTGTAGCCAGTCGCCTGTTCCTGAGACAGTGTGTGTGAGAGGGGCTGTCCTCCAAGAAGGTCAGCTCTCATGCAATTATAGTTTTCCCCATGGCTTGGAGAAAGCGGGGTGGCTTAGCACCGCAGCTCTGAATGAAAAATGTGCTCACAGCTTCACCACTGGTTCCTTAGGTGCTCTTCTCCACACCACGGTTTCCTCACATGTAAAATGGCATCAGTGACACTGACGACACTTGAAAGTTTGATGACCTACTACTAAAAACTGCCACACAAGTGCTAATAACCTATATTTTTTGGTCGCATAATGCGTGCTTAGCTCCACGGGAGGAATTTGTTCCTAGCAAGAAGCTCCAGCTGCCTTCGGTGTCACCATCCTTGCTCCAGACAGGATTTTAGCATTTCCTCTCCCTCACCTCATTCAGGAAACTGTTCCAGCAAGAGGCTAAATTAAGTTTACCCAAAAGCATTTAATTTACTTTCACTAAGACAGTTATCCCATATTAGATAAATACCCACTGGGTTTTAAGAGCATATTTATTTGAAGATTAACTACAAGGCAGAGTTGTTTATCCAGTGGGGCAACTGGATTAACGAGGTGAAAACTGAAGCACCTAGTCTATTATACTACAACAGATGACCTAGTTTTGATATTTCGGTATTTGGATTTATTCTAAGTCACTCTGCCTTGTGCTTCTCCTGCTCCTCCTGCCTAGGCAAAGCTGCTGACCTCAGTCTGTTCAGCTTCAGAACGGGGCACTCAGTTAAAAATGGGTCAGTGGGGTCAATGATATTAAAGGAATCTTTGGGATGCAATCTGGGGTCTTTCTCACTCTTCCTCCTTCTTGCCCTGTTCCCAGGACCCCATCCCTCCCCCCCCCATCTTTCTGCATTACAGGCCCTCTGCAGATCTCAACTCCCCACTCTTCAGCTTCTTCTGAAACTTCAGTCTTTCTTTTGCAGTAGGTTTGCATTCATTTGTCCAATAATGTTCCTCCAAAACAAATTCTTTCCATTAACCAGAGGAAGTGATTCATGGCTGCGCTGAGCTTGCTTCAGTTGCCTGAAGATAGGTGTCTAGTGCCACCTGCGATGGTCTAGCATCTCCCACTTTCTGCTGCAGAGGAGCACGAGTAGATTTTATATTGTACCTATCTGCCCCAGGTACATCCCCCAGATGTCCTGGATATCCCTACATCCATTTACCACATGCCTATTTTTTGGCAACTGAGTCCTGTATTTTTGTGCCTAGTTGGATGCCTCCTCCTTCATGATGGGATATGAGAAAAAGAAATGGGCATGTGAAAGCATTATGGCTGTAAATTTAGACTTTCAAAGCAAAAGAGCTAAGTGTCAGCTCCTGTTGACTTTCAGCATATTCTCTCAGTTTGTTTGAAAATACCAGCCATGTTCCTTACAAGGCCACAGGTAGCAGCGCTACACATAGCATCAACAGCATGGCATCCCAAACTCGTCATGATAGTCTTGCTTGAGCCAGTCTTGAAGAGCTGCTTTAATGACAAATCCAGCAAAAAAGTTCACCTCTCCAGTGATAAGGAAATCAAAATCTCTAATCTTCCTCTAATCAGGGAAATGTGGGGGGTTTTGCTATTGTTTTCATGGAAAAGACAACTGATATTCTAGACGAAGGACGTGCAGCAGACTAGTCCTTATGGGCATTAGTAAAACAGATCCAACTCCAAATTTGGTGCCAGTTTGGGTGGAGTTTTTATCAGAGGGCTTCCAGCATTTCTCATCAACCTAAACAGTCCTTTTGTTTTGTTTTTCATGCAATGACACATGGGAAATGATGAATTAGTTGGAGAAAACAAGAATGAGCAGTAGRCCATAAGAAGGGCAAGGAACTAGCTTGAGGAGAAACAACCATCAGTTGTGCTGAGCAGTGACTTCTTCGATGGGACAAAAGATACAGATAGAGCTTGGCACCAAAGGTAGAAGGGGGGAAAAGAAAATGTGCTGGTGACATAAAGTTGAGAAGCATTGTCAGTACTGAAGGGGCTCCAGATGTCCTGCAGGAAAACCTGGATGACCTCACAGATTGAAATAGCAGAAATGGGATGAAACTGTAAAATCCTGAATGCATGACCTTGCACTTTGTATTAATTCCTGCCATAATCAGAAATTCTGTGAATTCGCTGAGATTGCAGAGGAGAAAGACCCAGCTGTATTGGTTAATCATGAGATGTCTGAGCTACCAATGCCATGTCACGTCATGTCAGACTAATGCAATCCTGAGATGCATCAAGAGACACATCTCTAGCAAAGATACAGCTGTATTAATGCCATCGTACAGGCGGCTGATGAGGCCTCTTCTGGAACAGCATGTACAATTCCCATCACTGGTGTTCAAAACTGATGAATTCAGATTGAAACAGGAAGGACCACTGATCAGGGAAACGAACAAACTGCTTTGCAAGAGGAGATTACAAATTCAACCCCTTCAGCCTGGGAAAGACAAATGTATATAATGGCTGCTTATAAACATATCAGGGAGGTAAACATCAAGGGGGGGATAGACCTATTAGCCTGAAGGACAATGTTGGCACCAGAATAAACAGGAATGAATTGGCCATAAATTCAAGCTAGTAAATAGGAAGAAGTGTGCAAGTGACAGGAGAAGTGAGTCTGTAGCAGCCTCTTCTCTGAACCATGGAGAGGAAAAACCTGGTTAGGTTTAAGTTGGAGCATGATCATTTCTGAAGGGGGAAATATGGAATTTGCCACTGCAGGGACTTGCTTAAAAAAAAAACCCAAAAACAAAAACCAAAAAATGAACAGAGGCACCTTTTAACCTGGAATAACTTTTTTTTTTTGCAAGTCCACTGCCCACAATAATGTTGCATGGGTATGAAAGGGGGAGATGTCAGCTGCAGGATGCCTTCTAGGCAGAACTCTAGATCCATACTAAAAGAAAGTCCTCACTGACACGTAGTGCTACAGTTGCTTAACTGTTCTTCGTATGCTGAACCCAAGAGCCCCATTTCTCCAGGCATTCTGCAAGTGCATAGGTGCACTCCCTGCCCCGAAAGCTTACAAACCAAGGTAGGACTTCTTGTTTTCTTAAAAATGTTTTATGGTGTCTCAGGATACTTTCCAAATGGAGCCAAACCATTGAAATAAATTCACAATATGCTTTTAGTGTACGACTGATATATTAAACTGGATTATAGACTTGTATCATAGGAAATTATACTTGCGCTTTAGTTCCATTAGCCTACTTTAAACATTGGTATTAAAAGCGGATACTTACTTAAATACCAAACTGTGCCTGGGTTATAATCTGTTTCTCTGATATCGTAGATCATTTGCAAACCACAAAGCCCCTTTGATCTTGCAGAATGCTCAACTGAACTTAAAAGGAAATTAAATGCAGAGCTCAATTTTTCATTAAATTGTCACCCACTGTTTTAGAGTTATGACTCTTCAGATCTGTTTCTTCTAACAGGTGGACAAACAGAATGTTAATACCATGGTATCTGCGGAGTTATAAAATCTGCGCTGAGCAAGAGATTTTCTAATTATTACTGCTTCTTTATTAGCAAGACTAAAATCTCATTTTTCCAAAAAGTCTCAGGACACTCTAAAACACGACTGAAAAATCAGGGCTTTAAAAAACTGGGGACAATTCTGTAGCCTCAGGTGGCTTAAGGCAATAAGAGCTAAACAGATTTTATAAAATTGGAGCTGCAAAAATCAGGGCTTATGTGCAATTAAAGATATCCTGGATGGGCGTTTTGCCTTTATAAAATCTGCAATACAGATGCAGACTTTGACTGTGAAACTAAAACTGCGGCACTGAATCTTGCAGGTGCTTTTGCCAGGTACATCAATGGGCGCAGAACCCACCTCTGTGAGAAATTCCCGACTTGCTGTATCTCACTGAGCAGGATCGCAGCAATCATTTTGCACCCTGGAACTGCCTCTCCAGCTCCAGCTCCTCGAAACACCGGCTGCGCAATGCCTCTAAGAGGCTGAATCAGGAAGCTGGGTGATATAAGCCATAGGTGTGTGTTGCATGACTCTCTTGCTATCTCGTTCTCWGAGAAAAGATCTATTCCAGCTCCATCCAGACAGTCTTTGGTGTCTCATCCAAACTGTGGCAGCTCACCATTTTAGGCTTGAAAGCCTCCAGGTTTGGCAAAGACTGTGGTCATAAATAGATAGACTTATTAAGCTACCTATTAAGGTCACAGTCTGATGCYGCAGATACAGCAAAGACTGGCTGGGGGGGGAAAGAAGCTGCATGTTGAATGCATCCAGTAGTAACATCCATTCTTTTGGATCAGGTTTAGGGTCGAGTTGTGCTAAGAGCTAAGCAGAATTATAAGCTGGCTTGGATCTGTGAATTACCTGTGCTCCAAACTCCACTTTTTTCATGCCAGAAAGCTGCTGGTGAAGGAGAATGACTGCGGTAAGCAAGGCTGCTCTGTGTTCGTAGAGCTTCGTCTGAATCGAGCATGTTTATCTGCTTCTCATTTCTTTGTTGTGTAGCTGGACTTCGCTTATAACTGAGATTTTTATTTTTTTTTTACTTTTTAATTACATCGATTTTTTAATTGGAGGAATTTTGGATGGGTTCTGTCAGGTCCAACAAGTCCTATTCTTGGAAATCTGGGKTTTTTTGGCAGGGTTTTGGATAAATCTCACTCTGATTTCGGAAAACTTTCTCTTTTGAGAAGTTGGCTGAGGTTTTGTTTGTTCGCACAGTCATCCCTCTCTCCCAGGAAATGCGTTCAGATCTAACGTCTTCTTCTGTGAACAGCCTGGTTGGCTCACCGGGCTGTTAGGAACAGTGTGCTGGCTGCATTTACTGCTTTTATACCAGAGCCTTAATGCTCTGACAAGTTGAGAAATAAGAGCGGAAGATGTATTCGAACTGTGGAAGGGAAGAAATGGTAAGGGTGTGTGAGCCTAGATGGGGAGACAGACACCCCTTTTCATTTTGAATTTCAGTAAGACTGTGAAAGCACAGCTATTATTTCCCAAAAGAGGAGTTTGGAAATACTGGGCAGATGCTTTTATTATAGTAATACAGTCAATGCTAGTACAATAAAAATTAAAGGCAACTGTTTCCTCTGAGCCAGGGAGAGAGAGAAGACGCTCTTTGCATGCCCTCTTTTCACAAACACTTGCGGAAGGACCAGTACTTTAGGATGMTTTGAAAAGCAATGCATTAAGACAAAAGTGTATGAATTTCCATGTTCAAGACCTATTGCAAAGCACTGTTAGTGAGTATTACAAAAGATTGCAACTGAGGTCTGTCAGCCCTGGCTTGTTTTATCTGAGCCCTGAAGAAACTATGGGTTTTAACCGTAGCCTAGTGGAAAAAAGCCCAAAGAGTTGCCTTTTCCAGATATATATCTTCAAGATGGTAGCTGACCTGAAAATATTTTTCCAAACCAAAGAGTTGTAAATGGATCACCTTTGAGAAATGTCCTCTCCACACTCTCGACACCTGAGTGAGAGCAATTCTACTGACATAGACTTGATTCAGCCTGAACAATTTCTCTGCCTGATCGGTTTGAAAATCTTTCCTTAACTAGTAAATCAGTGCACAAAGGTATAGCTCCAAACTCCTTTTGAGATTGCTGTGGCTAGGGTCAGGCTCCCATTGACATTCTTCTCCAGCAGCAGTAAAGATGCAGCAAGACTAGGAGTTTATGTAGAGGTCTTGCTCACTGACCACCCATTGAGCCTCATCATGCCATGCACATGCATACATACAAAGAGAAGATCCCTGGCTAGAAGGCAACTATAGGAGGAGTCTAAAAAAACCCAGATGGGTGCAAACATAGCAGCAAAGCATGAGGCAATAGCAAGATAGTTAAAACTAGCTTGAAAATACCTTGGACCTCTTGACCCCTACCACATCCCCACTGTGGTGTTTTAGCTATTGTGTGCAAACAAAGAGCAGGGAGGAGAAGCTTTAAAAATGGCACTGCAGTCAAAGAACTTTTTAAAAATTCTTTACGCTTAGCCTCCATTAGTCTTGTAATGTTAATTAGGTCTCCTGGGAAGTAAATGTTCTTCCAGGACAGCCTTTTGCTGGGAGGCAGAGTATGGATTGGAGGGAAGATGATCATTCTTTGAGAACAGAAGGCTCAGAAATCCCCTTTGATAATTGGCAGATCTGGCTTACTTGTAGATTCCCCATGACAATACCTGTCTATCCGGGTGGGAGAACCAAAATCCAGGAAATCCAATAGAGAGAGTTAAGTCTTCCTTTGTGTGGTCACAATTTTTTAACTTCAGAAAATGATGGGCCCTTACAAACCAACCCTTACCCTCTAGCAGTTTGTTGTTGAGGGCTCCTTGGGGCTCTATCATCGATGATGTGTTTGATATGTTTAATGCTTAGATTGAATTAGCTAACTACCAATAATTAGCCCTTAACCAGCAATACTCAGCCTTTGAAAGTAAGAGAAGAGGAGATATATAGTACACAGGGATGCTGCAAGCTTCCCAGTGTGTTTCTGTCTAGGTACTTCAAAACCTGTGATAGCAGGAAAGGCTCCATCCATTTGTATCATGGTGCTTAGAGGGTCTTGATCCATTTAAACGTTTCCAAGGAACAGCTTACCGACAAGCAAAAAACTTTACCCCATCTTCCAGGCTCAGGAGAGCAAGGCTACCAGTATATTATATGACTACATCACATAACCTCCAGACAGAATATGTTATTAGGATTTATTAGGTTATAATCCTTTTTTGATTAAAAATTATAAATCAGCTCATGTTTGATGTTAACCCATAAATGCATAGCACATGTCAAGCAAAGCGTAGTGTACATGGCCCCTGGGGATGCATGGAGGAGCCCACCCTGCTGCTTCCACCGCTTTGCAGAAAATAATGGACCTGATCAAAGGAGTGTGGCCCATGCTGTGTTGGGGACATGGCCTTCAAGAGGTTAACTCTCAGAATTGGAGCATGCTAAGCTGTTGCGTTTGATTTATTGTCCCTCCTTTCTTCTTGTTTCTCCTTGAAACATAAAAGCTTGCAGCCCACAGACTCTTGACATTTCTTTTAAATGCTCTTGTCATTCAGAAATTGCCACAGTCATCTCCTGTAACGTTGCACTTAGTGTTCCCAGCCTGTTTGGGGTTACTTGCAGAAGTTGAAAAGGAAATACAAATAGATTACAGGGCTCAATCCTGCAATGTGGAGAGTCTTCTAGCTCTGAACCAATAAAGCACTTAACCATTTACTTAACTTCAAGGGTGGGAGTAGTCTGACAGAACTGTGTTACCACTAACTGAATTATAATCTTGAGAATGAAAATGTGAAGATGTCTGCAAAATAAACAGCCACTCTAGCTACCAAGGGCAGGTGACACTGTGTGGGATTTTTAAAGGATCTTGTTGATTTACGAGCACAATTATGGCTTGCACTGGAACCTGCCACTTAAATGCTTTTCTAAAAATCTCTCTCCCTGTGATTTGGGGTTAGGTTCCTGGGCTCCTTGAATTCTCTTTTGCACAGCAGGACTGTTTTTCTGCTCATCCTGACCGTACCATGCAGGTCTCCCTCTCTCTAATGCATGCTAATGAAGGATGGAGAGTCTTTCAACATGCAAGACAGTTCAAGAGGTTTGCAACTTATTATCCCAGACCCAAACAGCTCCGTGGGAAACTCAGTCTCTAGCCTTTGTAGCCATCTAGGGTTAAGAATAAAAGTTGAGGGTTAAGAATAAAAGTTAAAAGAAAATCCTGGGCTTTTGGGAAAGCACCTTTATTTACTTCAACACAATGCAAGAATGCCAGGTGGAACTTTCATCCATTTATGAGCCATTGAACTAGCAGCAAATTTTTTAGCTCTATTAGCTATGTATATGAACAGGGATAAAGATAATCAGCTTGTAAATGGTGCTACATTCAATATGAAAACAAGCATAATACCATCTTCAATATTGCCTTCTGAAAGACAGCCAAACAGAGTGAAGACACCTATCAGGACCTTCACTGATCTCCGATTGACAGGAACGGTCCTATGGTTCTGACCTGGCTGGTGCTGTTGATCACAGACAGTGCTTGGGTTTGGTTTCTTATCTGTTGTGAACCTTATCCTCCATCCATTGCTCATCTCCAGGAAACATTCCCTGTGATCTAGTCCCTCTATAMAATTTTTTTTCTTTTCTTGGAAACTTTCTTGATTTATCCTTTTTGGAGGAACTTATTTTTTTGTGACTAATGTTTCCAAAATCCTTTCCTTTCAGCCCTGAGCACCAGGGAACCTGAAAACTAGCCAGTTCTTCCAAGGACACATGGAACTCGTATTTCCTAGCTGAATCCYGACAGTTCACTGGGCAAGAAATCTTTTTTTTGTCTCACACACGCCGTAAATTGGAATAAAAATCTTAACTTTTTCAAGTTGCTTGTGGCTGAATGTAGCAGTCATTTCAATGAAAAGGTCATGCAAGAAAAGCATGACAGGGTGGTGGCAGATCGGGTGGCAGATCCTCGGCAGACAGAGGAAGGGAATGRACCCAAGTTTTCAACTTCTTGGGTAAGTGCTTGAAGATGAGGTTACTACAGAAAATGGGGTCCCTTCTCTTTTCACTGTACCCTTTCAAATGCAGTGCTGCTGGAGTCCAGAGAGCASCTTGCCTTCTGGCTAGGGCATCCTGGGCATTTCGGGCAAGCAGCAGTGCTTGCAGACACCGGAGGTGGGTATGGGACCCAGATGGGCTTAGTGAAGACAGGGACATCCCCAGGCATGCGGAACAGCACAACTTCAAAGAGTCTCCTCGGAAGCTTTTGCCAGGGAAGTGGAGACACAACTTTGCAGGCACCCAAGTGGGATGACATTATTTTTTTCACAGATCTCTCAGTTCAGCTGAGGTGTCTATATTCCATGAAACTGCTGTTTTAAATGTTGCCCTTTGTGATTTGCAAGACGAGGCCTCAGGTGGCTTCAGGAAGCCGTGCTGCACTGAAGAGGCACAGCTTTCTCTCAGTAATCCTGGGTAAGATAGCAGCGACAAGTGACATGAAAGGTGCGTTTTGCATGACGTAYGTGGAAAAGCCAATTACATGTAATTAATGTTGGTTAAATGCTTTGAAGACGAAAAGCTTTTATATAAGTGTGATTAACATCTATTCTGTCAAAATGATTGTCTTTCTAATGTTTTAAGAAGCTTAATAGCATGCTTCAGCTTTTCAGTGTTTATCTCTGAGATGTGATGACCCTATGTAAAGCATTCACTGGAAAACTATGTGAGACCTTCAGTGGGAGTTGATGTTGGCCACAAACCAAGAGTAAAGACTGAGACACTGTGGGACAGAGATAATTCACCTGTCAACAGCTCAGTCTTTTACAAAGGTTCCTAATCAGCAAACCAGTTGAGCGACGCTAAAGTATTGTCCTGATACAAGGTCTTAAACTCTGAGCACTTACTGCAGGATGGCTTATGGAGCCTTTGAAAAGATAGTCTGTGCATGCTGGATCCAGTTTTAGAAGGTGCATGGTAAGGCGTACCAGCTTACACTTAGCAGGAGCCCAGGATCTGGCACAGGACCGAACAGACACCTCCAAATGGGAATTTTGCCACCGATTTCAATGAACGCAAGAAATGACTACATTTTAGCATGCACAAAAATAAGCTGTTATTGACTGAAGGCTTATAGTTGATTGTCTTGCTCCGACATATTTTGCTTTCCACTGCAAATAAAGTGGATTTCATTGTAAACCGCTCACAGGAGATGAGAAACAATAAGGGTCGGACACCAAACAATAGGCGTTCTGAGAAAATAGTGAGTTCATACATTGGCAGTTGTTGTTATTTTCTGAAAATGAGTGCAGATGGTTTAGTATGCTGAAATCACTCAAGACTTTTATGGCAGAAAGAGGCCATGGAGTAAATAAACTGGTGACAGGTATAATGAAAGGCATTCAGTTTATTTGCTTGTTCAGAGTTATTTTATTCAAGGGAGGCCTGTTTTGCCTACCACAGGCAAATCCTCGAGACCGTCTTGAAGAAGTATCTCCCTGGAAAGAAGAATCATGCAAGATCATGTAGCAAGCCCAGGGCTTCTGGATGACAATCAAATGGGTTACTTAATTCTTTGTAAGCAATTCCTAGAAAGCATCGGTTCCCTGAAGAGACATATATGAAGGCCCCGCTCTTTATTTGCTGGTGGGGAAACACAAGGGCTGTACCTCCAGTAGTGAGGGGAGTCCCATTTGAATCGTTTGTGGTGCTGTTGCCAAGAAAAGAGTCCAGGTATCACTGAACATCATGCTGCTATTAAATCAGCTGGATAAAGGTCAGGGAGGTTTCCAGGGCTATAGGAACGGGCAGAGAYCATGCTCTTTCCCTCCATCAGTTAGCTCCCTGGATGAGCTGATCACCTGGTGAGTTAGGACCAGTCCCTGTAGGTTTTCCCTGTATGGTGGAGGTTACAAGAGAGCTCCGAGAGAAGCGTTGCTAGAATCACCTTTTTCTCAGCGAACCTACAAAACCCTTCCCCGCACTGCCCTCCCAGCAGTGGTGGGGGAGCGGGTGCTGGGGTCAGTATTAGCATCAACTGCAGCAGCGTTTGCTATTCAGCATTGGGGCAGTGTCACTCTGAGCTGTCATCCTTTGGGACTCACGAGGTGCCACCTTTACCCAGCCGCAAGGTCTGTGCTTACCTTGTCAGTCTACACGTGGCAAACCAGGTGAGACAACCCGAGCTTCACTTGGACCTGCTAACACACACGGAAGATGGATGAGGTCCTCAGGGCTTACCTCTGTCGGTTCACATGTATTAATACTTTGGCTGCTTTGCCTGCACTGGGATTTTTCCTCAGGTTAATTACTCTGTATTTGCTAATGCCATGTAGGAACATGCATTTTTCCCCCCCTGGTGAAGAGGAGCTGGATCCAGAGAAGCGCTCACCTTTAGTGCAGCTTGCCGGAGCACTGGCAGCTTTGTTGTTCAAAAATGTGATTGGTAAAAATGTCAAAACTGTTTCCATGAGGCTGTTGCAGCAGGTGGAGCTTCATGTGTTCTCCCACCAGGCACAGAGGTGCGCTGCTGGAAAAGGGGCATTGCTCGGGCTGTACCTCTCCCTCGCATTTACTGTGCATCAGGTTTTCAAGTCCATCACCTTTCATAAATGCCCTGAAAAAGAGTTTTAGAGGAGAGAGCTGCAAGACGACCAACCTTTCCCTCAAAGGGAGGCGTATGATAACTTCAGCTTTTGTTCCTGTGACCTGCCCTTGCAGGACTGAAAAGAGCTTTGAGCACACACCCAGGAGAGCAGGAAATCTCTCCTATGGATCACTTGTAAAATGCCCCGGTTTGAAAAACACGCTGCAGAGAGAATGAAGCCTGACTACAAAGGAGTGGGGTTTTTTTGCCCGTGAATAGGATTTCAAACTAGCAGCCAAAGTGAATCATTATACATCCTTGCCATATGCCACCTTCAATCAATAAGGCCTTATGCTCTGCTAACAATCATCCTAAACTATACCTATTAACAAGAATGCACATTTTCATAGTAATATTCCATGCACGTCACCGCACACAGACTGCAAACAGTCGGGAGTGATCACAGCCGAAGGGAGACGGAGTTTCTGAAACAACGGGCTAAGTGTGTGGACGTACACCACGCTGTAGAGGCTGCCGCTCTTACACGTGTAGGCTGGTTTTTGCTTTTAATGGCATAYGCTCCTACAGACTGATGTGGTTTTTTTCTCTCTTTCAAGCGTACGCTTTCTTGATGACCCAGCCAGTTTCTCTCTTCATGACCCAAGACTTTCTCAGAAGTGGCCGATGCACTGAGGATCAAGTGCAGCAACAGCCACAGGGGGATGAGATATGGCTTCAGCAGTACCCCTTCAGTTTGCAGGGAGAGAGATGACAGCAATCATCATGAACTAATCATCAGTATGATTAGTTCATACCTGAACTAATCTCTTTGTGAAGACATGGAAACCTGCTATAAAAGACATGCAGAGTTTGAGGGACGTGCTGCAGGAGCAGGAGGAGCAGACTTTATTTCCTACTGATTACAGGACACCTCTGTTTCCCACCTTTTGACTATTTACATTGCAAACTCCTCCTGATGGGTGTCGCTTCTCCAAAAATACTGTGCTTGCCGCAGAAGTTATTGACTGAAATGYCACGGTCTGAGCTGCTCAGAGCAGCCAAGTCTTACACTATGGGCACGAAGCACTCGGTAGATTCACCCGACTAAAGCAGAAATCTGCACTTGAGCTAGTCACCCGTGGCTCCCTTGCTAGTCAATGGAGAGCCAGTCAATACAGTCGATGGAGTTTACGGTGATTCATCTCTTCCTAAAGTAGATGGTTAAAACGGAGCAGATGAATTGCATAATAAAAACACTTATTTCTTCTTGCTGCCTGGGAAGCCTAGTGTGACAGCTTGCATTTAGAAGTCTACTCTGTAAATATCTGAAATGAGGTGAGTCTAATCCCACCACTGCCCTCATGACCTTCCCCTGCCCTGAYGCTCTCTGTGCATCTCAGGCATTTGCTGGTGCAGCTTGCTTTGTATCCTGTAGTGCAAAGAGAGTTACGGTTGGGCTGAGGGATGCCAGAGCAGAGCGGCAGTCCCACACTCAGGTAGCTAARATGTACCGCTTCTGACCAACAGCCCACAGCCCCAGGCCCTCCCATGTGTCCCCAACCCCCCGGTCCCATTCATGAGTCATGGCCACATGACTCAAAATGCRGTATGTATGTGAGCTGTGCATTGGGATTGCATCAGCCCTGGGTGTCTGGTTGTGCAGGAGCTCAGGCTAGACTATACAAAGTTCTTATGTCTATGGATCCTGGATTAGTAGAGCATGTACAGTGTGGCATGTCCCAATACAATGGCCTTCAGACGCTACCACATAAAAACCCCTTCTATCTTTGTCTCAAAGGGTGGATTTAATCTTTGCTTATTTCTGTGTTTTATAACTAAAGGCTGTTTCTGCAACCCTTGTGTAGATACTTACACATGGTTTATGTGATACTCTTCATGAGTAATCCTTCTGTGTTTTGCAAGGTTCAACATAAAAATTCTTTGCTAATCAGAAGGCATTACTGCTTGGATGTTTCTGTGCTGCAAAATAACCCCCAGTCAATCAAACCCCCTTCCAACAATCCCTGCCTACRCTTATTACTTTGCAACCTTGTTTTCTGTGGGTGAAGGTGGGAAAGGAGAACACGCTTACCTTTGAGCAAAGAGCTGTGCAACTCTGGGTGTCAGTAATACCACCAAAATATAGCTGAGATGGTGCAGTGACTTTTTGCTGGCTTTCTGTGCAAGCACATATCCATAATAGCATCATTTGTTGCAAAGATTTCACTTAGTTTCTTCCTCTCTRGCACAGAATGCATTCATTGAATCTTGAAGTCCTTATTCCTCAGACAATTTCTCTTGCCTTTGATGAAGATTTGTAATCCTGCAAGGGCTGTTCAAAATTTATACTACTAATTTTTCATATTTGGAGATATTAATGATGTACAAGTTACTGGATTCAGTACAAGATAACTGGCCAAATTGCTGTAGCCTATTTTATATGTGAAGTAAATATAAATGATCAAAGGATAACTTGTGGCTTGAAAATGCATTAATACTACTAATATCAGCTGAAGTAATTAAACTGCATGTATTTGTTTAAACACTTAGTGTAGCTGTTGACCCTATGGCATCCTCTCCCTTCTTTTTAACATCCATAGACATTTCAACATTGGCGGGATCTTTAGGAATGAGGGCAGTAAAGCTGGACAGAAAATAGTTTTCCCATCACAAAAATGCTCAAGAGCATGAAATAAACACACCCTTATTCCAAATTGGGATGAAAGCTGAAAATTACAGCCCGAGAATTCAGACCCATCAATGACAAAACCACATACGGTCCCGTCTAGTTTCACATCTGGAAAATATGATCAAACACCTCCTAACATTTTTGGCTGCTGTTTCTGGCCATACAAGATGCACCTGCTCCCAAAGCCGCCCTGCATCCCTGGGGATTCCGTGAAGGTACACGATGGGGGTGCAGGACCTCCCTTACGGAGGCTACATAGGGATAAAGTCAAAAGATGACCTTAGCTGGGGCTGAGCAAAGAAGGTTGTGGACATTTCACACAGATAGGTTCCTTTACATTACTTTAAAGGGCTGTGGATGGTTGAAAGGGAGATTTGCATCTGCCCATGGTGATTCATCCCCGCGGTGTCCTCAGGCATGACGTATTGCGCGGTTTGGGACACGGGGCTGCTTTCTTACACGTCCTCTGTGACTTTTTAGGAAGGATGGCAACTATCGCGATATAATTATTTTGTTACCCGTCCTATATCCAGAAATGCAGTGCAATCTTATGCTCGTAGTCTGTTGTTTCAGACACAGACAGGGGGGCCGGCTCTGCATGGACATGTTGAGCTGAATTTAGAGCAAACTCAACTCCCTCTGCTGCAGCTAATTAGAAGGTGTTTCCAGTGGGTGAGAGAGATACTGGAGAAGAGCTTCAGCCACGGCAAACCGTGATCTCCAGCCAGATTCAAATCCACACCCCCAGCAACTGCAGAAGTGTGTTTTCTACCCTGCGCAGAGCACATTTATTAATATTTGTATGTATGTCTTCAGTTTTTTTCATCCTTCATTTCCCTTTACATAGTTTTATTTTTCCCAGTCAATAAGAATGATTTTATTCTTCTTAATTAGTTTTTTTTTTTTAGGTTTCCCATAGTAATTAATGTACTTTTCTTCAGCAGTATAACCTATTACAGTAGTTAAAATATTAAATCATGACTGCTGCCAGATGTAAAGGATCAAGAAACATAGGTTTTCCAGTAGCCACTTTATCTTCATCTTTTGAATTAGTTTGTAGCCTGTTTTACATTTTTGGATAAGTAATAAGATTTGTTGATTTGAATGAAGAACTATATAAAAATAAATTGCATTGTACTTTTAATTACATAGTCTTTATTTTTGTGGTGACACTCCAGGCTCTCATATAATGTCACTTAATGTTTACTTCTCTTTATTGATTTGATAATTTAAATACAAAAATGTCATTTAATTTGCAAATTTCTACATTCATCGTTGGGGTGCTGTGCTCATCAAGGAATTAGGCGAATTCTGTCTTTTCCCCCATCTTTTTCACACACACGCAGGCATGTATGTTCCATATTTGCTTTCTCTTAGGCACCAAATCTCAGCTACAGACRTGCTTTTCTTCTCCACTGCTGTGAGACCGTGATCCTCCCTATGCTCGACATTTCGAACCAGGGGACTTGGTGTGAAATAGGCTGCTGCTCCAGGGAAGCCTGTTTTTGGGACTCCTTGGAGGTGGGTAGCAGTGGGTAGGTCAAGAGCCACCGCGGGACATGCTTGCCTCGGCGGGCTCTTTCTTCACCTGGGAAGTCAAACACCCTCACAGTACTGAGAGTGGTTTGAGTTCACTCATCCCCTGCAGAGGATATGGTGGAAGCAGATCTTGCAAAAGCCCACAAAAACTGCAGGAAGAGCCCAGTGTGGTCTCCTTTGGTTTAGGGTAAGGATGATGTCTTTACTGCTCTCCAGATGCCATTCAGAAATAGCTATGAGAAGCAAACCAACAGCACACCTTCAAACCTTCCTTCCTCCATCAAAAACAACATCTCTAACCTACATTCCTTCCTCCCTCCATCAAAAACATCATCTCTAACCTACCTCTTCCACTCACCTCAGCTCTCTCAGAGGAGCCACAGACACCGCTCCATCCTACGCCAGGCAGCGTTAGCCACTGAGCTAAATCCCAGCTTTGTGGACTGGTTTTGAGGTGTTTGACTTTTAGTTTTGGAGCTGCAGGCACACTTCAGAGTTTCCAGAAGTTAAGCAAAATTAAACTTTTCTTTCAAAAATCCATCACCATAAAACTGTTTTCCCCTCCTCTTCATTAATGATTTACTTTCTGTGGAATAAATGCACCAACTGAGGACAGAATCATTATTAAAATCTCAGTTAACAACACAATATTACTTTGGTCCTTTCATTTCCTCCACTATTATAAAATTCAAGATTCATTTCATCTATTAATATTAGCAATCTATTTTTTTTAAATTTTGACCAGGCACAAATTAAAGGGGGAATGATATTATGGAAGCAGCACTAGAACTTACTCCTTTTTCTGCAGAATCTATTTTTTCCCTTCCATCAGTTCTTTCTTTGCATCTAATATTGGCTTCTTTTGCATTGATATTCCCAGTGACTTCATTTGATACCTGGCATTACTCCCATGGAAGTCAACTGGAAGAGGCCAACAGACTTCCTTGGAAGGTGATTAAAATTAAGGGTCAATGAAGAGCTGAAAGCTGGCACATGGGTTTGGGAGCAAGGGAGCTGGGTTCTGCTCCTAGCCCTGCCACAAAATTGCTCTGTGACCCTGCGCAAGTCATTTTATTTCTCTGTACTGCAGTTTCCATGCATTTAAAATAGGAACAAGAGTGTTTGCTGCTCATCGTTCAAGTCTCCTAGCAAATAAAATGTAATGTGTAAGAGCTAACTGAGCAAGAAGGCACAGATCATTCTCTCAGGAAATCTGTGTCCTAGAGTAGCAGCAGACAACGAGGACAGGGGCAGAACAGAGATGCACTCTATTTTTCTGAGAGCTCACGAATTGCTCCTGTTCCCTTTACAACAGATCATTGTCGGTGGGTTCTAATGAACCTTTGTGCCTCTCTAACACTAAACATAACTAAGATTTCTTTACAATATCTCACATGGAAAAGCTCCGCTCATGTGCAGCGTTTCCTTCTCAAAGAAAGGCTGGATTTTTAATGCTTTAGAATAACCAACTTCAACAGTTATGGCACACTTATTTCTTAGCTTGTTTCTGTACCCCTACAACCCTAGCAGCTGCACACCAGCTAAATATGCATGGGATTGCTCTTGTAATCTCCTTGATTGCAAACAGGGGATTGCTATTGTGGCAGGTCTTCCCAAACACTGAAGTGCTGAATTCCAATGGTTTCAGCAGCAACTGGAAGAAATAGGAAAAGAAAATTGGATAAAGCCCTCTAAGAGGCCCCAGGTACAATCAACAATACCTCAACTATCCCTTTGTCTAATATCTTCCTGCAGTGACAATTCCACAGCAGCCCAGGGGAATATATCACCATGCTGAACTATCCATAGCACTGGAAAGTGTCTCCTGATCTTTTACCTATGTCTTTTCTGCTGAAGCTGAAGCCCATTACTCACCCTGCTCGCAGAAGGTATAAGACTTCATTGTACCAGTCCTCTTTGCATCAGCCTTGCATGTATTTGGTCYCACTTTGGTCCCCTCTTCAGACCACACGCTCTCTCAGCTTTTCATCAAAGGCAGGTTTTCTACACRTCCAATCTTTTATTTGCACCCGTCTGGGCTTTTCCCAGCTGAGCCTTATCTTTCCCGAGGTGTGGAAATTGTTTTTGAGCAAGACCCTGCCACTGCTAAGCTGAATGGAAAGATTGTCCCATGCCTTCTGCAGTGTGCCCCTCCGAACAGGCATCCCGGGAGGACTGCCGGATTTTTGCAGTGCTGGATTTCTGATGTGCTCCCAAGCATCACAGCCCCGGATCTTTTCCYGCACGTCAGCAGCCTGGCCAATTGCTCCTCATCTTGTATTTGAGAAATTGATTTTAACTCCCCTGCCAGGGAGTGCAACATTTTAATTACTTCTGTGGATAAAGCCYGTTGCTCCCATTCTGATCAGGACTTACGAGATAAGTAAAGCAAAGCCTATCAGAGATCCTGCAGAAGCTTGAGCTGGAACCCAGGCCACCGGCATACCCCCAACCATTACCTCTGCCATATGTCCTTCACCCTTCTCATCCTTGTCCCATGCCATCCTTGTTTCTTTAAACATCTTTCTTTTCCCTCCATTATTAGTGAATTCTTTTCAAATCTGGTGTTAGTAGCCACTTGCAACCATTTAAACTATTGCAGGTAAATAAAGGTCTGTGCACTATTCCACAGCATGGATAGGCCACAAAAAATGGGAAACAGATTGGTTGCTTGCTGGATTCTTGATAATTTCCTTGCTGCCAGTTCCTGCTTCTCAACACAAATTAATGGCATTTGGTGGCAAAAATAAAGGACAAGATCAGTGGCCTTTGGGAGCAAGAAAGTCTGAGTGGATACGGGGCCAGGAAGGTCAAGACTTGAAGTGCAGCCTTCTTTCCAAAGGACCTAATCCCAATTTAGGGGACACAAAGACATCTACAAATAGATAAAAACTTGAGGCTGGCTACAAAAAATATTTCAATCTTGTTCTTCTGAAATCCATGGAAAGGCACTGCCCATGCCAGGAACCCACAATACCCTGGCATCACAGCCTGCATGGCTGGCTGCACTCACTTGTGAGTACATTTATCACTGATAATATGCCAAAATGTCCAAGAGTTGAACGCCAGGGAGTGCTGGGAAGGAAAGCAGGTTCTTCTCGCAGGCATGACCAAGTGCAGCAGGACTTTACCTGCAATTGGCAATGTGTCACTGCTGTCTCTCTACAAAATTGATGGACCAGTGGTTGGATTCTTAACAGAATAGTTTTTATACTTTGAACTTTTTATGACATGTGGTATGTCCTATGCTATGAAGCTAAGGAAATAGTCTGAGAAAGGGCATTAGGGTAGCTGGGCAAGAAGCAGTTTATGATAGGAGGGTAAAGAGGTAAGACCAAGATGGAAGCCCACGAAACCCAGAAATTGCTTGGATGAGCCCATAAGGGAGCCTTTCAGCATCCCAAAGACCTGCAGTGTAACTGGGAGGGCTGAACCGAGAGAAGTCCCCCAGAGCTGAGGAGAGCATGCCAGAGATGGTGGCATGGGGAGTCTAGGACTACATCAACCATCGTGGCTATGATGAATGTTGTGAGGCCCAAGGGCCTCACAGGACAAGGGACAATGGTTTTAAAGTAAAAGAGGGTAGATTCAGACTAGATATAAGGAAGAAATTTTTTTATGATGAGGGTGGTGAAACACTGGAACGGGTTGCCCAAAGAGGTGGTAGATGCCTCATCCCTGGAAAGATTCAAGGTCAGGTTGGACGGGGCTCTGAGCAACCTGATCTAGCTGAAGATGTCCCTGCTCATTGCAGAGGGGTTGGACTAGATGAGCTTTAAAGGTTCCTTCCAACCCAAACTATTCCATGATTCTAAGGGAATTCAGCCCCTGAGATATGGCTAAGCAGCCCAGGATGGAGCAAGGGTCATGATGCACACCCAGAAATATGAGGAAGGGACAAATGAATTGGTCTGTTTTGGCTTTGGCAGACTGAAGAGAGACAATCTTGCAACGTGTAAAGGCTGGAGTGGAGAGAAAAGGAGCAATCCATTCCCCATGTGCTCAGTAAGGACCAAACCGCAGCAGGGAAAGCTGAGGTTATGCAGGAGGGCAAATGTTCTGCAGGCAAAGCTTGTGAAGCCCTGGGAGCCTGGAATACCATGCAGTGCCCAGCACTGCAGGAAGAGGTCGGATGTGCTTTTCCCAGGAATGACACAGGTTGAATAAACACTGCCAAAGGGAGGAGGATGGACTGGATGATACCTGAAGATCCCTTCCAACATTAGCTCTCTGCTTGCACATTGCCAGCTGCCAGTGTGTGGAAACAAGTTTCCTCCAGGCAATTTGTACCAGCATTCCCCCATGATGAGCAGCAGAGACAGACACTTTATGGTGTAAAAACAACCTCTGGTCCCAATAAAGACAAAAGAAAAACTACCTTGCTAGTGATGCCCAATTCATTAGCCAGTAGCTTGTAACACAATAATGTTGCACTTTAAAGCTTAGTGCATCTGCCTTGCTCTATTTATACCGTGGTCTTGAGTGTTTATCACCTCCTGCTAATGGCAGTAGAGTATTTGCCACAAAAACTTAATTATTTGCCTTCTTTGAGAGGGTATTTTTCCTGATTAAAGCCTTCCTGAGAGCAATGCAGGAAGCACTCAGCCCCACCGGGCATTCTTATACCCTAACCACTGAAATCTGGGACAAAGGCCAATAATCTGGGACAAACTCTAAAAATACACCAAACACTCCAGGACATATTTTATTGGTCCTTCCATATATGCCTTGGGTGTGTTGGGAGGCACATGGCCACAGGTAAGAGTAGTGAAATAAACCCTTCAGCGCGGTCCAGCTGGCTGCAGGAGGGATACAGATGCTTTTCTTAGGCAGAGCCATTTCAAAGAGAGACACAGCACCTCCGTATGAACCTTCCCGTTGTTAAAGCTTAATTGCAACCAGTTTAAAAAACCCAAGTCTAGCTTTTTAAACAAAAAATTGGAATTTGAAACACGTTCTTCTGCCAACCAAACACCTGGGTATGGAGGAAGGCAAGGGAGCTGGAGAGATGACAGGCCTTGGCTCTAGGCTACTGTAGCCACCATATGCACTTTAAAACACCTGCACTGTATTTTCAGGTAAAACATCAACACCTGAAGACAATGTGGGTAAATATCTGCTATCTTCTTTTACAGAGGATGGTAACTTAGACCAAGAGGATTAGGGAGCAGTCTAAGGGCAGTGATTGAACCTGCTGTCCTTACTCTGCAGATTCAAGGGTGGTTGTATTCCCAGGCTCAGGCTCTTTTTCAGGCATTGCAAAACCCCATGGGATCTCCTGACAGCCACTCAAAAGAGTGCAGCACTTAAGGCTGCCCTAACCTGGTCCAAACACAATCCAAGCCCAGGGGAGGTTTAACACGTTGCCCTTCACCTGCCACCCCCAGCCAGTGTCGGTAACGTCGGCTGTTACACAAAGTAAAGCGGAATGAGCAGGGCAACTCGGCAGCTCCCGAGCCCCAAACTCACAGTGTTGCACCCTGGCTAGGCTTACACCGAGGATGGGAAGATTTTCTTTTGCTCTTCTGCTCGTCCATCTCACATAGAGGCTTTGTAGATAACCTCTATGCAAGCAAAAGGATCTGATGATGGGACCTGTATTTATTTATCTTTAGCTTTTAATGGAAGGAGGACAGAGTGCTTTACAGGCACAGAGCAAGAGATTAGTAGATTCCCATTACTGGAGGCTGTCACAGTCACCAGGATTGCCACCAAGAAGCAATTCCGGTGTTGGTACCACCAGTTTGGGAGCATGTTTTCCTGACAGGCATCCAGGCAGTCTTTAACATTTCAAGCAGAAGGGATTTTGCTGCCGTGGCACTTGGTAATTTGTTTGAATGGTTAAGTACCATCGGCTGGTAGAAACATCTTCCTACCACCGAATTTAAGATGCATTGACTTCAACTCGCTGCAAAATGCATTCTTGGAAGTTATAGAGAGATACTTACTTTTTTTTATGAGCTAAGCATCACCCATGCTGTATTTGTATTTTACAGGGAAGCTGAGGCAGAGAGCTCAAAAGCAGGACGTTAAAATGAATGTCTAAATTTCGGTACCATAGTCCGCTTACAGAAATACTCTGCTTTTCCTGACTCCTGGCCACCGGCTTTTGCAACAGCCAGAGCTTTTGTACCTGAGGTTCAGGGAAGTCCCTCTGCGAGCTGCAAGAGCAGCTCAGCCTGGCGTTTCAGGGGAATTTGAATGCTGGTTTCTCATCACTAAAAAGCATAGTAGTGCTCAAGGGCATAAGGCAAAGCCGGCGGCCACAGTAACCTTAAGTACCGTGAATCTCAATGAAGAAAATACCTGAAAGGAACCTCAAACGTCAGGCAGACCTTTGACGCTATGTCCTGGGTTAAAAAAAGATAGAAAATGCAGTCCTTTACCAATTAAGCATATACCGTCATTGCAGAATTAGTCATATGATGTCCGTAATCCTCCTTGTCTGAGCACAGAAGTCTCCAATTCGAGCGTAGACGTGCTTTGGTTCCTGGCGAGCTGGCATGACCTGGGGGTATGGCTTAGAGCCTGGATTCTCCTTTTCGGGGAGGGGTAACATGCTAACGGTACAGCTACCATCCAGCTCCGACCATCCTCCGGAGCCTTCTTGCAATTAAGTTCCCCGCCCAATAGGCCAGAAGAGTTCTCACGGATTTAAAGGGAAATAATTATATGACAACTTTGCTGGTTACAGCAGTAAAAATAATGAGCTATGCACCAGAAGTCCTAACAAAATTCACGGACGAGTAAAGAGACGCTAAATATCCAACCTGAACAAAGCTTTGCCGTGCGGCTCTGACACCGGTTGACATGTGCCAGTTGCTGGTATTTACACTTTAATCAAAATACAACTGAAAACCAAGGGAAAAGTTCAAATTCTGGAGGACAGCAAAACTGCTGGTTTATGGGCATCTCGGTAACAGATCCCTTTGCTTGGTATATTCCCCCCTAATCTGTCAACATCTGATGCCTTGCTCTTTAGTCTGGAGCTAAGAAAAGCTATCGAAAAATACCTTCATATAGTTTAGGGCCCATTCTGTCTGCCGTATCACTCGCTATTTTTACCGGCCGCACTGAAGCCAGAGCGCAAAGGGCAAATTTGTCAACGTGGGTGGGCTTTTTTAGTGCGAAAACCAAGGGCTCGTACAGACAGTAGCAAAGACCATCTGCATACACGTCTGGAAGTTCAGGCTCTAATTTAAAGCTGCTTCAAATATAGAAATTCCAGCAAAGTTAATTGTAGCTGCATTATGGAGAGGTGACAGCAGCGAGTCCTTAGAAAGCTGGGGAAGGTTTAAATCTGCCTCAGCTCTGCTCCCTTTAGAGTTAGGCTAATATTGGGTATAAATCCTACCGGGAAATTCTGCAGGTGAGATACCGACCACACAGCAATGGCATTTCTTGAAAATAAGGGTAAAGTTCTTTAGCAAAACCACCTTTTCTCCACACACTGAGAATCATGCAACACCGCCCTGCTGTATTAATTGGTCTGTACTTTTAAAGGTTTCCTAATTCTGCTCACAACCGAGAATTTAGCTTACTGTTATATTAAGAAACTGCTTCATAGTGTGGGTTGGTTATTACTGGGAAGCGCTTAATTACAATAAAATGTGTAGTTAAAGTGACAATTTATTTACTCAGGGTTATGAATATAAATTGTTTTTTCTTACCCATGCATTTCGAAACGGGAAGGTAGAGGCTGGGATCCCAGGAGCTTCTTTAGGCTGACTGATTTCCTACAAATAGCTTTAGGAACTGAGACGGAAACTGCAGCCTGTGAACCAGTTTGCTGTCTCGGTGCCTCAGCACACATTTCTCACCTGTTGCAAGTAATGCAAGTTTTGCTTAAGAAGACTGGAAACGG
Organism: Oceanodroma leucorhoa; assembly: GCA_030449065.1. Lineage (NCBI taxonomy): Eukaryota > Metazoa > Chordata > Aves > Procellariiformes > Oceanodroma > Oceanodroma leucorhoa. Next base: position 6,648,022 of record JASVER010000021.1, read on the forward strand.
GTCCCTTTAATTGCATCAGAGCTCCGTAACCTGCAACGAACCAACGCTGAGCTGAAAAATAAATCGTTAGTGAATTCATGAAGAGATAAAGGAAACACTGGGTCCCCTTCCCACAGTATTTTCCATGTTTTATAACACCTCTGTCAGTGTAAATTTCCATTCACTGAAGAAATTGCATTTCACGAGAGCTACAATAGGATTTTAAGATAAATGACATGCGAGCACTGCAGTTTTGTACAGGCTTAAGTGATCCAAGTATCTTTATCACGTGCGGGGTATCAAAATACATGAATTTGACTTGTTACAACAGTCACACGAGAAAGATTGAGTGTCATGCGAGGCTGCAAAGCATAAAACCATCTTAGTTAAAATTTATTTTAGCGTGGGAGGGTTTTTTAACTGTTAAGTATAATTATTTAAAAATGGTCTGAGCTGTACAGCTCTAATGATAACTGGAAACAGAAAAAAGCTCTTGAAAACGCCACTTGTAAGGGCACTTCTTGCAAGCACTGCCTGCTCTTAACACTTGCTACCTTCGTTCATCGCTATTTCCGAAATTCTTGGAGGCTGACGAAGTTTTTAAGTGTCATCTTGCTAAGGCTGTAACATTATCTCCAGTGACAATACTCACTCCTGGGCTTTCATGTTGCAAGTGGAGAAAACATTTTAGCTTTTCAGGAGGATAAACATCTCCCTGTGAAACAATGTAAGCAAGGCGGGCTGCAACCCTGGTGTTTAATAAATGAAAATTCAGGATATCGTTTATTCCCGGGCAAAAATCGCCCCGGGTCTGTCTGTCTGTCGGTTTGCTCTTTGCAGCATCGCCTGCGCCACGAAGCAGCACGCTGTCCAAGTGCAAAAGGCCACGCTACGCCCGCCTTGTTGGGTGGCTTTAGGACAACATCCGAAGCGCCCTGGGCCCGTTTCCTCAAAAGCGATGACAGCCGCGTGATAAACGTGCTCCCAGGTCTCTGCCTGTAAAGCACAAATTCAGGTACTGTGAAACGAGGCTTTTCATAGCGCAGTGATTAAAAATAGGAGCGGCGTTTGCCAGGGAGCGTTTCAGCCTGGGCAGGGACGCAGCCCAAGCGATCGCTACGTTAGCCACGCTGCCTGCTCCCGAGGGCTAGTATTTTCTTGGTATGAACTAAATGTCTCGTTTTAGCTAATCACGGGGATGGCGGTACAGTGAAACACTGGGTCATATTTTATCGCCCCACGCATTTCTCCATACTTCAGCCACTTGGTAGCTGTTTAAGAACTTATTCCTCGAATGAAATAAGCAGAAATATTGACCCGTTATTTGCTTTCAAATGAAATGAGCATCCTTATAGGAAATATTGACCCATTATTTGTCTCTTCTCTTGAGGCTCCGAATGCACCCCGAGCTGCTGCAGCCCACGGCCAGGACATTTACTTCTCTTTGACCACTATTTTGCATTCCCTTCTGCAACCCATGTGGCCTTCTCAGCGGTTTGTGCCACAAGCGTTCAGTGGCAAAAATCAGTCCTTGCTGCCTCCAGATTAAAAAAAACAAACCCTACTTGTGACTGCTTGTTTCTGAATAAATAGTGATTGATCCCTGACCCATCCCTTTGACGGACAGATATCCTCCTTATTTTCCATCCGTGATTTGACTAGCTGGGTGACATCACCCACCTTGCTTTTTCAATGCCACAGACCTGCCCAGCAGCAGGTCTTTGTGGGCTTGCTTTTGCTGCTTTTTGCTCCAAAAATTATTTTCTTGAGCATTTTTTGCAGCTTTACCAATTGCATTGCCCGTCGGTGCACGCGTTAGCTGTAACTTTCCCCCAAGAGTCTCATGTTTAAAGTCGCAACCACTATACGCCTGCCGATGTACTCCTCTTTACTTATAGCAAACATATGAATGAGGTATGATGCCATGAATGATACTATTAATCAGTTTATTGCAACTCCACCTAGGAATCCCATTCACAGTTAAGACCTTGTTATGCAAGTGCTATACATACATAAAAAAACTTTCGAGCTTCAAAGAGGTTACAAGCTCTTATAAAAGCCTCCCGAAGTTTCCTGTGAGCTTCTTACTGTAAAAAACCATACATATTTCTTTTTGGAACAAAACGCTTCTCAAACTTTTAAAAGAATGATTCATATTTACTCTTACCTCCCTCCAGAGGAAAAAGCAAACGGTTTTAGAAATATCTTCAGCCTCACTCCCCGTCGGACAAATTAGCGAGAGCTGACCTGCGATTCACCGTGCGCACGAGCTGTGCCGGCACACAGCGTCCGTGCCGCAGCCCTTTCTCCCGATGAGTCAGTGGATCTCGCAAACCCGAAGTCTTGGGAATGACCCAACTTCAGCATCTTCCCTTCCTCTTCCTTCCCCTTAAGATTCCTTTGGTGCTCCCTAATGCCGTATTATTCAGTTATAATTAAAATAAATTGTGGAGAGAGTTCAATTTCTATAACCCTGGCAATAGAGAAAACCTTATTAACCCTGAAACGGCCTGAAAATTGATTCTGCTGAGGTGCCTCGTCAGCCCTGGCACCCCTGGACACTTTCTCTGGGCTATCGCTCCTGCAAGATGTTGGGATCAAGGGACTTTGGGTGCAGGGCACTCCGGGGCAGGCGGGACAGGAGCAGGGAGAACACATTCTCACCAGCCTGGAAGAGGAGGATTTTTTTTTTTTTCCCTCAAAGACACGGTTTATTCCTACCCCGGGGGGGGTGGGTGGGTGGGTATCCCGCTGCTTTCCCCCCCGGGAAGGCGGCGGGCGCGGGGGGCTTCCCGGCGACCACCCCCCTTTCCCGAGAGGCCGCGGTGCCTTCGCCCTGCGCCCTTCCATCCTCCCCCTCTCCCCCCTC